>WKFP01014361.1:1536590-1640765 GCA_011057875.1 Pterocles orientalis
TTTAATTGTAAAGATATAAATGAGGTCTTAAGAAATAACTGTATTAAAAGAGAAGTGAGATTTAATTTTGAGAGTTAGGATCTAAATAATGTTTATGAACAAAATCAAACTCTCACTATCTAAACATTGTGTTATTCTAAGACTGAACTGGCAATACAGACCCCTTATTTCTGTTCCATATATTGTCACTGGCTCGATCAGACATAGCTTATGCTAACAAAGTAGCTGAAATGAAGAAATAGATTATCATTTCTCTCTTCTACAGAAGTATTGTGAAGCTTCATCGATTGATACTTACAGATGATTTCTTTCCAATGACAGTCTCCCAGTATCTTAACTCAAAGAATTTTATTCATTATTTACCTTCATTACTATTCTCCTGAGACAAGTTTTAGTGTCATTTATAGGTATTTTAAATGTTTGCATTTTAATACTATTAATAAATAAAACAGAGAATTTTTTTTCATAGGCAAATAAAAGTTAGTAAGGATATATTACAGTTCACAATTTTGTTAATATTCTGCAGTGCAGTAACTACAGTTCTGTAGTCTGCAATTATACCTACAGTCATTCCGAGGAGTTGGACTTAATTTTGGAGACAGGACATTGAGGTGCTGAACAGGTCCAGAGAAGGGCAACAAAGCTGGTGAAGGGTCTGGAGCACAGGTCTTATGAGGAGCAGCTGAGGAAACTGGGGTTGTTTAGTCTAGAGAAGAGGAGGCTCAGAGGAGACCTCATCACTCTCTACAACTACTTGAAAGGAGGGTGTAGTGAGGTGGGTGCTGGCCTCTTCTCTAAAGTAATAAGTGACAGGACAAGAGGAAATGGCCTCAAGTTGCACCAGGGAAGGTTTAGGCTGGATATTAGGAAAAATTTCTTCACTGAAAGAGAGATCAGGCATTGGAACAGGCTGCCCAGGGAAGTGGTGGAGTCACCATCCCTGGAGGTGTTCAAGAAACGTGTAGATGTGGTGCTTAGGGACATAGTGAGTTAGGTGGTGTTGGGTTGGACTTGATGATCTTTGTCTTTTCCAACCTGAATGATTCTGTGAATTCTGAATTACTTCGGAAAAAGTATACACTGTGTTCAGTATTTCTAGTCAAAAAGCATTACAGTCTTCATGTAACAGAAAAAGCTTTAATTGTCTTTACCTGTCCTAGTCCTGAATATCAACTGTTGCTTTGTATGATGTTTATGGGACGAGGGAGATGAAGGAAGGCATTTGGCTATGTGGCTGCATTTACCTTTCAACCACATTTTTTCTTTTCTATAAAACCTAGAAATATTAGATTTAATATTATTAGGAAAATATATTTGTGTATATACATTAAAAAGTAAAATTGCATAAAAATATTTTCAGACAACCACCTAAAAAAAACCCCATGTCAAATCAACATATAGCATTCCTTAGACAAGAAGGTATTGTAACAGGCTGCAAACATCTGCTTAGATCTATGATGCACTAAATTATAAAAGTAAAAACAGCATAGAGCTCCAGCTGAAGATACCACTTTGCTACTGGCATTAGAAGAAGGAAAATAACTGGCAGAAAGAGCTGAAGGAGAGACTATTTTTTTATAGGGAGATTAACCTTTTGGTTTTGTATCCTGGTAACAGAATCTTCATGTACTACATTACCACTTAGTTTATTAGTAGCAGATGCCTATCTAATGTCAAATTTGACCTTAAATTTATTGTAAATTGTACCTACTAGCTTTTATTTTTTAAAATAAAAGGCTACAAAAGGTTCATTTTCTAAAGTTGGATTTGTACATCATCAGTTATTGAAACTATTGTTGGGGGTAAAGAAGGAAAAGTTCTTATCAACACAGCCTTCCTCTGTCATCATGAACCCAAGGAGGGGGTTTAGATTAATCTGAGCAAAACAGAACTTTTAGAACGTATATTGATTTTCTTCCTTTTTAATGCTCCCATAAATCATAATCATCATGTGCCATGCCTATGTGCCCTTGAATCTGCTAGCTATAATCTAATCTTATAACTCAAGCTCTCCAGAAAAGAGCATTTTTATTATTTCTTTTTCTTCTTGCTTATGCATTTTCCATGGCTACCCCTCCAGCAATTCCCCCCCACACACTCCCAAGAATACAGCTGACTGGAGTCAGGATAATAGCACCTCAAGGTCATGCACACAGATGGATAAATCACAGGATTTGTGTGAACTTCAGGGTGCCTACGCATGTATCCAGTAGGGCTTTTACAAAAGGTGGCTACAAATACTTTCAAAAAAGCATTTTTTTTTATTAGCATACTCAAGTCTTTGCACACTTTAGACTGAACAAACCAATTAAAAATCTGCACCTCAGATTGCTGTACATTATTTCTTCTGGTCTGTACTTGAAACTACCTGTTTCAACCACAGTAGTCTACAAGTATTTGAGGGATTTAATCTTTTTTATTTTAATTATACTCCGTTTTTCAGAAATTATGGCAATTATCAACAGTTTTGGAGATATAGTGACCTTCCTCTTGCTATCTTTCACTCCATAAAGAAGGAAAACAAAATGGAGAGAATTAGTCTTCCAGTAAAGTGGGGGTTAGACTCAATATTTTGTAGCCTTAATATAAAGAATTATTTTATACACTATATTTAGGAGTAGAAAAAAGGGAAAAGCAAGACATGCTGAACCAAGAGCAGACTAAAACTGTAACTTCATGAAATCAGTACTTATCCCACAACCTAACTTGCTTGCAAAAATAATCTATGTAAGCCCTTTCTTTTCCCTTCTGTGCTCAACTTCTTCCCAGAAGCCAGTTCAATCACTGGCATACCCTTCTTCATCAGCCACCAGCATCAGCAGTTTCTTTTGCTCTAACGTGAATTACAGTTTGCCCTGACCGCCTCTACACTGGGCAAACAGTGTTGCCCTTGGATCATGCACCTCAGTTTATTCAGAAACATCCTTTACAGCACTTGAGGAACCTGCCAAACCAAAGGCTTATCACCGAAACTCATCTCGACTGAATAATAGCAGTTTGACACCTTTCTTCTCACCAACTTTGAATTCTTTAATGGAAATATCATGACATTATCCAAAAGCATTCACTAGCTGAGCTGAATTAAGTAGACAGAAGCCAAAGACAGCAACCCCACAGGAATTTGAACAGAGAAAAGGCTTCTAATTTATGCAGAGATTAAAGCATGAATTGCTGGCAAGTCAAATTGACCAAAACAATTAGGATTTGATTTTCTTCTATTCTGCAGAGGTGCCATTACCTTTTCATCAGGCTGCTGTGATGTTCAGTAGAGTTTTGCTTTTTATTTTTCTCTCAGAATAACAATTGTTGCATTATGAGTTGCTTAAATATTCATTCAGAGTCAAGAGCTAGGAAAAGTCCCCAGACCAAAACTAAAATCTGATGAAGCTTCTTTCATTTTTATGGTGCTGCAATCAAAGATGTGGAAGAAAAAAAATCAACTGCCTGACTCCTAAAGTAGGGCAGAGCCACTGTGTGAGCCTACACAGATCCAGAGAGTGAAAACAATAGAAATACGGACATAATAAAAAATAATTATCTCTGACTTGGTCACTTTGTTGATTTATTTTCTAAAAAATCTAAAACTGTTAGGTGAAAAGAATTTTCTTACTAATTATAACTTATTAAACTAAATGATGTATTTTCTAATAGCCTGTTTCAAAGTTTATCTTCACCTTAAAAACATATCTTTTTTTTGGAGATTAAAGAAGCACACCTCATTTAATATTTCAAGCTTGAGACTCTATCACCTAATGTCTTTTGTAGCTGTCTGCTTCAGCTAAGTCTGATCCACTACTATTCAGATTCAATAGCATTTTCAACTCGCCCTGCACCGATTAAAAAACCCACCCAAAAACCTCCATATGTAGCAAAAAGAGAATGAGAATTCTTATGTATAAAAAAATTAATGCCCTGATAATAAAAAGCCAGGCCACACATTCAGAAATAGTTCATTCTTGGCATACACGAGCAGTCTCTAACGCTGAAGTGCTTTGATGATCAAACGAGTTTCTGTGCACATTTAGTTTTGTCTGCCAGCTTCTTCCCGTGATATCTTCCAATTTAAACAAAATACATTTGCACATACAGAAACACGGAGAGTTACAGACAATTCAAAAAAGGCAGGTATGTCACCCCCCTTCCCAGCTTCATCTCATCACAGCTACTAAGACCATCAGAAGTGCAGACAAGGTGGCCAATTCCACAACATGACCGAGCACCTCACAACATGTGAAAGGGGAAGCAACCTGCAGAGTCCTGGAGCCAACGAAGAAAATTGCTCTATTGCTTTTCCCATATGCATTTTTTTTCTTTTTTCTTTTTTATGCTCCCTCCAGAAGAGTAAGTGGAAGGGGAGAGAGAGAAGGGAAAGGAAGCACAGGGATAAGAATGTCTGAGAAGAGGAGAAAAGCATTCAAGCAGCATCAGTCTCAAGGTTGAAAGGAAGGGAAAATTTTCTCTACCACTCACATTCTCTCCCTTCTCTTTATCCCTGATTTTTCCTTTGTTCCTTCTTCCTATCCTACACACAGACCATACAATCTAGCTCCAGTATACAGTACTGACGGTGTCACCTCCTGTTAACTCCCCTTTCACCCCAGCAACCCTTTTTCCATCAGTTAGTGGACATGATGGCTCTTCTTCCATACTCTCACTTCTCTTTTCCATCTCCTTTATCCCAGGGACAGTACACAGTCAGAGGGTAGTCTTACCCCAAACAACACAAAACTAGCAGATAAACACATTGGTGTAAATCTTCCCAGCAACATTTAAAAGAGGGCTAGGGTGTGGTACCTCATGCCACCTATAAAAGACAACAGATTAACTCATTGTTTTGTTCTAAACATTTTGAGGTTTGATTTGCCATATATTTCACTTCTTCAGTAGTTCAAGTTACAAACTAAACTAAAATAAAATTGATAGGTCCATCAAAATTCAGTATATAAACAAGGTGGGAGTACCTATGCTGTAATTTACAGAGTATTCAAGACATTAAAATGCTGACAATTCATTCAAATGATAAGGACTGTAACAAGATGTGAAAATGGCAAAACATCAATCAACTCTCATGCAAAGACTGCAACTGGATGAAGGAAAGCCATTAATTTAATCTCATTTGGCCATTTCTCTCCTCTCTGAAAGGAAACCATACATCTATACAATGCCCTCACAGAACAGAACAGTTGGAAGAGAAAGACGCAATTAACCAAAATAAGCCTCCCACGGAATCTTTGAAAAATATAATGTTATCCTATTGGATTCTTCAATTCAGTCCCAGCAGATTATACCTCAATTCAAATATTAAGAGATTATATTTTCATCTAGAGATATTGAAAAAAATTTGAAGTATTTATAAACAATAACTAGATAGCAGTAATCCTTTTTTAGACCAAAAAATCAAAGACAGCCTTATTGATCTCACCAAGTATTTACATATCCTGTCAAGGCTAGAAATAGAATACATGTCTTATTTCACAATATCAGGCTATACACATGTGCACTTTTCATCTAATACCTCCACCATGATGTTATATTTCTAAAAAAAATTCTTAAAAGACCATGAATTTTGGAAATCAAACACTGAAATTTCACAAAATATGAGGAATAATCTTGCCAGTGCTTGATCCTCTTCTGTGTATGATTTATGCCATATTTTACAATTTTAAATGAAAGACAGCTTCCTGGTTTTGGCCCCCAGTTGTGACTGTACAAGACAAAAAGAACAGAACAAATACCTATTCACAAGATGGAGCAGGCGTTCTTTTTAAAGAACTCTCCACAATCACATCGTTGAAGAAAACACACGTAAAGTACATTTAAAATTATTGCCAGAGGTCACTTGAAAGCCTCCATCACCACCCTCAGACACTCACAAAGAACATAAACTGCTAGGAATCAGTGCTACCAGGACTGCAGGATTGAATCTCAAAGTCTCAGGCACTGAGCAGTTTCTGCAGGCAGTTTAAAATGTTAAAACTCAGGTTGCACTGAATTTAAATTCTGTCATTTCCTAACTTGGGAGAACATGATTTCCCAATCTCACTTTTTAAAACATATTTGCTGCTGCCGTAACTTTTAAAAATGTTTTAAAAGCATTTAGATAGCATGTCATATTTGATAAATTCATTTACAAATGTCTGTAGAAGGTTAGATGAATTGGAGACATGAGTTTGTTCAATGTGCCTCCATAAATTAGCAAAAATATGGAATATGATCCAAGATATAATACCAAAGAGATGTTTTCTTTCAGAAGGTCGGTTATTTTTCTCTACTGGCAATATATGCTGCAAGATAGACGTTTTGTATACACAAGTACACACCAGCTCTTTGGTGAGTGAAACCTTCATTTTTCCTACAGATTGGCATTTCCAGTCCCGGGCAGACCTTTGACCTCTGGCACCTCCCTCCCTCCCTTCCTCCCTCCCTGCTACCTGGGGGAGCTGATGGAAGCTTTTCAGTGACAGTCACCCTGCGCCTGATAACCCTGCTGGTAATAATAACTCTTTCTACGGCAGCTGCACGTGTAAGTGCAGCTTAGAAACAGTAGTAGCTCTGCTTGTGGGGAACCGAGGGCACATTCTTATCTGGGGCAGGGTGGGTGCTTAAGAAAGGATAATTGTATCCTCCCCCCTGCCCATTCCACATACTGCTCTCACCTATATACCCAGAATTTACATACTTTTATTTCTTGCAGGCTGGATCAATGGCAAAAAAAAAAAAAATCTGAAGGGCTCTGAACTACGCAGTGTTTATTTGCAAAAAAAACCTACCTTGAGACACCAGCCACAAAAATTAAACAGACTCCACGTCACCACATTAGCATATATAAGAAAGATCTGAAAGTGATGTTTAGACGGGCTCTTGGAGAGTTCACAACTGAATGCAGCTCCAAGCCTCTTTCACTGAAATTCTTATGCTTTTTTGATGGAGAGGTATTTCACACCGTGCCCAGAATCTTGACTCAAAACTACTACTGTGAATAGGCTGCATAGCAGGATTGAGTGTCAGTCGTAGTTTTGACACTCCATTTTAGTATCTATATTCCTTACCTATCACCAGCATCGACCAGGTCTAGAAAGTACAAGATGAAACTCGTGCATAGAAACACCTCTTGGTTTCAGGTGGCTTGGATTTTAATATTATTTTTCCCATTTGTGTTGTTCTAAAGCTCAAACGAATAGTATTTATAGGAAAATTCTATGGCAGAAATAAAATCTGAAGTTATTTTAGACTCCTCCTTTCTTGCAAAAATGTTGGAGTTTTTTCCATTTTTTTTTTTCCAAACTAGATAGAATTTGCAACCATTACAAGAGTTTCTTCCCATTTTTACAGGGCAAGGTAGAAATAATGTGTTCTTCACCTGTTATCCTTGCCTTTACATAGCTAAAATTTTCACACACCCTTGTAAAAGTGATGATGTTAAATGAAAGCAGTATCTCTCCAGCTGCCTTCTCCTGAAAACTTTCTGCAACTGCTGAGAAAATGTTGCATCTTATCAGCGGCAGCGTGTCCGGGCAGCGTAAGGAAGATGAAGTAGAAGGAATTTCAAAATGATGAAAAAAGGCAAAAAAAGTGCTCACATTGCTGTGGAAACACAAGCTCAATAGCTAGGCGCTAAGAGGGCTTTCATGAGACTATGTTTGTGTACTAAGATAAACTTGTCTCTAAGGTAAAATAGAACAGTCTATGCAGTAGCAAGTCTAGTCTGATTGATGAGTGTTCACACAAAAGCTTACATCTTTTCACATAAGGAGAGGAACCATATACCTTCAGCATAAATAGGCAGAATCAAAGAGTTCAGTGTGTATACCGGTGTCTCTCCTCTATTGCCAAGAGCTGCATCTCTGATAACAAATAGATAGCTGAACTCTGCATACAATGAGAGTTCATAAAAATCCTGAAGGACAGTTTATAAAATGTAACAGATACCAATGTTCTCTCATTTCCTTTACTACTGCTAACAAAGTTTTAAATTCTGCTACACTATCAGTTATGAAGTCATTCCAGGTACTGAGAGGGAAGGGTGGGAAAAAAAGTTGCAATTCTGTTTTCAGTTTGTGTTTAGATTTAGAAGAGACCTGGAAACCTGCATATCAGAAGGGACATGCATTGCTCAGAGGGAACTATGAGCAAAAGCAAGCTATGCAACACCTTTTTATCTCTTGAACAAAGATAGGAGAGGAATATATTGTAATAGAGGGAAGATATCAATGTTTGGTTTCCTAGGTGATTAAAGAGTGGAAAACTCTAAAAAAAGAAACAGATAAGAGCAGAAGACATACAGAATGTGAAAAGGAACTAAAAATTTGCAGAAATCAGCACTCTACCAGTAAAGATCGTGAACATACATGGATTAAAATGTTCTAAAGGTACACAGATGTGCAAAAGACTATTTTCCTGTTCAAAAATACACTTAATTATTTCTCAAAATAAAACAGACTGCATTGTGCAGATAGACAGAGAAAGAGGTCCTAGATTTTAATGCTAATATTACACGGCACAATGTCTGGATGACTGGGGACATTCACTTCTTTTTTCTAATTGGGTGTCCCTATATACAACATGAATGGCACAGATGCTGTCAATCTCACACATCTTGATGAACATTTAAAGCCTACATATTTCTTTGGGTAGTTTTAAATATTGTATTTGTATTAAACTGAATTAATCAAGCTGAAAACCTTTTGTAATGTAATTCTTAAGCAAAACACTCTTAAACCGAACCCATGGAAGATAATATGAACTGTGAAGCCATAATGAGATAAAGAACCAAACTACTAACATAATATCGCTTACCTCCAGAGATATGCCTATTAGGTATATTTTTGGTTGGTGGTTGAAACAATTTTAGTGTAATATTAAAACTATAGCTATTAGGAAGCCATACTTCAAGATTTGAAGTATTGTTGCACAGTGGCCTGCATTTTAAGCTATTCCAGGACACAAAACACTCTAAGACACCTATTCTAGGACACTCCATACTCAAGTTATTTGTAAACGTCTACATGAGACGGCTCCAGGGAGACCTTCCAGTACTTCCAGTACTTAAAGGGGGCTACAGGAGATGAGGAGGGACTCTTTACCAGGGAGTGTAGGGATAGGACCAAGGTAACAGTTTTAAGTTCAAACAGGGTAGATTTAGATTAGATACGAAGAGGAAATTTTTCACTGTGAAGGTGGTGAGACACTGGTCCAGCTGGCCTGGAGGAGCTGTGGATGCCCCATCCCTGGAGGAGTTCAAGGCCAGGCTGGATGAGGCTTTGAGCAACCTGGGCTAGTGGGAGGTGTCCCTGTTCACTATTTTCTTGGAGTTATGTGGTTTGACAGAATAAAATACTGATCTCTTCTGGACTTCAACTTTTTTTCCAATTGAACTTGTTAAAAATATGTAAGTATTTAAAATACTTTAATAGACTTAGCTGGGGTGGATACAAAGTGCACTGCCATTTCATTTCCCTTTCTAGTTCTGCACACTAGCTTTCAGTTCTGCAACATTTTTATCATTTTTTCTGTTGACTGGCACTTGGAAACACCCACTTCATTCTTAGCAGCTTCACTCACTGAATAATTTTCAATTGTGTTGAAAGAAAGTGTAGTGTAAGTGCATAGATGAAAAATCATGTCTGACTATCGCACCATTCTTTCTTTTTTTTCCCTATTCTTTTTTCCCCTTTAAAAAAAAAATCTTTGCCATGCATTTGTGTCAGACTGAGGCTAGATGTTTTTTAAGGGAAACGTGCAAACTGTATCTCTTCTAGTAATAATTTTGCAACATTCACTGTAGTTTCAATACTGTTTGATTCCTTCTCTTGTAACAATCTTTTAGGATGCCCAGCTATACGAAAGAACTTTCATTCTTCTTAGCATTTATATATAATTCTTTATAGGGCAAGGTTGTTTGGTTTTTTTTTTTTCCCTTCTAAGTGTGGGGATTTATTTTTGAAATAAAACTTATTTAACCAGTAATGAAAAACAGCTGCAGACAAGATAAAGAGCAATGGTTTCATAGACAGCACAGATTGTACATAATATAACTAACAAATGGAGAAGCAGGGTGACATCATGACTACCATTATTTCTAAAGCTGGGCTGCCTGACTGGATGGTGAACTAGGAATTATCCAAAATTAAAACAGGAACATTTGCAGAAAAGTAATTTCCAGAGAAGATGAGGACAGAAGTTTAAATTAGAGAAAGGATATTGGTCTTCATTTGGACAAAGTCGAGAAAGTTTCAGTTCTTCAATCGAGTCATTTCACACCTACACGGCCTTTTATAATCTTTTCTTTTAAAAAAAAAAAGTAAAAGAAAAAGAAAAAGAAAGCAGATACTAGTCCTCAATGAAAAGGATCTTCTAAACTTGCAAAACAGATAGGAGAACCCTGTCACGAGTATCACGTACTCAAGACTACTACATCATGTTTCAAAGAATGCTTCTCTTGTGTCAGCCATGTGTATGTGGGAGATGTTCAGCACTAAAATTTATAGTTTATCATATGAAATTTTCTGAGTGCATTCACATTTTAGAAATAGACATCTTGAGAACACTTAAATTAGTCTATCACCTAGTGAAGATACCTACAGTTCACAAAAGCACGTGATTTTTATGCTCTCTAACTAGAAATTATTTCTCTTAAAGCTAAAATTAAATTTTCAGTTTTCTTTACCTCCAGTCCCCAAAAGTCTTTTGATTCTTTTTTTAAAATTTTACTTGTTTATAGTTCGGTGGCCCACTGTTACTTCACTGCTGAGACTGTACATATGGCAATGTCATCACCTTCCTCTGTGAAACAAATAGTAGTATTTAATCTTATTTTGTGAAATAAATATTTACCTCCATCATTTTCAAAAGCAACGAATTTATTTGCAGCTTTATATAGTCTGAAAGTTATTACATATACTAATACAAATTTTAAAAGAGTAATGAGATGCAAGGATCTTTTTTTTTTTTTTTTCCAACAGGCCCTGGCTACTTTGTAAACCACAGGAGAAGAGCTCAAAGGGTTTATCACCAGACCATGACCATTGATGTTCTTTGCATAACACAACTGCGAATTAGTATTTTTTTTAAATATAATTTCAGATATTATAACGAGTATATACTTTTGTCATTGTTTTCTGTTTCACATGGCTTCTCCAAAAGACACTTTGCTACTGATGTGACATCATATTGATTTTAATCTGAGTTTGGCTTCAGGCTTTATATCATATTTTCAGAATTCATTATAAATAATGATTGGTTTGAGTGTGCATTACTTTTGCTTTGTGATGGCTAGAGTTAATGGGACTTGGAGCTATTTCAGTTCCTATTATCTTGCTTATCCTGGAGGTTCCTGTCCTCAGGCAATCAAGATAAAGAGGTATTTTGGTCCTCAGAGGGCATTGTTCCTGTAAAAAGGAAGCTATCAGTGATGATGATACTGCAAACTTGCTCAAAGCATCTATCACCATAATGTCAGTGCCTGTTTTTTGAATCTTAAAAAATAAACACTAAAAACATGTTTTCAGATTTGAAGACTGACTAGCAGCTTTCCTCCTTCAGCTTTGTCATTACTCTTGGATAATTATCATCAGTATTCGGTGTGAATGCAAACAACCCAATGGGCTACAAATGGAGACACACTTGTGGAGCTGCTCAGGGCCTTTCATGGTAGATGGCAAATTCTGAGCATTGAGCAACAGCCAGCATAGAAAGATGAGCTCAGATAAAAAAGATGCTTGCCCTGTTCTCCTGCTAGCAGTCAGAAGACTACTAACTCAGTTATGCATTTCCACTAAGCTTCAAACTCATCTACATTTTAAATCCACAGAGATACTGTTGTAGAGATTGCTACTGCCAGAGAAAAGCATCAGCAACTGTGGAAGAACCTGCATTTCAGAAATGCAATTTTTTTTTACTAGGTGACACTAAAACAGACAAATAAATCTGTTCTTACACTAGGTGTTGCCCTCAAGTTTCTTCAAACTGTGACAAGCTTCTTGAGCAGTACAGAATTTTGCTAGCGATTTCAAATATTTCTTTTCGGCAAATAACAGTTTCTATTTTATCCAAGGTTGATTTAAAATAGAAAAAAATATCATAATTAACAAATATCTGGAAGCCACTTGGAAATGGATAAATCTGACTAGTGAATTTTATCTGGGGAGGTGCTGAATAAATCCTAAAGAAGCCTTTCTACCTACAGAAAGAGCCAAGACAGTACACTCTTCACGCAGAAAATGTAATTTGATACCTGTATTTAGGTGCAGTGAAACTGGGTAAGATGTGAAGAAAGCACTGGAGGTAACTACTCACAAAATGAACAAAAACCTAATACTCCTTGAACTTTAACAGTAGTCACAGGTAGTTTGAGTGAACTGTGAACAGGAGAGATAAGAACAAACTTAACATGTTTCACACTAGACAGCTCTTCTACCTCTACATCATATTTAGTTAATGATAAGTATTGTATTCCTATGCATAATGAAACAAAATATACAAATCGGCTCACCATTCAGGTTCACTGGTGTTACCTACAGACTAATCGTCATATTTTCATTTTTAGGTTAAATTCCAAGATACTAAGTTATATGTAAAATAAACAGCAAGCAAAATAACCACTGCAATATTTCAAAATATCTCAGGGCTAGGAAAAAAGTCCTCACACTGCTAAAAAGTTCATTAACAAACCAATAAGTAGAAGGCTCTGATAGAGAAAAAAAAAAAGGTAAAAAGTAATTCCAAAAAGGAATATTTTACATAAAGTAAGGCATAACATGTTCAAATAGGCCGAAAAAGAACTGAAGACAGTACACACGAAAAATAGAAACTGTCTATTATTAACCAGTCATCTATATACCTATGCACCTTAGTAAAATAGATCACACGTGAATTGAAAGAGATCGAGCAAATTATTACCGAACAAAATGCAAACCTGATGGTGATGGTGCTCCCCACTTTTTTTCCTCCAAGAGCTACCAAAGAAACTTTAATTTTTTAGTTTCAGTCATGTCAGTTCAGCACACAATTTCTTCCCATACAACCTGTCTCCCCTCTTGACTGTAACTGCTGCTGATATTACAGCCCTCTAAGATATCTGGAAGATCTTGCCACACATTACAACAAAACAAAACACTAATTAATTTTCAAATCTTTTTTTCCAAGATACAAAAATTGCCTATGATGGGTACATGTACTCTTGATCAAAGGAGCATTTTGAAGTACCATGTTTAGTTACTAGAGGCCACGGAAATGGAAGATGTGAGTTATGAATATTCACTCCAATGTAATAATTTATCTTCTCTGAGTTTTTAACTCCCATCCTACCCTTTCTGTTGTTTAAAAGCCCTAATCAATTATTTGGATCTGATTGTGCTGGGCAATGTAAAAATACCAATAAATGTTCTGTGACACATTTACCTGTGAGTGAACATTGGTTTCAACCAGCATGCCCAGAGATGCTCCTATGAAGTCTCAACAGAAAAATCCAGCTGCATGTGTTCCTCTGATATGGATATTGCCATAGTTAACATTATGGACATAGTTCGCTTAACACAGTACTAAACCTGTTCTTCTAAGATATTTCCAGATGAATAATTTCTTTTCAGTTTTTTTTAAGATTAACAGTAGCATCTGACCAAAGAATATAACATCATCTTAAACGGATGTCCCAGGAAATTGGGGAAAACTTACGACTATTACATTTCTCAGAAATATTTTATCTGCATTTCCAATTACTGTATGGTTTTCACAATACTGGCACCAGTGCTTCTTCCGTCTAGGTTAAATATCACGGAATAGGAAGAAGGTGTTAAGGGTACCAACAACAACAAAAGTGAAGTAATTTGACATGTATTAGAGCTGCATTATAATGCGTAATAGACTTTTTAATAACATGAAATGAGACTGATTTATAAATCTCTAGAATGACATCTGAAAAGGACTTAGATAGGCTGGTAAAAAACAAATGGCAACTAATGTATCTTTCACGTTGGCTGTGGCAGTGATTTACTATGTTGTCTGCAGTGCTAAATATACATCATAAATCCCTCCAACAGAAGCCTTATTATATTCATCCATCTCTTCCCTATGAGCCAACAATTTCTTCTTTCATCAGCTTTAGCGTATAAAGAGGAACTCATTATACAAAACAAAATGCAGGCTAAAGCCAGTGATCTTACATTAACCTAATGAGGACTTTATCTAAAGAATGCATATTGGAAATACCCTGAGTTATGCTATTGTTAAAGCCTATTTATCGAGTGACAGTGGGCAGGCTTTTTTTGTGGAAGACAAAATGATACAGCTCCTTTTATAAACCTCCATCAACTGATCTGTTTTCTGATTTTGTATAAGCTATTGTAGACAGTCTATTAAATAGGACGAATTGGAAAGAAAGATCTAAACAGTTTGTAAAGGAGCATGATGACTATAGGGAGGGATACGAGACAATATGAAGTAATTAAAAGAGAAAAGCAAATGGAACCTTAATGGACAATTAATATCAGTGTGAAGAGGGTCTCCTTTCAAGTCAGCTGACAATGAAAATTCGGACATTTAGATCACTCAAGACCAGTCTGTTTTCTGAACACCCCTTCCACTGTTTAGCACATGGGGAACAGCAGTAAAGCACTATGATGGGGACGTGATTTCACTCACATCAAGCTCCCACCACTTAGCATCCTGTGAAGCCATTGGAAGAATGAATCCAAAATTAATCTCTATCCATATTTCTATGAAAAAAGTATGTCAGCAGCAGAAAAAATAACCAGTTTTCCTTCTTATCATCAGTTCCCTGGCCACTAATCAGAGAATCCCTTTCCCTTCAGTTTGTTGACAGAGGAAAGAGATTTTTACCTCTTCTCCATCTTGAGGGCACAGAGCAAGTTACCAACAGATACAAGCGCACTTCAGAAATAAGGCCACCTGCTTCCACCAAGATACAAAACTGTGCAGATGGAACTTTGGAACCAGATAACCGTCCACTGATTCCGTGCTGAAAGCTTGCTCACAGGCAAAGGCTGAGAGGAGAAGGCACTAGCCTCAGCAACACCAAATGGATGTTTGGGGATGTCAGAGGGAAACTACAATTGTTGCATTACCCAGATCAGAGAGAGACAAGTGAGTCATGATACAGTTGAGAGATGCTCTTGCTCAATAGAATCTCCCAAAAGACTGGAATTTCAGGATGGCAATTTAAAAAAAAAAATTAGCCACCTTCTGCTTTTAATGTATTCGGAATATTTGAGGAATGAGATCCTAGATTCCTGGTTGAAATCTGTACTACCTACCTATTTTCTCCATTGAATTCCTTAGGCTACTGAGGCAGCTGGCAATGAGAGCAAACATAATTCCTCCATTGCTAACGAGGCTGCTTTTCATTATTTTCCAGAAGAGTGCTACACAACTGACTTTGCCTCCTTCGCAAGATACAATTTTTTAGGATTTTGGAATCATAAGTGGATGACCAGGAACATGTTTGTGGCATTTAAATCCCATGACAGTTTACACAGAAAAATTACAAAGTCAAAAGAGGTCTATATTTACAGAGTTGAAAAATCCTTTGCCTGTCTTCTAAATTATTCCACATCCTTTATTGAAGGAGAGCTTTCAAATTTACTATTAACTACATCTGCCTAGGAGTTATTGGAAAGGAGGTTTGATGGCTACACTGCAAAATACTTTTGATTTGTTAAGGCGGATTTGTTAATTGAAAATTAAGCTAATGGTGTTTTCAGCAGTGACAGTATGGCAATTGCTTCATTCATTACAAAGAGTTTCTTCTTAGATCATGAAAACAAAAAACAATCCTAGCATTTTATCTATCTATATTTCATTTGGGGGTTTTGGGATTTTCTTTTTTAATAGAAACCACCTCCAAAAGATGTTTATTTGTGATTTTTATCTAAAAAAAAAAAAAAAAAAGACATCTGATCACTGCAGTTCTTGAGGACTAGGAACAGATCACAGTCATTTCTCTTTCTTAAAAAAAAATCTACATTTCTTTACTGTAAGTACTTATCCTGGTTCTGTCAGGCAAACTGTGACTGTCATACACTGCGTCTATGTAAGGGTCATGGCAGCTCTGTGTCTGATTGACGCTTCACTCCAGAAAAATTATTCTAGAAGCAAAATTTTCAATCTTCCACAAAATTCTCAGTTTTTCCAGTGGAAGAGAGGACATCTGACCATAATGAATTCTAACCCTTCTGAAAATAACCTCTCTTCATTCATAGGCTTTGACTTCAGGCACAGTTTCTAAGATTTTCTCCTGTCCACAGGTGTATTGCGTTTGCGTGGCAAGGTTTTAGTAACAGGGGGGCTATAGGGTGGATTCTGTGAGAAGCTGCTGGAAGCTTCCTCCATGTCTGATAAAGCCAGTTTCAGCCGGCTCCAAGACAGATGGATCTCCCTGTCCTTATTTTGACCCACAAGCCTTTCATTGTATTTTCTCTCCCCTGTTCAGCTGAGGAGGGAAGTGATACAAGTGGCTTTGGTGGCACCTGGCATCCAGCCAGGGTCAACCCACCACAACAGGTTAAAACTGCATTGGTTTCTTTTAAATATATACAAGAGAATTCTATAGTTCCTTAATGAAGGAAGGAGAAGTTATTTTCAAAATGAAGTCTTTATGCAACACCACTATCCTTGATTGAATGGAATTGGTTTCCTCTGTATCTTTTTTGTCTTGTCCTTTGTCATTTTTTGAGGGGTGGGGCAAAGGACACCAAAACACAATCATTCTTATATTTCATCTTTCTATTCATTCTTTTTCCTACCCCCTCCTGCAACAAAGAAATTAAATGCACTAATGGTTCTGAATGGGTTTAAGCCATGTTCTTTCTTTGCTTTCCATCTCCTTCTCCATGTTGCTTGTTATTTCTCTGTATGTTACATTACCTGAGTCATGAACACTAGAGACTGACATTAAATATCAAAAGTACACATATAACAACCACAGGTTCTTCCTATTTCCAGTAGCTTAAACAAAACAACTGTAGTTTTGCCCTGTTTCTGAAGGAGGGAATACAGCAATTGGTAGATCCCAAATTTGTCCTCCATGGCATGAAGACTTATTCAAATTGTGTGTGCATGTTTAGAATTTTTAATGTAAGAGCTTGATTCAAATTCATGCAAGTTAGATGATGCATATTAGCATCACATCTCAGTCACACATAATTTTGTTTCTTATTTTCCTTATACATCTGTCTATAGTACAGAGCACTGCAATGGGAAAAGTCTTGGTAATCTTCTCTCCTTAAGCCTGCACTGCTTATAAATCACACTTCATACAGAACTTTTTCCCTCCCAAAGACTTCTTTCTCTTTGTATTGCTACGAAACTGCCATTAAAAGAGATAAAAGTTTCAAGTACTACAATATCCAACTTTCAGTAACTATTCAATCTGACCTTCCTACTATTCTGCCAAAAAAAATATTTCAAGCACTTCTCAAATTCTTTAGGTTTATTATAGTCATAATACCATTTTATTTGGCAATTACCTGTGTGTCTATCCACCTCTTTACAATATTTCAGATAAATTACAAAACAAAGCAAAAAACATAACACAACTGTGCCATCTGCTGTGCCACAAATCACCAATAGTCTCAGAGAAGTGGGGTGCAAAATTGCTACTTTTATAATTACATTTATATGTTCAAGGCACCAATGCCCCCCAAAGGACTTAATAAGAACAGCAAACTTTATTATACTTAAATGATTTTTTTAAAAGGAGAAAGCATCTCATCTCCCAGAAAGAGAAAGATAAGATTGGAAATAAGTAGTGGAATCATTCACTTAAACACAAAAGACAAGAAGAAAAAAACCCAAACCCTGAAGTCCAAGCACATAGATTATAAAAAAATGGTACAGAAGTCAATATCATTCCAAGTATGTGCCTGCTCACCATCGTTTGTCTCTCAAATCACCTCTCCCCTTGACTGTTTTCACTTACTGCAACTTTTTCTCCATAAATATGAGACAATGATTGCTGGAACAGGGATTTTTTTGTAATATATCGCTTCCAAAGTTATGGACACAGCAGGCTCCTAATTCCTGACCATAGACCCTCAGGTGCTATTGCAGTAAGTATACTAACATTCTAGGGAACAGGAAATGAAATAAGTAGCACAAGACCAAAACTACACATTTTAAAAGCTTGTGTGAATGTGTGATTACATTTGCCATCAAACTTTTCTTATTCTCCAATATCTACTATACTACTATTTGTCAGCCTACAAGAAGGACTTGTATTTGCAAGTGTTTCGTTGGTTTCAAAGAACACTTGAGCAAATAAATGCTTGCAATAAAAATCACATTACGAGTTTTCTCACAACTGCTGTTATGCTGGCTTACTGCACGCTCAGGACAGGATAAGTCTCACCTAACCTTAGGCATGTACAGTACAGCTGCCTACATCTGAACCTCAGCCTCCTTGGTAGTCAAGAGATACAGACAGACCCTGCCAAGGAACAACTCCTCTCATTCTAGCAGATGTCTCAGCCATCTAAGTTGTGCCTTAAAAGTGCCTATAACTCTCTATTCACTATAAGGAAAACACAGCATTACCATCCCAGGCATCAGTGTCTATACTGACATCTTTCCCAGAAAGGCTAACATTTCTTAAGGATTTACCAGCTGTTTGTAGATCATTTGTAAACAGTAAGAAAGAATCATCACAGCATGACCACAACATCTGACAGGGAAACTGCAAAGTATTGCTATACATCCACTAAAGAAAAATCTCTGGATAGTGACCTTTCTTCAATGACCTGCACATAAGATATTTGCTTCCTTAAATGCTTTATCAAAGAATTGCAACTAACCAACTGGTAAATTTTTCATAAACAGGAAACAAGCAAGATTATTTGCTTGAATATAGAGTTCATCAGCAAGCATAGGGATCTGCTTTTCACAACTTTCCTGTGAAAAGGAGATTAAGGCAGTTTTACAGATGGGTACATTTAAGTATAGAAATATGAAGTGTAAAGCCTGGCTAACAGGACAAGTTATCAGCAAAGCTAGGTAAGTACCAATTTTCTTTTCTGTCGTGTTCCCTGAATGCTATGTGACACTGACTTTCTGGAAATGATACTTAACAGAATGGCTCTTGGAAAAAAAAAAAAGAAAAAGTAAAGAAAGAGGGAATCAGGGCTGGGGGGAGCTCCAGCCTTTTCCCCTTCCCAAGTTTTAGCTAAATGTGCATTCTTTAATATTTAAAATGAACTTGTAACCAGTTCACCAAATTCATATGCTTTTAATATTCTCTCAAAATGATTCATAAAGCATGAGATAACTAATTCACTGACCTTAACTCCATGATGAATGTGCTAAACCTTATCAGTCATACCGTGTGCTGCAGGAGCTCTTCCACTCGAACAGCAAATATACCCTGCCTGCCTGCCTTCATGTTTGAATGGTATCAGTAAAGAAAGAGTTGTCTGCTTGATTTGAGTTCATAAGTCATTCTTCAAAGTGCTCAGATTTTTCCTCTCTCACTTTCTCATATTTTCTTCAGCTGTTCACAGTGCATTTGGACTGGGTCATTAGAATAGCTTATACTGGCAAAGCCTCACCTACTTAAACTAAAGGAACTTGGGTTCTTCGTGGCAAGTATATTCTAGTGAAACCAAAACAAAACCTTTTTTTTTTTTTTAATATACTGTTGTGTCTGACAAAACATAGCTAGAGTATGTTATTACATACTGTAGGATATATAGTTATTCCCTGGTCATTTTGTATTTTACTCGTACTGGGCAGATGCAAATCTGGCATAAAAGGCAACAGGTCACCGGTTGCACTGGCTCCCTACCTACAGGGCTGATCTCCCTCTGAGACAAAGGTATTTGTTCTTGTCAGTAATAGGAAGGAACTTCAGCTGCGTTTTTTGTTTTGTTTTTGTTGCTAGTTTACCTTTCTTATTCTCAAGCTGAAACATCTGTCTTTGACTATATTAGATTAAAGAAACCCTTTTATTTACTCTGGCTCTTTGCAAGCATACTACTATATAGGAGAAAGAGAGACATTGGGGGGGGTAGAAGAGAAACAGTTAATAAATAATCTTAAATGAAAGTAATAGCACATTCTTTCATTCTTTCAGTTATTCACTACTGATAAATGTCATTTGCAGTTCAAAGGGGACTGATAAAGTTCTCTGCTACTCTAGATCTGTGCTCTGGACAGTTCTACCTTGAGCTGAATTTCTAAACGATCCTGAAATTAGGAGAACCACTAGACGGTGTTGAAAAATAATGCACCAAATAAATAAAAAATACTTTAAAAAGAACTTAAAGATTAAAATAAATGAAGATCAGATCACATTAGGAAAATTATCTGGCAAGAGCTGATGGAAAAAGAAGGGGAATTGGTTACTGAGCTTTTTTGTTTCTTTGTATAGATGGCTACATTTGAAGTCAACTACCAGAAATAATCCATATGCTGATGAGTGAACTTTTTTCATAAATATAAAAATAACTATTATCCTCTTTTGTATCTATTTTAATTAGTTTTTTAAAAGCTTAAGATACCAGCTTTCCTTTTTGCATTTTAGAAAAGTTAAAGATATGCAATTAATGCAATTTCTAGGGAGAAGGGGCAAAAGAAGAAGAAGGGGCAAAAGAAGAAGAAGGGGCAAAAGAAGAAGAAGGGGCAAAAGAAGAAGAAGGGGCAAAAGAATCTGTCCTAGAATATTTTACTAGTTTAGGAGTGTTTTGGTGAGACTACCTTTACTTATTCACATACCTTCTTTCCCTCTATTCAAAAAGACTGGAGAAAAGTCTTATTTTCCATCTGTGATGGAGGCAGGAAAAAGAACTACACATTCTTCAGTATCATTTCTGCCTGTATCTTCAAAGGACTTTGGGATATCAGCTGAGAAGAATTTAAATGGTGAAGCTCTAAACTGTGGATTAATATCAACAATTCTACACATCAGAAAAATGCAACTGTCCATCACAAGAGCAAAGCTCAGTGGGCAACAGGCAAAGTGACCCTTGGGCTGGTCTGAAAAACTCGCAGAAGATCTAAGAACTGCCTCAAGCTTCATCACTTTCAGTTCCAAGACCAAGAAATACCCTTTTCGACCTTTCTCAGAGCTACATACACATTGTACACAACAAACACAGACCCAAATCAGCATGCAGCTGTATTCCCAGAGGAGAGGAAGGAAGGAAGGACAGACAGACCTACACACAACCCATGCTTATCATGTTGTGATTCACTGTACTGAGGAAAGGTGCTCAGAGATAAGGATGAAGGGTGAAGAATAAAAATCCTGCATGAAACAGCAGATATTTTTTAGTAACCCCTAAGACACACATGTAAACATAATTACCCATGGATTTCACCAGACTTGCACACAACTTGACCTTCTAAGTATTGTGAGTCACCAGAGAGATTTAGTAAATCTCATATTTATCATATTTGATCTCTTACAGAAACAGGGTCCTACAGTTAATTTGTCAAAGAGGGATAATAATTACAGAGATGTGCCTTACATCATGGTTACTCTGCCAGATGAATTTCTTAGGCACTAATCTGATTTGGACCACATTCACTTGAAGCTCTATTTAAAGTGTTCTGACAGACTCCATCAGCAGAAGTAAGTGTCACAACTATAGCTAGACCATAAGTGCTATCCCCCAAAGACCAACCCCTAAATCAATATTTACAAGTAAGCTACGAAAGGTCTCGGAAAAAGCCTATAACACTGCAATATTGATGGGGGAAACATGTAATTGGCTCCCTTGAAAGCCTTATCAGATGACAAATATTAGTTCACATAAAATGGTCCAATTAGTAGGAAAGTAAGAAAAAGAAAAATTTTCCCTGAGGTTTTTCGTTAAGTTTTATTCTTCAGTTAAATATCACCAGTACAAATATCATTGGCAATTATTACTGAGGTAACTCATGATCTCATTTTTGAAAGCATATTTCAGCTTACAAAACAAGGTTTCAGGACCTTTATTTTTTTTTTTTCCTAGAATTTCCCATCTTTTTCTACCAATAAGAAGAGAGACTATTGGATGGCATCACAACAAAAATAAATAACATGCATGGCTACACAAAGTGCAGGAGAGGGAAGAACACAATACTTCACACACGGCACAGCACATGAATTTCAATCCACATACACAGTCAGCGCTACAGGAGAAGTTTAGTGTACCTGTGAAATAAAGCTACTGTTTTAGATCTGGTTTTTTGATAGTCATGGTATTTGAATCAATCATTTGAGTTATTCAATCATTTACAGCCATTTAAATTTGTCTGCACTGTAAGGTGAGCATGAATTACTTAGACCAAATTTTCCCTTCCCCTGCACTTGCATTTATTAATTTATAAAACTTTTACGATAAACAACATGACATAAGCTTGGTGCACAGGCAAAACACCAGGCTTCCAGGGACCTGCGAGGCCATCTTGAGCAAAAGCAGGGCATTCCCTAAGAAAAGTTTTCAAGTCACGATAAAGCAGCATTTTCAAGTGAGAAATGTGAGAATTTTTTCCTCAGCTCTACTGACACCTGGTAGAAAACTTTTTAGAATGACTGTAATGCTTTTACATGTTTAAATATCTTTGTTCTAAATATATAGGCTAGGAATGAATAAAAAAAAAATCTGCAAAACAGTTGGGAAAGAAAAAAATATTGCATTTCTGTGGTTCACCAATTGAATTAATGTTGCATTTTTGATACGTTTTTCATAGCAGATATGTAGCCACCTAATGAATGCATAACTAGCCTGAACTTCTCAAGTATGTCATGGAATGGCTTAAAAGAAACCATTTAATTTTCCATTGAAAATACAGGCTTTGAATGCATGCTATAATTGTATAGGTTATCAACATTTAGTTGTTTGAATAATAAAGCAACTAATTTGTTTTAAGTGGAACACCAATTTTGTGTCACTCCCAATATTTCAGTTTTCAGAAATGCTGTCTTCTATTTCAATGCATTCACATTTCTTGATTTTATGATAAGTTTTCAGCAAGGTCAACAAACCCAGAAAAGTCTCCAAACTATTAGTAACTGAGAACAGTCCACCTTTAATAATTTTGCAAGACAAGCATCAATGCACAATAAGCACATACACCTCTCTGTGCATGAGTGTAACGCATCTTTTCTACGTGGTAGTGCATGCGTGGCTGCTTCCACAATGTTTTGAAATGATTTTTCCTATTATTTCAGCTGATGCTAAATATCTGTGTTTTCTATGTCATCCATCTATACGGATCATTATGGAACACACCTCAAAAATAAAGACAACAGAAATTTGGCTTATTGTATTCCCACTTAAAAGCTAGAGATACCAGTCTTTTTTACGTGTTCCTTTTCATCATACATATCAGCTCAAAACCAACAAGGTTCTTTGCACTTTGTGCACAGTGTTTTCTGAAATCTTGAAGTTAAGCCACGTGAACTGAGTGCCAGGGATCCCAAAAGCTGGATTCATTTAATTTTCAGAGTATCAGCTTGCATTAGCAGTAGCTATGGGAAATTCTCTAAGATTTATACCAGAGCACCTACAGTTTTAAGACTTCTCTCCCCATTACCCACCTCTGTTTTGAGACAGAAGCAGTCAAATTATCCAATGAATAGGAAGGAATTTGCCAACCAAACTGCATTCCAGACTAATTACAACCACCTGGTACATGGGAACTTCGTACATGTGCTAAAGTGAAACAAGTGTGTTGTCTTTTTGAATGCAACCTGCAATAATGTGATTTTACTTGCTGCTGGGTTGTATTAAAACACCACCAAAAGCAAGATTTTTTGAGAAGAGGAAAACACAAACTGCTCACACTTAAGAAAGTCAACGTAATAAATTAAACTGATGTAAATAAAACAGATTTTTTGTAAAAAGAAAAAATAAAAAAGAAAAAGAGAAAGAATGTGAACTAACAGCAAAAAAGAAGAGAAGAAAATGTTCCTGACCCAAGAACATGCGAGCTCAGATGACTTAAATCAGGTAGTAGGTCTCTTATTCTATTTATCCAATTATAAGGGCCAAGCTTTTTCACTCATGCACCAGATGTCAGTTCCAGTATTTACCAACTACATTATCTCACCCAAAAAGCTGTTAAATGGCATGCAGAGACATCTGTGTTGTCCTGCAGGTATGGGAATCTGGGCAGATTTTCAGAATGATTAGAAACCAAAAACATAATGTGGATAAAGAAACACAAGCATTGCCGCTATGGCTGCTTGGTCAAGCAGTATTACTGCATGTTGGACTACACTACAAACTAAGTTATTGTTACTTGAAAGCAGAAAGTGGAAGTATGTTAAACAAACCATACATCATTTGGGTTCACTGAACAGATTGTACGCATCAGAGTTTGTCAGCTGTTGGTCAGACAGTCAAGTTATACCAAACAAATCCTTCTAGGTTTGCAAGGTAATGCTCCCGTCACTCACTCGATGGGTTCCTTCTCCGCTTGGCTGCAACTGTCTCCTAGGCCTACAGTGATAATTGACCCTGAAAAAAGCTCTCTCTAAATGATGCCACCAGCTATCAACCGAAGCTAAGGCATTTCAGGAAACCCTGGGGTGTTGCATTAAGCACCATATGTGGGATTTCAAGACTTGCTTTCATTGTGATGCCTTGTATCTTACAGATTAATAGAGATTTCACAACACAAGAACTACATAAATGCTGATATAGATGAAGAATCTATCACAATCTCAGGCACTTTCTGTGGTACAATTACCTTGCATTTCTGCAGTGTCCATAGCTGCTGGATTTAAAACGTTAGAGGGTTTGTACGCACCTTTTCTCCCTAGTATCTCCTGTCCATTAATTTGTAAAATCCCATTTTGAACCTGGAGATTCATCTTCTGTTTTGAAGTTTAGTGACAAGAAAGATAAATATGTATCTCTCATAGTAATCTAAACCATACTGCTTTTCAAAATGCTATTCTATTCCACAATTAAAGAGCAAGATGTGTTTTAATGAACTCCTTGGTGGCTAACGAGAAGTGAAGCATTGCTCCACCCATGCATTCAGAAATTCAAAGCTAGAAATGAAGCATGAGGTCTTTCTTAAGCATCATAGGCTTATAATGTTTTAGGAAACACAGTTTAAAATGTAAATGGCCATTTCACTCCAGATGTTTGTGATTTTTTTTCACAATAATTTTAATATATTAATTCAGATAGATTTTACTCCAGTCATTTCGTATTAAAAATGGCTAACTATATGCTTTGATTTTTAATGACCAGAAAGTTGTTAGCCATTTTTCATAGAGAGCTGTGACTAATTTTATTTTATAACCTTGGCTAATAGATAATTAGGTGTTTCACTCAAATTAGCTCTGACACAGCTGGAGGCAAAGTGGGAGGAAGCAAAAAGCTGGCTTTTCCCATAAATTTTGTACTATCAGCTTCTGAACACCTCTGTGAAGCAGCTGATAGGAATTGCTATATTGGATATGCATAACCGGTGTTTGCATTTTGTTAAGAGCATTCTCAGTTTTTAAGCTTAATAAAAAGAAGATATGCAGAGGAGGAAGATCTCCCATAGAGATCATTAAGTGGATCACTGAAGCTGTACAAATTTCAAAACAAATTTCGTGGATCAGGTACATCCTCAGGCTTCACACTGAGTGCACTGTCATCCATTAGTATTATTACTTTGGTGTAATCCCATCACAACACAACAGTGTAAATTGTGACTCCCCTCAGTCCATCTCGCTCCAGTTTAAGATCAGCAGAATTATTCCTACAAGCATACCTATGTAAAACCGCAGTAACTGTTCTCTTACACCAAGCTCCAACCATTGTGTGATTTTGTTTGGAGGCCGCTAGATGATATTGTGCTAGAAGAACTAACACCACAACAGTAAGAGCAATTCTTAAGCCACCTAAACCAGGAGATGGGCTCAACATGTACACTCTCCTCTGGGTACAAAGGAGAGCATACGCGTGCTACACCAGCACAAGTTCTTCTGCAACATGGCATACAATGTCAGCAACTCTCATAATACCTGACAGTCTCCATTTACATAATGTTATTAGCTTTTGAAATATTTATTCTTTAACTAGAGCTTTAAAAAGAGCATGAATCATATATCATCACAATTGATTTAATGTAGTGGTCTCAGCACTGTATGATGACACAACAGAGCAGGCAGGAAGTCAAGAAAGAACCACTTACATTTTTCTTTTGCTTATCCAATTATCACTTACCAGAGTTGAAGGACATATTGTCTCTTTTGTTTCATTTCTGCTCTTTGGATCAAGGATGCTGCAACTTTCTTTTTATATTACGTTGACGTGAGATTGCATAGCATGACAAGTTTAGCTGGATTTAGAAAGTTGGTCAGATGCCAAGTTATAATTTCATATTTATGCAGCAGGTTGTATATTGTGCCTATGTTTTATGTATTTTCTGTCACAGCCTAGTAGCTTCTCCACTAATTATTTTTCCATCTTCTGCAGCTCGTGATTCTTTCCTTACAATCTCTAATGCGAAAATCCGATTAGTTTCCTACTAAATACAATAGACATTTTAAAATTAAACAGGCAATCAATACATCAAAAAAAGACACACAAGGACCATAAAGAAAAATGGAGGTGAGTCATCATCAATTCAAGTGTACAGAAGTGTCAAATCTGGAGATACACACACATTTCAGATTATTCCAGCTCAGCACTAAATTTGCTCATTTTACTAGGTGTAGTATTTGTGCTTTGTAGATAGCTGATATCTGGTTACCTATAATAGATTTTCGTCAGTACTGGTACCTATCTTCTCTACATATCTGTATATTTACGTGCTTGCAGTCTTTCAGCATCAGGTTAGCTACTTATCAGAAATGGTGCGTTTGACAACACCCACTTTTGATTGACCAGCTGCACCAACATTTTTAGAAAAGTTAAGAACAGAAACTTCTAGGCTCATTTAAGCAGCATCTGAAAAAATTAAGAATTATTTCTAAAACAAAGAAGCATTTTTACTGAGTAAAGTATTCTTAGCAATTCATCATCCAATCCATGGTCAAAACACTTCTAGCTTGGCGGAACAAGATGACCAACACATGCTGAAAGTATCACCTCTGAAAACCCTTTCTCAAAACAGCCCCCTTGAAAATCTCGGAAACCTAAGTTACATAGCCTCCTACGTGCAGCCTATAATTTATTTGAGATTTCTTATTCCATTGATGGAATAATGATTCACTTGCACATTCACAGCACCATCAGTAAAACAGTGATTTTACAAGTATCTTCACTAATTTCATGTCAAAATAGTCCAAACTTACAAACATCTTACCAAAATTTCCCATTCATCTTATATCAAACATTCCAATACATTACCACCACCTGGTAAGTTTTACTTTTTACCCAGACAATTAAAAACATGTACCTTTTTTTTCCTGAGTCACGTACCAAACTATGTAGGTTTTCTGTGATGTCAGCCTATCCTTATTGCTACTGCAATTTTAAAATCCAACAGCATGTTTCTTTGCTTTGTCAGCTCCTTGATCTTGTTTGGTAACTTTACATATCTTGTAGTCATCTTCTAGTATGGCCATTTGCTGACATCAAAAAACAGAAGACAAAACATTTTTCACATGTATATCATTCATTCTTAACATTATACACAAGTACAAATATTCTTGTTTAGATAAAAAAATTACTATTTCATCTTCCCAACGCCTTTAAAGCCTTCCCCCCTCCTTGCTCCTTCTTGTAGTTCTCATTTCTCTCATATATCAGCCTCTGCCTCTCGACAACCACATTGTTTGACATTTTCCTAGCCAAAAACAACTACCAGAGGATCATGCCCACTTCCATTGATCACATGGCATCCATCCAGCTCCTCTCAATCAATTGATCTCTTGCTGCTTCTGAGCTCCAAACAATTGATAATACGTTTTGCCCTACAGTACCATGCTGCTTCATCCTCTGTTCTTCGCAAATTGATATTGCACTTTCCCCAGTTTATCTACTGGCTTTCTTCCAAGCCAGGGAATCCAGTAAGGTGTTTAACAGAACTTTCCTTCCTCCTGTGGTTGGCTGTGATCTCTAAATGCCCAGCTGAGTGAAGAAGAAAGATTAGCCCTGGAAGCTAATACAGAATTCTGCTGAGAAACCATCCATGCCAGCAACAATCCCTATGGATAAACTGAAACAATATCAATAAGTTTTCTTCTTGAATGTCTTCCTTTCAGGAAGGAAAAAAAAAAAAGTTAAAAAGAAAAAAGTAGTTGTCCTTCCCTCAGTTTTGCCAACATGGAGATTTTCAAGCTTCCAGAAATAGGTGCAGCTCCAGCTACAGAATTTGTATGAATTAGTCCAAAAGCTGAGGGGTTTTAAAGGTAATACGTTCTGGAAGTTGGTGTAAAGTTTACATGTAGTCAGGGAGGGTCAGATTCATGTCTATGTTTAACCAGCAAACAGTTTTCAGAATCCCTTTTTGTTTTCTGAATAAAAGCTATACATTTAAATAACATCACACATCTGTATGTTCATTTGCAGTCAATAGTCTAGCAAGAAGGTACCCAAGTTCCATGTGCAAATGCCTCTTACCAACTCTGCTCAGATGCATCTGTGTCCTGCCTCATCCTGCTTTGCATATTTATAGAGGTAGAAACTTTCTGCAAGAAATATCTCAAAACTTCCAGCAATTACATTGTTCACTAGATATAACACTAATGCTATAGGGAATAAAATACTTATCTTTGAGCTGTACTTTATAGAAGAGAGAATAAGCAATCACAACTGTCTAATATATGCATCCAGCTTTGGTACTGTGACCACTTCTCCCCACTGAGCACATAGGGTGGTAGCCTGAATGCTCTTTAATCTGGAAACACAAGTTATGAACAAGTCCACCAAAGGCACCAGAGGGTGACTTCTGACCATGGCCAGCCTCTCTGTTCAGATGTAATTATAATACAAAATTAAACACACTGACATTTGATAACAAGAGCATATGATGTGGAAGCAACACTGAAGAAAGAATTTCTGTTGTTCACTTGGTTATGAATACAACAAAATCTCTACCTATTTCTGATGGATTAGACTAGATAATATTCCACATCAGTGTTTAGATAACATTTATCTTTTTGCTGAGATTTTTTGATTAGCTTATTATACTAACATTTATATTTAAAATATTTTTTTAGTTAAAACAGTCTGAAATATAATATATTAGTATAACACTGAAGTACATGTTGCCAAGCTGGTACTGTTACACAGATAACTCGGACTCACAGAAATATCCCTGTTTCAATTTAACTTATGCCATGTACAAAAAGAACTGATGAGTTAAAAAAAGCCTTTACAATACAAACCCCCTCCTGGACTCGTGTACAGATCTAAGGAAACCAAATAGTCCCCTTGCACTCCCAACATGGATAGTCAGAGACTCTCACCATCACAGGGCAAAAAAAAAAAAAAAAGATAGGAAAAGAGGACAAACTAGCAGGGTAAACAAAAGACTGCATCAAATCTAAACCACTCAGTCCTTGCTTGAATAAGTGAATCAGTGAAAGCAAACCGTTAAGGGGAGTAAGCCCTCACTGAGAAATTAAACCTCTCTAATGAATTTAAACTTGTATCAAAAAAATCTAAATTTAGGATATTATTATGGATTAATACCTATACAAAATCCTTCAGTCCTGCTTGACTGACATGACTTCTTTCAATAATTTTCTCAAAGTAGCAGAAAGATCTTATGCTAATGGTAACTCCCTGGCTGACATTTGTTCCTCAATACCTAGGAACTCCGAGTAAGCCTGAGGGGTGTCATTAACATAATTTAGTCATCAATGACAAGCTTCCAGGTTTTAATGTATTTTAATTATTTATTTTAATTATTTAATCCATTTTAAAATAATTTTAGAGTAAACCTCAAATTCAGTCATGACATTAATCATTATTTGCCTCACTGTTCAGCTTAAAATATTACTTGCATATGGTTGCAACCATTATGCTAAATATTCAGAATCACTGTCAGGCTTAAAAACTGCTGTTGTTCTTGCCATTGTGAAAAGTGATTTTTAGGAAAACAAGAAAAAAAAAATCACTAAATTTACATGAGCTTATCCTCATTTTACATGCAAAGAAGTTATTCTATGTTTTAATTTACTTTCATATTTTTAAAGAACATTCATTACACAGAGTAAAATAGTTTCAGTTGGAAGGGATCTCCAGTGGTCACTCGGTCCAACTGCCTGACCACTTCAGGGCTGACCAAATGTTTAAGCGTGTTGTTAAGGGCATTGTCCAAATGCCTCTTTAACATTGACCTGCTTGGGGCATCGACCACCTCTCCAGGAAGCCTGTTCCTGTGTTTGACCACCCCCCTTGGTAAAAAAATGCATCCTAACATCCTAATGAACCTCCCCTGGTGCAGCTTTAAACCTTTCCCACGTGTCCTATAGTATAGCAGGGAGAAGAGCTCAGCACCCCCCCACTCCACGTTCCCTCGTTAGGAAGCTGTGCAGAGCAATGAGCTCACCCCTCAGCCTCCTTGTTTCCAAACCAAACTCGGTTTCCTCTGCCGCTCCCCACAGAACATGCCTTCCAGCCCTTTTCACCAGCTGTGTTGCCCTCTTCTGGACACATGCAAGGACCTTAATGTACTCATATGCTGCTTTTAACTACCCCTCATTGAGCTTTCTCTTCCAGCTTCCCATTTTGCTTAATCAGAACCCAAAAGAAAAACTAGTGAGCTGAGAAAAAAATCAAATGCACAAATATAAAATTAGTAATAACAAAATAGCCTGCATTTTGCAGTTGGAAAATAAATGGGTTATGAGTGAGCAATAAACTGCTCCCAGAGGAAACGAGGTGCCGTAATAGTATGTATTAGTAGGAATATCACAGGCAATATATTTCTCCACTCACTACTTTTAATCCTACACGACTGTGCTCAAGTTGGGTACACTATTTCAGAAAAAAAAATTAACAAACTAGGGGTGTCTTCAGGAATACAAGAAAACTAACAAAAGCTGTATGTTTTTTAATCACGTATGAAAAAACACTGAAGGATTTTTTGTTTGTTTGGTCTAGAAAAAACACACCATCAAGGGAGGACCTGCAACAATTTTACACCATTAAAAGTCTATTATAAAAATTGCAAATTAATTGTTCTCTATGGCCCGTGGAGGAAAAGAAAAAAAATGCATTTTATGTATAACTGAATACTCCTTTAGTCTGACATTAGGTACACACTCCAACTGTAACAGGGTTAGGCACTACAGCAAGTCATCCTCATTTAAAGGTGTGAAGAACAGACTGGATACGTATTTGGTAGGAATAGGGCTACAGTTAGAAATTAGATTATGCTTAATATTTTTGCAGAGCGGGATGGACTACTCTTCCTGTCATGTATTGCTACAGCTTCTATGACTGTGACAAAACTAAGATTAAAAAAAAAAAAAAAACAAAAAACAAACCCAAACAAACCAAAAAGGAGCACAAGATTACCACAATCCTAGAATTTTTTAATTTTGAAAGTAACACATAGAACAAAAAACCTGTTGATTTTTCTAACTGCTAGAGAAGGAAAAATGGTAGTATAAAATTTCTCTGAAATCAGTACAAGATGACAAATTTCTTTTGAAATGATCTTCTGCTTTTCCATTGCATCAAATCATATATATTGTTATAGCATGGACAGTGGTATCAGGGACAGAGTATAGTTTGCTATAGTAATCATTATTTGCATTTTTTTAAAATGTTATTTCTTCTTATACTTATCATATTTGTTAGCACCCTAATGACGCCTTTGAAATGTGACCAGGACATGTTACCTGTATTTCTTTTAATACAGCTGTTAAGATTTTTTTTTTAATAAATATTTTTGTAACCTATCTGCACACATTGAGAAAAGATCTTTCCCTCCCCTTGACAAAAGTATTAAACTCCCATTAATATTAACAGTAACCTTTAAAAAGTTTTCTGTTAAGTTTTTCAAGACCACTGGGCGATATACTGCAAATGTTCAGTACAAGATTATTTCAGCCTGAAAAGCCATATAATGTTCAAATTCTGAACATACAGGCATTATATCCAGAGAAAGGATCACATGTAATTTAAAGGAAAACACCTGAAAATAAAATCAGCTGTTAAATTCATTAAAGATTACTGGCACAACCATCCAAATATGTAATGGCACTGACTCATATACAGTAAAACAGGCATGCAAAGAAACACGTAACTGTGAAATCAAACACAAGTGTTTTCCCTAAGATTTTCTGTTATAACATTGAAACATCAGCTGCAATAAAATGAAACAGTACAGGATGATGCAGAATCACAGAGAGTCTGAGGTTAGAAGGGACCATGTCAACCCCCCTATCCTCTGCTGAAACTAGTGTTAACCAGAGCAGGTTGCTCAGGACCACGTCCAGTTGAGTTTTGAATCTCCAAGGAGGAAGACTCCGCACCATCTCTAGGAAACTTGCTCCAATGTTTAACCACCCTCACATGTAAAGATTTTTCTTATGTTTAAACAGCTCTTATCTCAGTTTGTGCCCTTTTCCCCTTGTCCTTTCACTGGATACCACTGAGAATAGTCTGTCTCCATCCTCTTGGCACTTGTCAGGAGAATTAAGGAGATTTGATTTTACATGCATAATCACTTACACAGAAGAAAATAGTTTGGTATATTAACTTAGGAACTCATCCTTATCATATTCATACATCATCAAAAAACTTACAAGATATACATAGAGAACACTGAGGGGCTGTGGAAAGCAAGCAGTACTATTGGTCCCATTTACAATGGACTCACAAGTCAGTTAAGAGACCTGCTCAGTGAACATACCACCCGCTTAGGAGAGTTGCAATAAACCACAGCCAAGTGTTGTCCTTAAACGTATTTCTATCCAGTTGCTTCATTGAAGACCTTTCTGAAGGTACTTGTAGAGCCTTTATCAACTATAATGTAGTAGAACCAAGCCTTAGGCTTCCCTGCATGCATCCAAAAAGCAATATAGTCCTTGAAATCTGTCTGCCCAAATGTACAAGCTACTTGATTTATTCTACTCATCCTTGACATGACAGCCTTCCATGAACTGTAACTTCACCATTACACCAAATCCCAGAGTATGACAACAAACTGTTTACTGTGAAAGTTAATTAAAAACATTAAATATCAAGTCATTCAGTACCGAACTCATAAAAATGAAAATATACACCCTAGAATTTCAAACTGCCTCCCCTGCTTTCCCACTTGCCAATTATCTATTATCTATCCTGACAAATTCTACAGTCAAGTTTCTTGTTTACTGACATATGAAAATATGGGAAAAAGCACAAGAAATATTCAGTCCTCCTATTGAAATTAAATGACATGACATGCTGATTATTCTACTCATTTGACTTTGTCACTGTACCTAACAAGGCAATTCTAATACTTGTGTGGTTTGTCTATGTGTTCAAACAAACAAACAAAATATTTCCTTCTGCATTGTTAGAATATAACAGTGACTTCCATCCAAAGAAATTGTAGAATTTGTAAAATCTGACTTTGGGAACCCAACATAAAAAGTATCTAAATGCAAGAGAATTCTAGCAGCTTATTTTCTTCTGTTTGTAAATGCAGGAAAATATCACTGTCCGTTTACAGATAGATTTCTTTTTCCTGGTTCTCTTCACATCCATGACAGCTAGTAACACAGACATTAATGAAAGTTTAGTATGATGAATCAGCAGGTGTAACTGCAATATACAATTATTTGAGAGCCTGTATTAATCATTGGAATTTTAACAGGAATGCAGTGCTCAGGCTTTCATGTATTTTACATTTTCAAGAGGAGTGGATGGCTTACCTTCACCATCAGCAATGGCATTTTTTTAAAAAAAAACAAGGATTATCTTAACATATATTAACAAATATGTTAAAATCTGTTAGATAAAAATATTTTAGAGCATGCCAACATATGGGGCTAGAACACTGTACATGTCTGTGCAATCGCTTTTCTATACAGCAGGGTAGTAAGAGGAATTAACAGCATTGACTTCAACCATAAGCAATCAGAGAACTTGTCTAGACTCTCAACAGATTTTGCTTGCAAGTTCATATTACCATAATTAAGCTTAAAGCAGTTGCATCTACTGAGATTTAATAATTTTTTAAGATATATGAACATGGGTAAAAATATACTGAAGCTATGATTCTTAACTCAGTAGGTAGCTGAAGTAAATCAATTTCACAATACCAGGATTTATATTACTTCAGAAACATTTCAAGACTATCAACCTGCCTTGATGAAAGAACTTCAAGATCTGTATTCGGCTAACACATGTTAAAATGTCATTTGTATTCTAAGCATGGACTTTGACCAAAGAGACAAATAGAGCTCTCTCCAGATGCCAACTGGGACAATCAAGAACCATTAGCAACCTGTGGATACTTCAATCACTGAAGCTATTGGCAGGATAGATGGATCCTAATTATTTCTGGAACTAAAATAACTTTCTGTAGCTTAAAATGAAAAATCTAGTACTTTTAAAAAGAAAAATAATCTAGATATAATTAGGAAATTGTTCCGTTTTATTCAGAAGCCATTCACATTCATCTCCTGGACATGTATGGAATACTCCTGCAAAGAATATAGCCAAGCATTTAAAAAAATAAGGCAGATGACCTTATGAAAGTGGACCTGTAAAATGAGACATGAATCTGAAAGCTGACAAATACCCAGAGTTGAAGGCCCCTTTTTTTTTTCCACAGGAAAACATGTGAAAAAAAGTACTCCATCTCCAAAAAGGACAAGGGAGAAATACCATTAAAAGCCAAGACAGTTCTGAATATGATTACGGCACATGCCCTGTTCCAAGTCACTAGATGATTTACACTGCTTTATCTTAGGAAGAGGAAAGGGAGTTCCTCCCAAAGCCTGGCGGTCCTCAGATGTTACGGCTGTGAAACATCACCTCTTCAACAAGGTAATCAGAACTGATAGATAGATAGTAGGGAATGCTTTGAATAAGGATAACATCCTCATTAATAAGCATTTCTGGTTTTTTTAAGTTCTGACAGAAGCCACCAGAAAGTTGGACAAGCAAGACAGTTCACAAAAATTCCCGAGGAACAATGGTCACCATAAAAAATGTTGCTTGCAAGTGTATTTCTCAGAAACAGTGACAAAGTATTTTGATTCATGGAGTATAAAAGACAGAAAGATGAGCACAGAATTGAATTGAGTCACATATACAAGTGAATATATGAAATGTAAGACCTTGTGAACAAAAAGCCACCACCTGCCCATGACAAAAAGCAAAGAACTTTTCTTGCTTCTGAAGAATAGAGCATTTCTGTAACTCTTGCAAACAAACCGACTGAGGTGCTTATTTCTCTAACTGTTGCTCTTGATGTTGCTACTGCATTCATCCCTGAGCCTCATTTTTTTTTTCAGCTCTGCAGAAAAAAAAACAGCCTAAAGTTATTTTCTCCTCTCATCCCAGATTAAAAAAAAAAAAAAAAAAAAAAAATCTATTTCTATTTGCAGCTCTCTGTTTCTGAGCATACAGTGCCACCTATATTCTCAGGATGTTTTCACAGCATCTGCGTGAAAACAATTACTCTGCCTGTCCCAAAAGCTCAGCACATTTAAATGTATTCCTTATTATCCAGATCCTAAAATAACACATACACAAGGATTTTCTAAAGTGACAACTGATTAGGACTGTTTTGCTTTATGGGATGCTATTTTGAGAATCCTTTGATATCCTTCAGTGACAAAAAGCACTAAGAAGCCTCCTCCATGAATTTAAGACTTTTTAAGACACTTCAGGAAAGACACAAACTAAAACATTTGAAATTTTTAACCACTAGCTCTGTGTTTTCTTTGGGTGAACCCTGTAACTACTAGGTGTTAAAAAATACAGGAACTACTTGGAGACTCAAAGTAGGGTCTCTAGAGACTACTCCCATTCTGTTCCCAATAGGCACAGAATTGTGAAGGCCAGCAGCAAAAGAACATAGGGAAGGACTGGTCTCCTTTTGAAGCTGACAATAGGTACTACCCTCTGCGTTCAAGTTTCACCGGAAAACAGAAGTTTTAGAAATCAGGGCAGGTTGCTGAAGCTGAAACAGCACCGAGGCCCAAAGAGCCCATCTCCATGTCACAAGAGGAAAACCAGCCTGGAGATCACTCTCCTGCATGTGATTTCAGAAGAAACATACTTCAGTCTACGAAACACACAAAACTGGAGCAGCGGTTTGTTGTGGTTTAGGCCTAGCTGGCACCATGCGGCTGCTCGCTCACTCCTCCCCTCCTCAGTGGGATGGGGAGAATTGGAAGAAAAAAAAGTGATGCCTCATGGGTTGAGACAAAGACAGGGAGGGGTCATTCACCCATTACAGTTAGGGTAAAACAGACTCAACTTGGGAAAAAATCAATTTAATTTGTTACCAATCAAAACAGAGTAGGATAATGAGAAATTAAACCAAATTCTAAAACCACCTTCCCTCCACCCCTCCTCCCTTCTTCCTGGGCTCAACTTCACTCCCGATTTCTCTACCTCCTGCCCCCCCAGCACCACAGCGGGATGGGGAATGGAGGCTGCAGTCAGTTCATTCCACATTGTTTCTGCAGCTCCTTCCTCCTCGGGGAGGATTCCTCACACTCTTCCCCTGCTCCAGCATGGGGTTCCTCCCACGGGAAGCAGTCCTCCACAAACTTCTCCAGTGTGAGTCCTTCCCACGGGCTACAGTTGCTCCAGTGTGTGTCCCTCCCATGGAGTAGAGTCCTTCAGGCACAGACTACTCTAGGGTGAGTTCCCCATGGAGTCACAGGCTCCCTTGGGCACAGCCACCTGCTCTGGTGTGTGCTCCTCCAGGGGCTGCAGGTGGGGATCTGCTTCACCATTACCTCCACAGGCTGCAGGGCCATCTCTGCTCCAGTGCACCTCCTCCCCCTCCTTTCTCTTCCCTTACCTCGGTGTCTGCATAGCTCTTTCTCTCGCATCCCACTCCCCTCTCCGCTGCTGGTTTGCAGCAGGGTTTTTTTCCCCCTCTTCACTATGTTATCCCAGAGGTGCTCTGCTCCCGCCATGGTGGCTGGTTCAGCCTCAGCCAGAGGCAGGACTGACTTGGAGCCAGGGAAGCTTCCAGCAGCTCTTCACGGGAGCCACCCCTGTAGCCTCTCCTGCCACTGCCAAAACCCCACCACACAAACCCAACACACAGTTAACCTCCTTTCTTACAAAGGCATTAGAGTTTCTCCTAGCCTTTTTTGTTTGGTCGGTCTTCCATTAAAGCTTTGTATCCCGGCAGAGATCAGCAGCAGACACGGACCACAAAAGGAGTGTGCTGAGACTTTGCTTTCCTAAGAGCAGCAGGATGCTGAATCAACCCAGAAGACAGGAGATTCTTTACCACTGCAGCTGAATCACTCTAAGTATACAAGAGAGGTACAAAACAAAACAGAAGCCTTTTCCAGATGCGACAGCAGTTACTGTGATGAAAGAAAAACTGTTGCATTAAGTAAAGTGAACATCTTTCCCTTCCGTCTTACGTGGATATACTCAGGCATATGAGGACAGGTGAGCTATACTCCTTGAAAAGATGCATTGACAAATACTCTTAGAAAGCATTTTGCCACCTGACAAGAATTCCTTGACAGTGGTGAGAGACTTCCTCCTTTGAGATACTTTGGCTTCTATTTCAAATGACTGACTGAACATTTAGCGAGTGATACAGGTCAATGCCTTAATAAAATACTTGACCAACAGTACAGTCTTAGCAAACACATAAGAACATAATTATTACAGTAACAGCAAAAATATGAATCAAATTCAAACCAAGTATTTATCTTGTTTGCAATTTAGTTTTCATTTTGACAAATTATCAGATTAAAGTACCACAAAAAAAAGTCAGTGATGAAAAAAAGCTGCTTAGATCATATTGTACATCTCATTGGCAATATAAAATTGCTCTCAGAAAATACCTGAGTGCTTTGTTCTGAATGACTGAAGGGAAAGTGATGCTACCAATCCACTATAACAGAAAAAAACTGCCATTGAAACTTTATTAAGAGTTGGGTCCTTATATTCCATCTAAATTTTCCTTTGCTCAATTTAATCCAATTTTGCACATTTCCTCAGACCTCCTCTAAACTTTAGGTCCTGCTTTATGACTGGCATTTACCTCAAGCAAATAGTTTCATGATACTGTATTACAGGATGAAAGAACTGAATAATTAAGCACTTTTTTTTTTTTTTGAACCGGGGGGGGGGAGGTTTCATTTTTAGCCACAGTTGGACCTGTAATGAGTACTCCAAAAATGCAAATGGAATTTTTCTGATTATGTTAACATTTTAGCAGAGGCCAAATTTTGAATTTGCTATTAATGCCCTCCCCAATATCTATGAGAATACTATTTCCCAATTTTAGTCAGAGTCACCTTAAGCCAACACTCAGTTTTTCTCACTAAGATATTGGCTGCATTCAGTAAAGCCCGCAGCATGTTATCTGATCTTCCTTCACGTTATTAATTATTCTTTCAATTAAAACTCACTTTTTAGACTTGCATAATACCAAGATCAGACTAACAGGCATGCAGTTATCCAGATCTCATTACCTCTTTCATAGACCTAAAAAGTTACCAACCTGTTTTAACACAGACTGTATTTTCATAGCTTGAAGTTTTGTTTTTATTTTTTCAAGTAGCTTTTCATTTTACGATTAAAATGTAGATCACATTATGAAGACAAAGGTTAGCATATTTTTATAATGACTATATAAATCATACACATAATCAAGTTATATTTTTATAATTAGAATATAATTACCTTTTAACATAAAATACCACTGGTTGCAAACCATTTGCTGAAATACTAGTTGAATTTTAACAATCATCCAATAAAACACCCAGATTTTATTACTCTTTCCATTTTTCCCATATAGAAGTTTGGCTCAAAGAACAGGTGTTATTCAAAGCAGAAATATTTTCCCTCTGAGCACTGTTTTTAAGATGTGGCAATATGATTCACTTGCTTTTAAAAAGAACCATCAGCCTGTAACTGTCCTTATGTTGAAGACTTTTCCCTTTTGTATCTTCAAACTGAAGGTTAACTTAAATGAATCTTTGGCAATGATACTATCAGTAAGTCAGCAATCACCTGATCACTGTCGGTTGAAGTTTAACCTAGATCCTCCAGAAGGGTGTGTCATTTCCCTTGCAAAGATTTTGTCTCCCAACAGGATGTCTAAGTCAAGGATAGTAACAGACTCTTATATTGGTCATGTCTTTCATCTGTCCTTCATTAAAAAGCTTGCCCTTGGTCTTACACATAAACTCTGCTTTAGAGTTTTTTTCCCTTTTTTTCCTGTAATATTTTTGAGTACGGGTGGAATGAAAGATCTATAATGGCATGGTGTTGAAGCTAAGAACACAGTGACGAGAAAACACAAAAAAAATACAGCATGGTGAAAGGCAACACTATACTCTGAATACTGTAAAAGACCCCAAACCAAACCCACACATCAACTTACAGAAATATCTAGCAGTACAGATGGATCACCTAAATCTTACAGTCAAATAAACAAACTATAGAAGACAAGTAGCAGTTTTTAAAGCACCATTGTAAAACTCTCCTCACAGCATAATGAACAAGATTTATAGCTATCTTTCTTACCAAGATTGTTTATATCTTCCTATTTGGCATGTAGTTATGATAAAAGTAGCAGTGGATCTACATTACAGACTCAATTTCTTTGAACAGCTTAATTCTACTGGAAAGAGTTGTGCCAATAATTCAACAAGTCTCTCTCCAGTCTGGCCCACTCTTTTCCATGTCCTGACTGTCCTTGAATATAAAGTATCTTCTGTTTTATCCCACAACATTGTCTGTCATTTTATCTATGTGGAACCTGGCATATTCATACTGCATCTCTACTTCATGTGTCTTCTGCCTAAAATGAAGAAACCCAACCATTGGGAACTTTTAACTCTCATTCCAAGTAACAGACAAAGAAAGGAAACAAAAAAAAAAATCTATTACAGAAAGGGAACATTTTTTTTCCTTCCTCAAACATGGAAACGCCGTTCTATGTAACCATGACAAGAATGGACACTACTTAGCCCTCTACCAGCATATTTTTCTATAACCTGGGAAAACACTAAAAATATTGTATCATAGAATATAGATCTTTGAATAATCATAGTCTAATTCGACTGGAAGTAGTTACAGTGCTTCTGCCTTAGTGACGAACTCACATCAGAACACTCAGCTGGAAAAACCTGCACATCTAAAACTCACCTACAACTCTCATCAGCAAACTGCCAATAACATCATCACGCCAACATTTTTATACCCATGTTGTTATATTTTGGGGCTTTACTAAAGCATAAACTCTAGAAATTACATGATTTGAGAGGCTCTCAGCTTTTATTTTTACACTAAGTTTTCAGATCTCAGGATTCATAGACTATAAAACTGGAAGAGACTGGATTTCCCTAAACTTACTTAAATTTAACCAAAGAATAATTTCTGAAGTGGAAATTTCTTATGGTAAAGATTCTGTCACTGCATGACTTCAGAGACAGGTTTGAAAAGATTGAGTCCATCTACCAAATTCATAAATTTGAAAAACAAATATGAAGATATTATTCTGAAAAGCAGACAGGACAAAAATATAACTCACTAATTTCTGATAATGTTCACCTCTCAGATTTAGGGTTGTAATCACAAGAAACTGCAAAAGCAATGCATGTATTACCTCTGTTTATTTTCTAACTACTCAAACTCAAAAAATGGCTTCTTATCATGCTAGACTGCTATTTCAGGTTCCTCAACTCTATGCTCTTTAAAAATGTACAATTCAATACTCCAGAACGCATTCCACACCCTTCTTTAACGTATAACCTTTTGAAAAAATAAGAATACAAGAATTTGAAGATAAGGTGATTGATAAACTCAGGTGTTTCTCCATTGCAGAGAACAGGTTTGGTCTCTTCTAATATTAAGAAACTTTAGAAGCTGCTGCTCAATTATAATAAACAGAGTAATTTAAGTAATAATCCATTAGAGAGTAGTAATTTCAATTAAATAGGACTTAATATTTAACGAAGTCCACAGAACTGATGACTGGACAGGTCTTATGCACTGTTACTGTAAGAACTGATTTACCATGACAGTATTTAGACTATCAGCAGCTCTGCTATTCTAGCTGTTTACTTATAAGGAATTTGTGAAAGTCATGCTCTTCAGGTGTGTAACGTAAGGGCACATAATCTAAAGTCAAGTCAGATTTAGGCTGAGGGAACAACTTAATACACAAACCAACTGAACTATGCAATAACTGCAAATGTCATGTAAATATCAAGAATTATTGACCTTGGCTTTCTTTCTTAAATATTTTCTATGCAATAATATTTCATTAGAAGGTATTACGAGAACTACAGCTTCTTAAAGACGCAAACAACTTCTGACTTTGTTTTCATCTTGCCACACCACATTTACTTCCTATGAAAAAAAAATACTAGTGTCCAGATCAAGATCGATGCAGATTAATGAGGACCTTATGCTATAAACTAGTACATAAGTTTACAGAACTTTGGAACTATATTTAGTTTGTTAAAAAGCAGAGGGAGAGAACAGCAGTTTCTGTAATTTTCTCTGTAAATTTCTCTATAACATATATAGCATACCCTTTTTCAGATTTCAAATGATTGCCTTCTTAGGGCAATTTTCCCAAAGGAAAACATAGAAGAGGTTTACACACAAATGCTTAACAGAACGAACATACAACTTGCCCACACACACGTCAATATATGCCCCTTCCTAACCAAAAGAAAAGGATAAGAACGTTCTTTTGTCAGGAGACCCTATAATATGTTAAATTAAGCTTTAATCATAGACAGATTTAAAGGATGAATGCTAGAGAACCATCAGATATCATCCATTTAACCTTAATGATTTAATAATGAAAGATCTGCACTTCAACAAAATTTCCAACCGTATCAATATAATTTATGGTGTTTTCATAAGAATATCTCAATAGGCAATGTACTTTTGGGACAAGCTTTCATTTATTATACATACAAAATTACTGTTAAAAATAGAAAATATGTAACAAAAATCTGTGGGCCTGCACATGTGCAAACTAGTGATCCAATTCTCACGTAATTCTGTCATGCATTCTGAAGGTGCCAAACGCTACAATAAATGCAGTCCCAGGAAACTCTAGTATACATTCAAGCAATGACAAACGCGTGTTTCTGAGAATCTTGCTGCAGTTAAAATTACAGGGATAGTTGATTTGAAATTACTGCCTCTGGGTTTTTTGCTTTTTTCTTTTCCTCCCCTCCTGAAATTTGATGCAAAAATACATGCATCAAGTCCTCTTTATTCATATGTGAGATACACGCATGAATAGTACATGAAGTGGCTTATATGGCATTGTCTACTTTATTTCCTAAAATACTAGGGCCCCACCGTTGGCCAATAACTTAATGTAAAACTCAGCTACTACTTTTTGCTTTTAAAATAATGTAAATATGAAAGTTTTGACAATTGAAACTCTGTGAATATGCTCTGACACTATGGTCTAGTTTTAAATATTTAATTTTAAAATAATACAAGTTATAAAATGAAACAGCATTATGTCTCTATCACATTTTATTGTTCTATCAACATTTTATGTAACCTTAAGTTTTTTTTTTTAATTTCATTATGAAAAATAAAAAAATGGAAAATTATGCAAAAATTATTTTACTTTATTGGCTATATATACTGACAAAATAAACTATTTCACTATATACATATTTATATATCATTTTAAAGAGCAGAGACCATCGAGGTGCATTTTGAAATCACGCATTGGTAAATACCACCCATTTGTCTGGTAGTGCCTCTTCATAAAATTTAGAGGAACACCCAAAATCCATCATCAAGCATTAAAAATACTTTTTTAATGAGTCTTGATTTGCTCGTACAGTACTCCTTTGGACTGAAGGAAACTGTCGGTAATGTAATTCTTCCAGAAAATACTTATTTTGGTCATGTTTGCTGGTCAAGAAGGCTTTCCAGAGTGGAAAGAAGACACAGCAGATACCTGCATGCTACTATCTCAATTTCCTAAGTGAACAAGAACACGTTACTATCAGATCTAGAGGTACTTTTGTTACAAAACAGTATCTGCTCCAGATTGTTAATGTAAATTCTTGAGTTTAAAACAGAATTGCATAGTTCCATGTCTGCTGTATTTACATCCTGGTTTTATTCTCATGAAATAAAGAAATTCTGGCAGATTTTCACCCCAAAGCTCCTCTTTGTCTTTTAATTGGATTCATGCTGTTCTTTTTTTTTTCCCTATAATATTCAATTTAATGTAATTAATACTCACTGGGGGCAACATCCTCCCTCCCAAAGCACAGACTCAGTTAAAGGATAGAATTTTGCCTTGTTCACTGCAATTTAATAAAATGCTTTCACTGTGGTTGGGAATAGCCTGGCATATAAATTATATTAAGCATTGAATAACCCATAGAAAATTTAAAAACTGTGCTACAGAAAGTTGAGGGTTTTTTAATATATTTTCTAGCAGAGACTTAAATAAAATCTGTATATTTTTTCAAATCAATATATCAGAAAACAGTGCACTGTATGAAATATACACTGAAAGACACAAAACATGAAATGCTCAGTTTAACTCTTAGATATCTTTATACATCTTTTTTAGCATTTCCAAATTGTTCTCTCTTGAGTTTCCTACTTCAGGCCATTAGCAATACAGGGAATTTCTCATTTTCTAATCCAGAAGGCTGCTGAAGCATAGCAAAATTATAAAACCATCTCTACCTGTGAACCGTATGAGACCTCCTATTGACCCACATATTGTCTCTATAAAAGAAGCCTTTTACAAATCCACCTCAGACTACATATAGGATTTATACAGAAAATGTCATCTTTAAATTGCACCAAAGTTAGAGTTTTTAAATATCCTAAAGACAAGGAAGACCCAGTCTCTTCTTTAAAGCAATTTCTGACTGGACAAAGCAAGGGAAGGGGCAAAGAAGCAAAAACAGGAAGGTGAGACAGATGCGTGTCCAAAACTGTCTACTGAACACTCACTCAGCACCAACCAGTGATAATGTTAAGATAGATAAGCACAGGGGAAGAGGACATTAGGGCATCTTACATTCTTTCTTCTCACAAGTCTGTGGTAGGAGTGACACTTTCCTAGAGTATAAATCTGCTTATGAAAGAGAAGACTCATATCACTACTCAGGAAAACACAGCCAAGCCCTTTAGCACCATGTAAAGGATACCTGAAAAACTGAGTTCCCTACTCAGGTTTTTGGTATAAAAGCAAAGCTATACAGAATCCTTACTTATACAGAACACTTATTCTCAGTAGTACGCAGAGCAATGAAGCTACACAGCAGAACATGAGAAAGTGCACTGTAATCGACTAATCTTTCAGTCAAACGTATCACAGATGTCAAATCACTGTTGTATATTTGTCCAAGACTGGTGTCTCTTCTTTTTTAATGACCTGAGTCTTGCAGGGTTGAAACAAAAGGAAATTTGTAAGCTTTTGAGCTATAAAACATGCTGTTACCTGCAGAAGCTTCTAAGCATAACAAAGTAACAACAAGGTTACAAAAATTAAGAGAGATTTTCCCAAATTAGGTTTACTTAGACCAGGAGGTTTGAAGTAAACACCTTTCATCTTGAAGCATGGGTTGCAGGGAGAAAAAGAAAACAGTTTATTACTTGCAATGGTTTTCTTGAGCTGCTTAATACAGATTCACTTAAGTAAAAATGAATCCTCCTGATATGCCTTTCAGCATTCCGAGCTTTAATGATGCCTAGCGCAGCAGTGTAATTAACAGTACCAGTGATATATACCAATTCTGTGCTTTCCAGTGGCAGAAACAGAAGGCTAATGCCAGATTGCTTGTTAAAGGTACACCCGGTTGCAAAGTACACCAGATGAGACAATCCCCCAGTAGCCACATAATGAGGTAAAGACATCTGTAAGATTATTTCAGAACTTGGAATGTGAAGATTTAGAGTCTTTGGTGATGCTGCAGATGTTATTATCATCATCCCTGCAGCCGTTGTCACTGGAAATAGATCAGCCTTCCAATCAGACTGGACTGTGAAGGGCTCAAACCTTGTTTTTCCTTAAATGCCTTAGTACACAGCTATTCCTAAATTTCTCAAAGCAGTTCAGACGAAGCTAGGAGAAGACAAAACATTCTCTTGGATATGCTTTTCCTTGAGAGAACTGTGTCCCACTGGCTTTAAGAGAATACTAAGTGACCATTCAGTAACAAAAGAAAAAAAAAAACACAAAAAGTAGAAAGTGAGAATAATTCCACTGTCTCAAATTACCAACACCCCATAATTTAAGATACTACTAAAAAAGAAATACAGGTTTCAGGGGAAGAAAAAAGAATCGCAAACTTAGCAGATGCACTGAAAAGAACACAAACAATGAACATGATAATAGCTTGGAGATCAAAAGGCATAACATTAAAACAAAAATATCAAAACATTGGTTTGTTGCTTCTTCAGTCAAAATGCAAAAGACAAAATATCACCCATGTAGAAAGGTTTTATGAAACCTTTTAGAAATATTTTTAGACCTGAAAAGCATGCTAGGAATAAGTATGTTTTCTGTTGTTATTGTTTGCTGGTAATATCAGAACATCAATGTATCGGCAGGGGGAGAGAAGAATCTAATTCTCATTTAAAAAATAATGGTGCTTTACATCAATCTGTCATGGTAAAATAATTTATGCCCACTTTCAGACTTCTTTATATTGGCACTGTGAAGTAAACTAGTTTCAGTGTAAATGCGGATCAGGGATATAAAAAGTTTACCCAAACTGGTATGAAAGTTTTACAAGAATGCAGAGAAAGGCAAATGCTATCTGACAAGGAAATGGATTTCCTGAATTATAATTCTGTGTTTCATTTCCTTCTTGCAACAGTGAGGAAGTTTTCATCTAAACGAAGTGTTGAAACTTTTTGATATCGTAATGAAATTTAAGCCACAAGATCTTTTTGTTAGGATACCACTAGGCGCTTTCCTGCTCCAAGTGCTGTAAAAAGCCCAAAATGATTGAATTTCATTCACCTGATCAAATAACAAAATTAAATTTTGTAGTGCATATTAGATCTGAATTAATGCTGTTGTAAGTAGCAGAGATACAGAACGATCAATGTTATGAATGTTTGGATTCGTATACAGCTAAACTGAACGACTTAGGTCTAAATTGGAATTTTTTCATTATGAAACTATTTCAGTTACTCTTTGCAAAAAGGAAAACATTGTTATGACAGCAAATCACTCATAGTAAATAATGTGATCAACACATTTAATCCCATTTCAATTAATGAACTCTGCATGAACTAGTTATTGTCCCTACTTATTTTAACACCCGTAAGGGATCTGTTTCTCCAAAACGTCTGAACAGTTCCTATATTTTTGTCAAAGATTAGAATACCATAACTTGGTGCCAGTGCAGATATACAAATTTAGACTTCATTTGCACTGTTTGCAAAGTCACTCATATAAAAGTTACTTCTACATTCAAAGCACATGTATTTTCACTAGTGTATAAATAGAAGAGCTTTGGTCTAGCTGAGGCAGATAAATGACGCTGTCTTTCAGAGGCTACTTTTCGACCACATGCAGGTAACTTGAGCTACCTGGAACATTGTTAAGGACATGAAAGAAAATGTAAATAATGAGGGTCACCATGTTAAAGACCATAATTCCGATTTCTGGTTAACCTAACTCAAGACAGTTCTTTAGAAAGATATAACGTACAGATTCACGTATATACACAGGACACATTAATGATGAAAATGAATTAGGAATATACCACAACATGGTTAATATTTTAACAATGCTCAAAAAAACCCAAGTTAAAAACCAAATCAAGCTTTTCAGTCTTCATAAAACAGAACAGTTTTCATTTTTCTCTCCCTAAGAGAGAAAAAAAAAAACAAACCACAGATTAAATTTATTTGATTTTTGTCAATACTTTTTAACCAAAAATATATAGGTCAGTCCTTTTATGCAGCCAGGAAAATTTCCCTAAATTCTAATGTTGCATCAAGTATTCAAAAAGAAAAACTTCACTTCAACATCTGTCTATTTCAACATCGTGCTGTCCCTGCTTATTTATAATTCTAGAAACTTTTGCCTTCAGCAAACCCCTCAATTCAGATTTCACATATTTCTAGAAACCTACCTACCCCTTCAATTGCAAATTCATAAGAAAAGCAAGATATTACCAATTGTCCATCTCCTAAGACATACTTTCTAATATTTACATAATGCACATGAAAGAGACAGGCAGATAAACAGATGTAGTATGAGTAATTTCAAAAATATTTGACCCTTTTTTCATTTTTATGCAGTAGAAAGTCAATGGTAAACATACAAACATTCTCTTATATTCTGCAAAGTATTCAGGAATTTCTCTGCCTAAATATATTTCTCATTTACTTACTGGTTTCTGGAAAAAAATGTACATTCACTTAGACAAAATATGATTCTTTGTTAATTATAATGAAAATCTAGTTTTCTAATTAAGCATGTTAGAGTTCACAGAGTTCTTCCTTTCCTTTTGGTAGCGCATTTTACAAAACAACATAATTAAGAGTGCATTACTCTTGAAACTTGTCTTCTTTTACACTCTGAGGGAAAAAAAATATACCAACCAAAACAAAACAAAAATATCAGTTTCTGAGACATGAAGATACTCTTCAAGTAATAACTTTTTTAGAATGTTTTTATCCATCATTTTGATATTTATGTATTTCCAGGATTTTATTTTCTAAAATATTTTTTGCTCTTAGAAACCTAGATCTCTGCAAACCATGGAATCAGACCAAAGCAGCCGAATGCACAGGATTCTACAACATTCAAAGCAGCAGCTTTATTCATTGTAAGGTATAATCCAGAACACGGCATTTTGGAAATGTATTTCACAAGTGTCATCATAGAATAGAAGAGAGTTAAAAAAAATTGATGGAAAATATTAATTCAAAGAAATTTCACTGTTAAATTAGAGGGTTCTTAAAGGGAATTAAGAATGTGGTCTTATTCTCTTTTTTTTAATTATTATTTCTTTTCAAATTAACTAGGGCAAGATTCTACCAGAACTTCATATGGGATTTAAATAATTGGTGGGGAATCTTATCCTGTACTCTGCTGCCTGTGCCAGACACTGAATTTATCTGTTTAGTTTTTAAACTAGCATAGTAATAATGTTGATAATGCAAAACTTTCTTACCAATACCCCTTCAGAAGCCTTAATTTTCATATTCTACCACTACAAACTATCTGAGTAAAAGTTTAATTTAATGTGACATGCCTGAGATACAAAACTATTAGGCACTCATTAGAAATATTCTGCTGTTGATTGTGCGAAGATACACATATTATGAACTAAAAAGCTGCAAATTGGTTTATTATTATAGAGCATAAAAATATATGACACTTCATAGAGCCAAATTCCTGAAATGTATATTAAGGTAAGAAAACAATACATACCTTAAAATGAAAAGAAAGAATACATTAACAAGCATGGTTCAAGTGAAGAAAACTGTTGAAACATAAATAAATTCAATCAGAATGCACTTTTCAGGGGACTAATTGTCAAAAAATAGCAATAGGGAAAGAAAGTGAGTATAAAGTACCTAAATTTCTTCATCAGAGAACTTATGAAAGGAATTACAGAACAGGGAATAAAGGTTGATTAAAAGGTTAAGTAGAAGCGTCTGCTGTTATTTATATTAGGGTTTTTTCATTAGTGTTAGGTTGCAACACTGCAAATAACAGAAAACAATTTGCATTGCATAAAAAGAGATGGTAACCAAGCACATCCTACAAGACTTTGCATATAATGTGGATTAACGGAGTGGACCTGCCTTAAATCAGACAACAGTAAAGAGAACAGCTAGGCAAAATTCCTTTCTCAATCATTTTTTTTTCTAGTCAGTGGCTGGCTGTTTACAATCCCTATCTCTAGCCTTTCTCAGAGGTCTCTTATTCCCAGGGTCACTCTGTCAAAATATTCAAATTTCCTTTCGTATTTTTTTTCCTCCTTCACTTTTTCTTTCCTTTCCTTCTCCTTCATTCATAGGATGTTCTCCTGAAAGATGTAAAACTTATGACTAATAACAGGACTGACAAGACTTCTACCAACTCTTATTGTGTCTTTATTTTGCAACTTGGTCCTTTGCTATTCATCTCAATTGCACAGACCCACATTCACCTGCTGAATGTAATGAGACTGTTTCATACGGTTAAAACAAGCAAATGCTTGAGATTGCTTTAAGCTTTCTCTAGTGAGGCATGAGCAAGGAGACTCATTCAACTTTGGATGCAACCCACTGTGTATCCTTGCCCAGGCACTACTACTTTGACTGTTTCAGGACTTAATTCCCAAGGCAGTCAAAAAGCACAACTCTAGCTTAAATTTACTTAATTCAGGTGAATGTTTGTTAGAGATGAAATGAGAGAGGTAGACTGGAGAATGCAGCCTCCTCCTATCACCATCTCCTGGCCACTTGAGGTAGACTTGGTTGAAGTTACTGGAGTTTCATGAAATTTTTCTATTACTCTTTAACTGGTCATCGTAGGCTAAACCCTGTGTGACCATATTAACATAAAAGAAAAATCTCTGCCTAGCTCTGATATGCTCCCTACAGTTTTATTCTTTTTTTGCATCTTCCGTACTCTGTTCTCATCTGTGTTGATAATCATTTGCAAGAATTTTCTCCTCTATTGTAAATTTCAGTTCACAGAAGTATAATATACATACAAAGCTGCATTGTATCAATGTTTCTATAAGTGCAGAAGAGTGTTTCTTCCTAGAGCCTTTTCAAAGAGAGTCCATATATGACATGTTCTGTGCAGAATATCATAAAGTGAAATAAATAAAAGCCATGAAAAAAAAAATCAAGAGAAGTTTTGATGTTGTCTATTCACACCCTGGATGTCACTATAAATTTTATAATGTTCCTAGAGCTGATCAAACCTCATTTCCTCCTCATATAGCTGAGGAACTCATATGGCCTAGAAATTTCACTTAGTCCTGAATAAAAGAGCAAGTATGTAAATGGAAAGCAAAATAAAACCATCCAACCTTATCTAACAAAAATCCTCTTTCTCGAGATAAAACATTCCAAAAGTCTTATGTTAATTTTCTGATAGTAAACACTTTGAAATTTTTTTGTCTAAATCTACAATATTTTTTTTCTTTGCAGGGATTCAAAAATACTGTCAAGAGGGAAAAATAAGCAGTAAAACCAGAAAACAAGTTGGCAAAAGAGGGGAATCACATATGGACTGCAGACTACAACATTCACCAGGGTGTTACTATTTGGGTTTCAGAGGGAACAGAAAATGATCAGATAGCCTACCTCAAATTCCACTGCTATGAGATTATTGCTTCTGTAACGACCATTACAGAACACATATTTCCTTTTCTTATATCATCAGGGCTAAATCAGGTCTAACTACAACATTACGATACATTTACTTCCCCACACCCCAGCCAGCACACGATTCTTGGTTTATTTTGATCTGCCCAGCGTCTATTTTCTATTGCAAGCACACAAACACTCAAGAGGAAGGAAGTTACTTGTGCTGAACTGAGATCCCAAATCCAAAACAATCTCATAAATTCATTTTCAAAAATAAATAAACAGAAAACTTCTATAATATTTGATTTCTTCTATAATTGATTTTTCAGTCAAGAAATTTATGTAAGTCCTATATGGAAAATACAAGCATCAGCTTTCATAATTTATGGTATACCAGCATTTGGAGTTACCACAGCATTCATTAGTACCCCTGTGTACATCTGTACTTACTGTTATAATAAGTTGTGTAACTATATTGTTACAAATTTGTTACCATAACCACGAACATTCAAGATGGAAAAGCCCAGCAGAGAAGCAGCCATGATAAAGAGCCATACCCCTGGGGAAATTTAAGTTATTTTATACTTTAAAAAAATCTTTTTTTAATAAAGAAACATTCTTGCAGGGACAGGTGTCATAGGCTTGATGCAGGAATTAAGAAGGAAAATTCCAAGATGCATTTTAAACATGAGGTCAGACCAGACAACAAAATGGTCCCCTCTACCCTTAGAAAATGTGGATAAAACACTTTTATTTTTATTTTTTGATTAAAAAGATCTTGAAAGAGTTAAGAATTTCACAGACATTTATTTTGTGTGTTCTCCATCTCATCTCACTCTTCCTCTCCATTATCCACCTGCTATGTGCCACCTTTTAGACTCTAAGCCCTTTGAAGCAAGGGCTGTGACATTTTATGTGCTTCCACGGTGCCTAGTACAACAGGACCTGACCTAGTTAACTCCTAATCAATAGTGCGATGGAGATACTAAATAATTTATCATAGGACTGTTGTAGTACATACCAGGCAGTTCAGCTTGGTGATAAAACCTGTTGCAGTATAAGGGTACATCACCATTAGACAAGACAACACCAGTAAAAATCCCCAGACATTTTCATGCCCAAAAGCATCAGGAAAACCTGGCATTGACTATTAATAAAGTTTATATGAAATCAGGTAGAGATTTATAAACACGCTCTTTCCACTGTCTTCAAACTCAGCTGCACTGAAACCAAACTTCGACTGCAGGTATTTTTATTCAAAGTAATTAAAGCTGTACTAGCCTGCTGAGAACAAACGTGTGCATATCGAAATACTTAAAACTGAAAGGAAAACTTTACTCTTTACAATAGCAAGCACTTTTAAATTGCTTTGCTGTTTAATTCCACCTCAGTTGCACACAGAAATTAACAAATCTGCTTTCAGACATCCCTGTTATTCTTCAAAACAATCCCAAAGGTGTCTCAGTGAAACTAGATTTAAAGCATGTTAAGTACATTACAGGAAACGTGTTCCCAAACAAACAGTCCAATTAAGTGCCAAACGATACCTTCAGGTCCCACCTATGTAAACCATACAAGGCCAGTGAGATTTTGCAGGGGAAATTTAAGGCAAATTTGGTAAATTATGTTCTTTCCATTTCAATATTTATCCTATGCTACAGCTCTAATTATCAATGGAAAAAAAAATCTCTGCAAATCAGAAGTTGGTGGGGGGCACGAAGGGCGAGCAGATTGTTATTGCAGGATCAAACAGAAAAAAACAGGAAGAAGTACCCAGAACAAGTGGTGATTTGGATGCAGAGTGCTCTTCCTGTGACTTTGCTTTGTGGCTCCATCAGCTAGAATTTTGATAAACATTAACACAGCTGCATATACATTCAAACATGGTAAGGGTGGTATAGGCGACTGTGCCTCTAAGTTTTTAAATTCCCCAGAGAGAGTCTAAATGTTTGTTGCCTGCAGCATCAGTTTTGAATTAGAGAATACAACAGGGGTTTTGTTTAAATATTGATTGACCATCAAACAAGCATTGTACACAATTTGACTGTGTAAAACGGTCATTTTCTAAAATGTTAAAAAATAGCAAACTGTTTTCCTAGTCATCATTTTTGTGGCATTTGTAGTCTAACACAGCTTTATCACACTGCTTCTTCAACACACCTTTTCCATACTCAAAGTTCCTAAATTGTTTAAACTTTCCTCATACATTAGCTGTATCTCAGCTCTGACCATCCTTGGTTGCCTTTGTTGTTTTTTTTTAAGAGGGTTCTTCCAAGTGGTGTAATGAAAACAGAACTACTCAGGATGTGGTTAAGACATGTTTCAAGTTCTTATTTTCATATACAGGTGTTTGGAACAGAATTAAAAAGAAATTATTTGTTTTGCTGCATATTACAGCAACCAAACCTTTACTAACTTAAGAAAATGCTGAAGGGTTTGCAGCATAGATGTGTAGGGAACACAAAGTAACATCCCATTGTCTTCTAGGCAGGCTCTAGTCTGGAAATCCTGTGGTTTTCGTGCCACTTTTTGTTTTTCTTTTTTTTTTTTTTTTTCAGATACATACAGAAATGCACATCTTCTCTCTGCTGAAATAAGTAGGAAACCTTCCTGGAAGCCAGATGATACAATCATTCACGTGGCCTTGTGACAATTTCTGTTGGTGCTTCAGTTTAATTTCTTCAACACAGGAAGACTTACAAGACTAATGTACTGTTTCATATACATGTGTGCTTTGTGGGGTTCTTTAAACGTGTATATCTTTCTCCATATAAGCAGAGCTCATGAGAAAAATGAACTAAAATATGGCAACAGGTCACTGTCAAGAATTTACAGAAATGATTCAGTTGATGTATTTAGCCTTTTTCTGTTAATGATTTTTACAAATTACTTTGTTACAGTCTGATTAATCGCTTTCATTTAATTGGTAAGAAGCTGTGATTATTACCAATCTCTTCCAATGTCTACTCTCTTTGTTTACCATCTGACCTCTTCATACAAGCAAGCAGTATGTATTGGGCCTGGACAGCAGGGAAGAATTTCAGTGAAACTTGAAGTCCTTCAGTTTAGGAGTTCTAATATTCCATTTGTAATTTGTCATTGATTCCATTACAGAAATATTAAACACAGCCTTAAAAAGTATTAAAGGGTTATTTGACCTATTTTGTGTCTGTACAAAACAAGGCAAACATCACTTTCCACTTCCCCACGCCACTATGGATGCAAAGGAAAGCACTATAAAAAGATCCTACAGGAGGTGCTGCTCTTCTAGCAAAGCAAAACCAGAAGAGTTGTCTTCACAACAAAACCTGTCCTTTCCAAGAATTCTAGCTTCATTTCCAGACCACCGAAGTCTGAGTAGGATTAAATAAGCAATAATAGCCCTGAGGCACTATCTTTAAGTGGGTGTTACTGAAAGAAAGGCTGTCTCACGGCATTTCCTGAGTGTTATACACATTCACTCATACTGCAGATGGTACATTTGGATCTCAAATTACCTTCTCAGAGCTTAAATGCTGATCTCCTGGAGATAAAGGTTTTGTGGTTTGTTCATTTTGGTTTTGTGGGTTTTTTGTTTTGGTTTGGTTTGGTTTTTTTTGAGACATTTTAAAAGAATGCAAAATATCAGAGAATTTTTTTTTATTTTAGGTAGTGCTACAAAGCCTACGAGGACCACATGTTGAATAAACCTACACCTCAGAGAAAGGAGTAGATTTTCATACCCTTACTCATCTTCAACTGCATTTCACTGTGTGAATAAAGCTATTAACTTGAAAGAGACTAGATGGCAATTAAAACATTTTTCATCAGGAAAATGTTTCAGAATCCGACCCTTTGTATTGAGAAGCTTGACTTTTTTTTTTAATTAAATATCCATCCTTAGCAATCCAGAGTAACATCACAAATAATAGTTCTTCATAAATTAAATGCTTTGTAAAAATACTATGCATATATCTTCCATGCAAATTAGCAATCCCCTGTTCTCCTCCCCCTGCCTGTATCACAGCTGGGTGAGCAGTACCAGCCTGACAAAGGAAGGAGAGCAAACACCACACTCTCAAACACAGAGCAAACTCTCCTCCGCACAGTCATTGTGGGTACAACTGCAATGACAACCAAAACTGGGAAAAATGCATGTTGAGCAAGACAGTTGAGATTTTCAGAGCAAAATCTGTATGCTTTGCTTTTTACCAAAACATAGAAGCAGCTTTAGAAGAAATCAGATAGCAACTATATCAGGGGATAAGTTGCGAGCCAAAGTGCAGAGCTGATGGTTTTTGGTGTTTTTTTTTAATTTGTATTGTTATTAAACCTTTGCACATAATTGCACAAATACTGTTTCTCCGATTCGTCATCTGCCAAGGACATTCAGAAGTCAATGACAAGCTTTGGTACAGTGGTACCTTAGAATTTTTGCAGCCTTTTATAAATATCTTCCTGCATGCTGTACAGTCTATGCAAGCCACTCTGCATTGGCCTGTCATAACCCAGAGAGATAAGCCTGCTGGACCTGCTGGAGTGCACTTGCATTACCTCCACTGATACCCTGAAAGAATATTTACATGTTAACAGCACATCCACTTTTCTAGTGAAGACAGGAGTTCCACACTGAGTCAGCTAAGATAAAGATTTTTTTTTTCCAAATAAGCAGGCATTTAAATGGCAGATAGCAGGCATTGTTTTGCCCAGAGCAGAAAGATGAGATTTTAAAATCTTAGTACAGAGGTTAGGCCTACTGGAATTAAATTGTAGGATTAATCTTCTTATAAAAAAACATTTTGATAAAATTTTGGTCTCTACTACTGAGATTGGATATGAAAATCAAAATCCATTGAAGTTAACTAAATAGGCTCTGTTATTTTTTTATTTTGTCTCATAGAGCCTATGACTGTAATAATGCTTTGAAAAAGAAAGCAAATCACTTTCTCCATGCACAGATAACAACTTAGGATTTTGTTTCTCTATTTTCCTTTCCCTTTTCTCTCCTATCCTTTGTTAACTGCAGGAAAGATGAATCATATGATACGAATTATTATATGAAAAAAAGTGTCATTTTGCACTTCTGTCTAAAAGCAGTGATAGCTATGCTTGTTCTCATCTCCTCAGCACTGAAACCCACAACTGGTTGCCAGAAAAACACTCTCTTCAGAGCTTCCCCTTTGAGGTTCATAGTTGTAATAGCTTGATAAAGTCACAGTCATTAAAAGGGACCAGAATTATTTGAGGTCACTTCCATAGAGAGCTAAAGGATATATTAACATGCATAATATCAAAGCACAAATTCATCAGCATAATCAAATAGGATAGTTCAAGTAATTACTCTTCAAAAACCATAATCACAAGTCCACTGACTAAACCTCAATTCCTCTGTAACCCACATTGATACCACTGTGGCTTTTTGTACTCTAGTGGCTAGACCACAGAAGGATTTCATGAGTCTTTTACTGCCAGCAAACATAAAATTATAAATTGAGTCTACAAAATAAAGTATTTTAACTCAAGCAGCAAAGTAGGATTCTTTCAGAAACTGAAGTCATAATTTGCAGCTCACAGATAGTATACACAGTTGGTCAAAAACCAAAACGGATCAGTTGAGCCAGTGGAAAACTATCTACAGATCACTTCACCACTGTCAACCAAAATAACTTCAAATCATAATGCAATCTATGTGTTAAAAAACAGTTCACCTCATTGTTCACCTACATTGGTGATATGGAATAACTTTGTGTTTTTCATTCCCACTCTCAGGGCAAGACATTCCAGAGAGTACAGCACTAGGAAAGTTTTGCCTTGACAGCCGACATGAAGTAAAAGCCAATTCAGAAATAAAACAGGATTTGGTAATATTTCAATACTGTTATTGAATATTTAATTCTATTTATAGTTGGAAAATACTAGTAAAAATCTCCTTTTCTTTTTACCCTTTCTAGGGTTAGTTCACAGAAACCGAGTACCACCTCAGCAATTCTTTCAAGTTCAACCGGGAATCTGTCGAAGGCCCCTGCAAAGAGAGGGGCTAGCCCAGCAAGTCTGGGCAGCACACACCTGAGACCCACAGAGTTTTCCAGGTACTGGCATAACAAATACCTAAGCTAGAACTACAGCTGGTACAACCTCCTAGCTCCTCTATTTGCCTCAAACATAGAGACAAGACCTGGAAGTATGGCATTCAGAAAGCTGAGAACGGAGCTTTTATTTAAATCTTGCTTGGAAGTTAAGATAGACAAGTTCTGGTGTTGAAAAAAACTAGTCTTCTTACTTCTTACATGGAAGTAAGATTTTTTTCAAAGAAACATTAATCATCAATTTCTCCCAGTGATGGAAGCTACCTGCAGTGCTACCTGCTTCAAAAGGAAGTATCAATATTGTTTTGAATACCTAAAATATATCTTATACATGCTTGAAATGGTGGTAATAATTCACATGTAAATATAATTTCACCCAGGCTTTCAGTGATATATTTGAAAAACTGAGTGGCATTAATCAGAGGCCATACCTGCATATCATTTAACTATTTTCAATAGCCCAAACTGAAAGCAATACTCTATTCAAGAGATTACAGTGTACTAGTTAGCAATATATTACGCTAACACTAAACACTCCTTTATAGTCCGAGTGCTTTAAGTCCTGTAAGAAAAGATATACAAGCACTGTTATACTACTAAAGCACACTTATGCTTAATTATGCCATGGAAAAAAGCAACACAACAGTGAAAAGAAAGAAGAAAAGAGGAAATGCTCCAATGTAGCCAAACCTACTGAACACGGTATAATTTAGGGAGCACGATCAATTTGTCAGTCTTAAACATGTAATAACATACTCATCCCTAGATATCTTAGTGGAAGACAGAGAGATCCTGTATTACTTTTAGTAAATGTAATTTAATATCATGAATTTTTTTCTTCATTAAAAAGTTTATTCATATCCTGCGTATTATGCATGTTGCATGCCTGCCTACCTTCATCCATTTCCATTAATTACCTGAGCACTTAGGAGACAGTAGCACAATTTTAGTACCCGTGTGTACTTAACTTACTGTCACCTTAGTAAGAATCTCTACACAAGCAAGTCAGATGTACTATTGATATTCAGGTTAATTCTGAAGTCCTTACTGAGCTTGACAGTCAGCAGCTGCTTCATTCTCGTGATATCAAAAGCAGTTGTGCTTAAGGACATTCTCTTCAAATGTCGTGATTATACTGTAAAATGTTTAGTTACATCTCTCCTGGTGTGTGCAATGGTGTTCAACCAAAACCGTATTTCCTCTTGTGGGTAGTGTAAGCCTTCACAACAGAGACAAATACAGGAAATCTTGCAACAGCTTCTCCAGAGTGATATTGCAGCGATGAAGCACGGATCACTTAAGACTGAGCTAGGAAAATTATGATTTGCAACATAATGAAAATTATAACATAAGCCAGTCTAAAGACAGTGGCCAGACTGTATGTGGAGGCATCTCACGTGAATGTGCGTTCAGGAGAGGAAAGCCCTGAATACCATTAGCGTTGCCACTCCCAGGTGCTGGTGGAACAGGAGCAATGCATCTAGAGTTACTATTCCTTTGAGGAATAAGATTAGGAGAATCAGGAACATAAATATTATGTTTAGTAAGTAAACACTGGAATAATAAAGGTTTGGAAAATATAACCTGTTTATCAATTTCACCAGAAACCTCTTCTGTAGATTTCACTTTATCATCCTAATCTGCCCCAGTAGGAAAATCTACCTGTCCATTTAAATTCTATATATATTTTCTTTGCCATAGTAATCTGAGGAAATTGGACTGTAAATCACAATGACGCATGGGTCACATTTTATATTCAGATTGCATTTGGCTAAAAACTAGGATTTCCATGCTAACTAAACAGTATGTTTACATTATAGCTTTGTGAATTATGTTTCTGCATCCTAAAAATGAATGAAAAACCTGTGAATGGTGTACACACAGTCTGTTACATTAGAGGAACCAGAAAAAGGGCATGGCTATCCAAAAAGCTACCACCTCCGACACCCTTCACAGAGCCCAAACCCTCAAGTCAGGACTCTGACCACTATGAACAGATTTAAGACAAAATGAAGTTTCAAATCTCACTTTCTAACAGGCTGTGTTTTACAGATGGTAGTGGAAATAAGCGCTCATACACCACAGGCTGAAAGAATATTGGCAAAATATCATACGATAACACTTCATACATAGGTCACAATCTTGTCAGCCTTATTTCAATCAAAATATCCTAATGACACAATAGCTTAAGTTCAAGGTACGAATTCAAGTGGAAAATGGCTAAATGAAGGCATCCTAGGTATCCAGGCATCACCAGCATACAACTTAGACTTAAAAAAAAAAAATTAGATAAAAATGTCATGAGAAACTAGCTTTTTACTGTACGTATGCGCTCAGATATATCATCCACTCCCTGTAAATATCTAGTTTGCCACCAGTTATGAATAGCAGCACTTACTGCTCAGATTAAGTTCTGCAGTTTGCTAAAAAACACTTTTCAGAAAAGTTGTCAGCAGGCTACAAAAAAAAATCCTTGTAAGCAGGAATTTTCATATAAATCCTACAGTGTTCTGTATTTATCAAAAGCTTACATAACCTAAACGAAATGTCAGCGGAGCATAACATAATTTGGAGTGTACTACACAGTAAAGTAGTAAGCTTTCTTTGTTCACACAGTGCTAAAAGAGAGAAGGCAGATTATTCCTTCCTGAATATTTTGCAGAAGTATTTCCATAACTAAAGGCTATTTTTTTCTATCCTACCCATCAGATTTTCAGTGTAAGACCAATTCTACCACTGTCCTTCAGAGTATCTTTATCTCTGCACTTCACATTTTTTACAGAAATACCCTTGGATACCTCTAGCTGCTTGCTGCCTATTTTTCTTTGGTGGGGACAGCATGAACAGAAACTCTGTTTCTGAATCTTAATATCCATTCATCTAGCTAGCAATCAAGTGTATATACTAGAAATGTATCTGTGACACTGAAGCTACAAAGTGGTGATATTTCCATTTCCCTGTGTTCTCTTCCTCTTCAGCATATGTATTTAAAAAAAGAAAAACAAACCAAAACCAAACCAGAGAATAGGTACTGGGCCAAACAAGTCTAGTCATTGCTTCAGATCTATCCAGAAGAAATCACTTCACTTTTTTGGACTTACTGTTTCAAAGAAAGGAGTCACTACTTCCTTTATTCCCCTTTAAAAAAATATGACATATGGATTATTTAATGCTTGAGTTCCATTTAGAAAGTTTAAGTTGTATCCAGCATGTTTACTTACCCTCCTTAAATCACCTGTCTTTACCAAGTATCTTTAGTATTACAGATGGAAACTAAGTAGCAAAGAAAAAGTTTTAGCAGCCAAGACACAGGTCAGAATTTATTTCTATTTTCGTTTTTTGTTTATCTAGTAACCTCAGCTCCTCCACTTCGCTTCTATGTTTAATTAACCCCAAAAGGTGTTCCAACACTTCTAATTCTGCTACGAACACTAAGACTCATAGAACATAAGTGGTAGTGTTCAGCTTTTTGCACTCTACAGGTCACTTATCTAAAAAAGTCTAATCTAAAAATGTAACAAAAAAAAAAAATCTCTTACTAGCTCTTGAAATATTTTCCACATGCCTAATCTATTCTTTTCTTTGCATTTGTGTATGGTTGTAAGAAATAAATTTCCTGCACTGCTCTTTAACTACTTTAAAATGGTTGAAAGTTGTGGTTTGGTTTTTGAGTTATTTTTCACTTAGTGGGGTTTTTTTCCCTCCATGCCACCCACAGTCTGCAGGAACACCACTAGATGCTATGAAAACTTAACCACCAAGTTAGTTGCCGATACACTTCAGGTTTTGGGGAACATATCCATGACAACCAAAGTATACTGGATAACGTGGGTGGAGCTAATGATGAAATATGAATTAATGCCTACACTACATATCTAGTTTATGTTAAACTTTATTTTATATAGAAAATACACAGAGCTATATGTAATGTTTTGAAATCAGTAGGTTACATTTTTTAGGAGCAGAAAGGCAGCTGTGAGTAGATGTGCAATCAAGCAATATGAAGATTCTGATTTTTTCTAAGAGCCCGATAACATCTTCTCAAACCAGAGTTGCTAAAATTCCCATGGATTTGTATTAGCATGACAGCATGAAAAAGATGAAAAGACAATTATACACCTGAAAGGTTGCAAATGAATAAGTGTCTTTCTAGGAGAACACTCTAAATGCTTTGCCCTGAAAGCAGGGAAAGGCACAGAATAAGGAAACAGTTTAGAAATTAGTAGCATTCTGATCCCTGAGAAGAAATTAAGAACTCAGCAGACTCAGAATGGCTGTTTAAGAGATATCTTTGTCATACAGACTATCCTTAGCATAGGTCACATCACAACATTACAGAATTCCCCAATGCATCTACATCTTGCTCAGTTTAACTTTGATCCTGAACCTTTTCCAGACCACGTAGGGTCTGGAAACCGAGTTCAAAATCTCTGCCTGTACTCCCTTCTATTTATCATGAAACCTCCAGGATTGAGTACTGCTGGTCTTTGCTCTTCTTTCCTGATGAATACTTGTTTTCCTTCATTGAGCTCAAGTTTTTTTTCTGGCCTTGCCCTTGGCTTTTCATAGTTTATTCTAACACAGTATTAACACAGCTAATTCACTCTCATTTTATTGATCTCTTTCATGCAAAGTTTGGACTCAAAGTTAAAGCAGACAAGGTCAGTCTTTTCTTCTCCTTTTTGAGCCAAGAGAATGTAATTTGTCGAGTTCCATTGTGCAGCAAGTATTGCACAGTGGTTCTATGATTTGCATGACGAAACATGTGAAAATAAGTAATGTGTAGAACAACTCAAAACTAGTTTATAAATCAGAATAAATACTACGTTACTTTTCAATTGCAGATAATCAACTGTCCTCTTACATCACCTAAGTTGTGTAGAAGTTAACTCCATAGGAAAAGCTAAAGATCTATTTAAACAGGACTTGCCTTCAGGGTTGTGATTAATTTCTCTAAAGAAAATGTTTTTTCTCCTACTTTAAAAACAAAGCTAAAAAAAAAAATCCAACCAAGTATGAAATCCAACAGAAAATGAAAAGCACACGCTGTCCAGATGGGAACACTTATAATTCTGTAAACAGAACATGACTGAACTAGAAATAAGATCTGGATTCCCTCTCCAGTCCAGCTCAGTCAATCAACAAGTGAGTTCTACAATGTCTGAATAGGATGGACCAGACAACCTCCTAAGGTTCCTTCAACTTCAAGTATGTCTGCAATTTAGGCATCATGTATTACCAACTACAGAACTTAATCTACATTAGCCTAGTTGACAATTAGCATTAACATAGGTAGATGAACTTGAACTAAGCCCGCAACTCCTATAACCTAGTTATAAGAATAGAGAAGTAAATTAAGCCTAAATTATCTCTTAATTACTGTTAAAGTTGCAAAACTCCAGAGAACCTTTGAGATGAGCAGACTATGAGGGCTAGCACCAGCCATTTGTTAGGGCCCATCTGACTTTGAAAAAGCCAGTCAAGATTAGGTCTTCTCTATGCAATTCTATAACTGACAGCATCCAATGACAGAAAGAAAAGCCAGGGGACTCCATAACTGTGCACCAAGACATTGGACCATCTCCTCCACTTCCGGAGATGCCTGAGAGGATGAGGATGCTCACAACCAAAGGAGGCTGTATGGCACAGCTCAAAAGACTGTACTAACCCACCTGACTTCTCTCCTGGAGACCAGAGTCTCTCCTGCTGAATATGGAAACCAAATAATCCATAAAAATGTCTATATTTGTGGACTAAAGTCTTTTAGTGTCCAAAACCACATAGCCTCCACACCCTCATTTAGTTTTAAAATGTGCCATCAACATACACACTTTTCTGGAAGCTATTCAGCTTTGACAATAGAAACAAATGTTGAAATGTTTCTATCACACACTATCCATACAAAGTTGGCTACAAAAGAGTACAGGATTTATTTTGAAATGACAGAATAAATTCTGAATTCAACTTTACTGTTTACTTTAGTTACAACACTACACTTTCTTCTACTTTGGTGCTGCTTTCACAAGCACTTCTCCTGTAGTGAGATTTGGGTAGACATTCAGGAACCCTTTTAAAACATCAGAAGAGAGAAAACAAAATTACTTGTAAGATATTTCCTACTCTGGGTTCAGTCTTCAACTTTTCTGCTTGGCAATTGTCATGCCGGTTAGACATGGGAAAAGTTCCATTGTTTTAATCACCTTTTCTTTAATTTTCCATTACTTGACTCCTTTTTTTTTATTGTTAATTACACCAATTTATTGTACTACTGAACTCTTTTTTTGTCTCTTGAATGTGATTCTTGCTGCATTAAGGACGTAAAAGTGCTTCCCATTATAAAGCTTGGCACTCCTCCTACGCTCTAACAAGAGCCTGGGTACATACTCCAGTGTCCAGGCTCAAGACTACTGAGCAGGTGAGCAGGTAGTAAAAACTTCCTACAATCCATGGGTGCAAGACTTGGCTCCCTCTAAAGCTTTTGGAAAGCAACAGTCCCTGCGCTCACGTTTGGAACTAACCACAGCCAGCTTCACTGCAGGCATCTGAATCCTATCCACTTTTAGGATTTTTGTCACACAGAGAAATAAAAGTCTGTACCTATATGTTATTTTTGATCCAGGCTTCACAACTGGCACCTCAATATTTAATTACAGCGTCCCAGTGGCTCCTGCTCTGTAAGAACGTTTCCAGTCACTAGAAGAATAGGTTACCAGTTCTGTCCACGTCTCTTCTTTTTGGAAAGATCCAATTGCTATATAATGCCATCTTTCTTTCTCATGGAAAATCAGCTTTCTGCTCAACAAATGCAAATATCTTAGTGAGCCCATCCTGCTGTGTGTTTCTAAGGAGCAGGTTCCCTTCAGCTTTGACAAATTCTTTGATAATACCATTGCTCCCAGGGAAGGATAGGTTGATGTCTAAAGGAATTTGGATATTTTGTTCTCACCACTAGAAAATTGTCTGTATTATTTTTTGTATATAGTTTGCTAGTCAGCTATTGTGTTACTTCAAAACAAAGTACTTATGCTGTTTTATCTCTTTAATACCACAGAGGCTATTAGCAAGTAGAAAGGAAAACAAGTCAGATGAATTTAACCCAAGCATGCTTATTCACTACAAATAAGGCTTCCTACAGGGTTTTTATTCCTTCACCTGTTTAGAAACAGGTTCTACACCATCAACTTCCCGTATATAAAACAATGTACAATAAACCACTTTGCATATGAAGCTAGAACACCACACAAGAAAGAAGGGAAAAAAAAAGAAAATAGAAAATACTGTCCAAAATGTTTAAAATATTTTTAAAGAATCTGTTATTTTAATATGCAGATTTCTCAGCACCTGCACATCTTTAACTGAAATTGCACTCTTAAGCTTTTATAAGTCATTATCATGTGATCAGAGCCTTGAAAACTGGTGAAAATAAATTAATCAGAGAATTGACATTTCTTTACCTGAAAAATTTATTTCTCATAGTAATAAACTAATCACTAAGAGGTATCAACTGTCAATAAACACATCCCTTTATAATTTCATAAGGTCAAGTATCTTTCTGTTCTACCCAACAACGTGCTTCTTACATCAGTCTGTTCTGGTTTAATATACAGAGCAGCTGACAATTTGTGCCTCTGCATGACTGCTTTGTTTTTTTTGTCATGTGGTCTGCACTGGCTGAGGTTTTTTCTGGACCCACTGAGAAGACTGGTTCAGTTTTGTTTACATCAGGCATTGTGGCAGTCTGTAACCTGCAGTCCTTACATCTCCCACTCTACAGCAACTAGCTGGTATACATACGCCTTGGTAACCAAACTACAGCTGTCAAACCTGCAGAGCCTGGCCCCACCAGCCATTCTGCACTATGACCCTGATTAAATACATTCCTATTCATTTCAGTGATTTTTTACTGTCTTCAAGTGTTTCTTGCTCCCAAGTAAAATTCTTTTTTTTTCTGTCAAAGACAGACTGAAGATTCAGTTTGGGATGTCCAAATCTGAGTATATTTATGACCCAGCAAGAAGTCTTTATCTTATATACTGCTAAGCTGATTTTTAGTAGGTGGATAACAAATCAACACCTACCATATTTTAGAAGGGAGCATAAGCTAGACAGAAATCTTGCCTGCTGATCTTTTGCAGCACCAAAAAGGAGGTGAAGCAGAAGTCACTATGAGACGTGTATACTAAGGATGAGCCAATGCAGAAGAAATACCTTCCTTTGCAGAGATGTTAGCTCTTCGGTCCCTGCCTGTCCCATCTCCCCATTAAAGAGACATCTGGTCAGCTCTGAAGTATAGAGGAGCATGGGAGATATCAGTTGAACATTCTGTCCAAGTTCTTGTACCTTTCACAGCCCACCACTGCAACAAAGCTTAATTAGATATCAATGATACTAAGTAATCTCCATATTTTCATCCTTAAGAAACTGGCCTTATGAGACTTAGTTCATGCCACCTGCATGGCATTACAAATATTCTTAAGTTTATATGAGTTTAAATATTCATGGATCAAGCTCTCTTTCATTGGCAGATACAGTTTTTGCTACAGTTTGTGTCACCGTTCTAAGACCCAGACTAGCTATAGACTACAAGTGAGCGTAGTAGAAAGAGGAAAAGAAGAAAGGAGATCTCTGCCCTGTAACTTGAAGAGTTGCCATCCACATAGGCCCTTGAGGAACTATATATGTGTCTAGCACTTGTGACGGAAAAGGGCTGACCTCAGCGTCCCAGACATGGTATCAGCTCATCCTTTGCTCTTAAGAATCAACTTCACATGCAGCAAAACCCAGAGGAAGTTTTTAAAAAAGAGCAAGAAAAACAAAGAGAAAAACTAACTTTTCAATCAGATTGTGTGAAACTGCTCTTAAGTTTTGTCTTTTCCTATTTTCCTCAATAACTAGTCGGTCAGAAAAAAAAACTATCAAATCTTACACATACTGCTATCACCTAAAAGTGTTACTCAAAGATCTTCTAACCTATTTAACAGCTATCTCTTCAGTAATGAATTAATGGAAATATATTTAGTTTACACATTATTAAATTGGTCAGTGTCACAAGAAAAATAAACCTGTGATGTAAAACTTCGATTGCTACCCAAAATTCACCCCACCATTTTTGCTTTGGGAACTTTAGTGACACACTATTTTTCAAGCAGATTTGTAATTGGAATAGAATCTGTTTCATTAGTGCCGTGTCAGGATGAACAATTATTAGCTTTGACTGATTATAACATTTCCTTTACCCACTGGAGTACAGCTCTTTACAAAACTGATACATCAGCATAAAATGATCTAAAAAAAGTATGAACCTTGCAGCTTTAACTGATGTGAAATGAAACTGAAGCAAACACACATTTTACATTCTAGGCTGTTTCATCAAAAGTATAATCATTTACATTTTAGTTTTCTATGTCAAAGCATATTTTTTCTTTACCTGCTATTTCATTGCAGTTTTTAACATTTAATCTTAGAGATATGTCTTGATCATAGCAGACAATCTTACCAAAGTCCCTTTGAAAACAACAAAAATCCACTTGTATCAAATACTAATTTACAGAGGAGTATGCTCACTTTTCAATCTCAGCCAGCAAAACTTCTTACAAATATTTATATTATTCATGGTTAAAGGTTTCAGCCAGAACTTTACAGTACAGATTCCAGTTTTTTATGTTTTTGGTGCTTGCCTTGAGACTCTCAACTATTTGCAACAACTGCTAACAAGCACATCATTCAGCAGGATCTACGATGGTGTTTTGGTTATTTGTGGTCAAGACTATGGCATCAGCAGTAGTAGAGTTACAAAAATATTCCTAAACATCTTCCAGAAGTGTGCCCTTGGAAGCAAGTCTTACAGCAGACTGGATATTTTCAAAGTTTTAAAAAAGCCTAAAGTAACACCCACTTTTGAGAAACCCCTTTACACACATACTACGGGATGGTATTTTTAGTCAGTGCCTGTATTTGCAACATGTATCATGACAATTAAGATGTGTCAGAAAATATATGTATTTACGAGAGTGAGAAGCACTTTTTCCACTAGCAGAGATAAGAAACATAGAAACGTTAAGGCAGATTAACAGTCAGCAGTTCTTCTCAAACGCTTAAAACAAGACCAAAGACAGATCAAAAGGTTACCACTAAATATTATATTCCTATTCAGAGTAGTCTGAGAGAGCACACTGACACTTTATATAGTATCATTTTTGCCTACCCTTTGCCAGCCTTTTTTTCTGAATGCTTTCAAACCAAAAATGAAGTGCCGCATCTTAAATTTTCATATATCTTTGCTGTGATAAACTGTTCTGAAAATAACTTTTCCAATTTTGAAGATATCTGGTCTTTAGAGAAACTGGATACACTGACTAGATTGACTACGTTTGCCATTTGTAAGGAAACTCATGGAAATGAAGGGGAGAAACAAAATCAGGAATAAAGAACCATATGGAGAAATATGTCATGCAAGAAAGTTGAAATACAGAAGAAAGGGATTTAGACTCTTCCGGCAGCAAAGAGCAAGAAGGGCTGTGCTTTCAGTGTGGCTCCTTACAGACACAACAGCTGGCACTTTCCAGTGGAAAAAAATATGCTGTTCAAGGTAAAGGGTGCTATTTACAAGCAGTGTATCAAAATGCTATTTTATTCCCCAAATTATAGCTTCATTAGCCATCACATGCCACGTTAAAAAAAAAAAAAAAACCAACCCCATCACACCCCCAAAAAACCTGGCCTCTGCTACAACAGCTAATAACTACGAAATTATTCTCCTCAACTTAGGTGTGAAATTTAAATATATAAAATGATACATGATTGGAATTCTCCATCCCAGGACAAAACCACCACAGCTTTCAACATAAGTAAGGGCTTCTCCGAAGAACTTCATTTACATGAAATTCCGAAAGCAAAATGGTGTTATATTGTTCCTTCCATCACAAACACTTTCTTGTTCATCTTCCTTCTCAACTATCTCCTTACTTTTTATGAAAAAATGCTGCTATACTTCATTATGATTGTTTATTACTTTGTTCTTTTTGGCATTTGTTTTAGGTAAATGTCAGACAATAAAGGCAACCAAGATTTATTAGTTGCTAGTTTAATTGAAATTAGAAACAAATTACGTAACTGGATACTTGTCCTTTTTTAAAAAAAATAAAATAGAGGTACTGAAAAGTAAAGGAGAAATACTGCAAATTCCCTCCCACTCTTCAGTGATTTTATCAAGTACATTAATCAAACATATTGGCTCCTGAGAAGCTGATCTGAATGCTCAGAAACATCTCAATAGGTGTTGGTCTCCTGGTTTCCTTGCATGTTTTTCTAGGTTGTTCAATAGCTACAGGTTGCTAACCCCTCTCAAAATCTGCAAGTGTCAAATCTCTCTCCCTTCAGATGGACAAAAGTACCTGGACTATCGTGAACTAAATTTCGTTACGAACTTAAACTCTTCATCTCTAAAGGCATGCACAGAGGCAAACGGCCACTGGGACTTGCCAGAGAGATCAGTGGGACTTGCTATCGGGCTTATAGATGGAGCACCGATCATTTCCAGCCTCTCTTGGATTAACAAGTAATTTACAGACCACACCAAATTAACTTTGATTTTCTTTTATGGATTCAATGTTTTGCCAAATAGTTTCAATGATTACTCTTCTTCCCCGAGAACATTCATGAGCAATTTGTTTTCACTATATGTTCTGTTTTTGTAGTCACAGGGGAGATTTATGTCTGTATTTGTCTGAGTAACTGATAACTCTTGAAGAAGAGGAGACTTGCCATAAAGCTTGCACTCCTTTAGAAATGTATTAAAAGACTTGTTATTAATTTTAAAACATTTTAACAGCCATTGGCATATGAACACATACACATATATGAACATATGAAAATTAATAAGCATAGCATAAATCAGATAGTCCTCTGAGTCCTGGCAAATCAAATGCCGGGATATAATTCATGCACGTATTTGCCATCCTTCTCCTTAGAGTTTGATGAGCTTTGTTTAAACTCAGATAAAATACGTTTTCCTCGTCACTCCACACAGCAGTCTCTGCATATTGCCATGCACAATCTGAATTCTGGCTTTAAAAAGAAGAGCTGGAGGATAGCAAAACAGACATATTTATTAGTAGTCTTCACAGAAGTAAAATTGACCTGTTTAGCTAGACAGACATACAAGCACACAAAGAGATAACTATCACCCATTGTTCCAGTTAGAAAGGTCATTTGCAAAGCGTATGACAAAGAGCAGAAGACAGGATACCATTTAGTCACTCATCTTCTAAGTGAAATTTATCAAGTTAACATTCTCTTGAAAATAGTATAACTGATAAATGTATGCAAAGCCTATTTTCCACTCTCTTCAAGAGCTTTCAGGTATGAGCCAAACGTGATTTTGTAATTTCTCTCTCACGCTACACCACAACTGAGGAAGCACAGCGTCACGGGGGATCTACAACTTCAAATACGCACTCACTCGGCACAACCGACCAGAAATGCTTTAAAAAACTTCCCAGTCATTTCAAGATAAATGCTAAATAAAATAGAATTATGGGTTTGAAGGAAGAAAAGACATTGCCTCGTTTTGCTCCAATCCCCAAATCTCTGGAAATTTCTGCACACCTGTATGGGCAAGACTTCCTCAGTTACACTTTCCTACACAGTTACATTAGAGGCCTAATTTGCTTGCATTGAGATTTTGTGAAAGAGCTAGAAACATGCTAATTTGTAAATGATAAAATGCAGTGTACTCAAGAGGAAAATGAATGATTTATGGTTCAGAATTAGCAGATCAACAAATTTCACCGTTCCGTTCCCCCCCCCCCCCACTCCAAGCTTATAAATATAACTATCAGCCATTATAATCAAGTAGGGTTTACTCGTGAGGTTGATCTTTAATGATGCTGACTCAGCTGATGTGATTTTAAAACTTGGACTTTCTTGATTAAATTGCAATGTTAAGGCCTGCTAGTATTATCAGAAAGCTACTATCTAAATACAGAGTACTGGTTTGGGGGTGGTGGTGGTTTATTTTTTTTTAATCTTTCTTTTTTTTCCTGTGCAGTTTGAACACACCACTGATGTATAAAGCAGCATCAGTAAATTCTCTATAGGTATGAGCACCTCCTTTCAGATTCCTAAAGAAATCCAGGCACCATCAGAGACATAGCCTAAACAGAGATGCTAAGCAAAAGCAAAATCTGCCTGTATTCCACTGACTGCCATATATTGCTATTTTTGGAGTCAAAGATCCAGTTGCAGACAAAACGTTACTGATTACATGTACAGCTACACTGAACCAGCCCCACTTGGGTTCTGATCAGCAATAGAATGTCACGTTGCTCATCTGAAGTGTAATCAAACCATTGAGAATACAAAGGGATATTCATAGACAAGCTAAGTAAAGCTCTGCTCTTAATAGTGAGATTCTTTCACTCCCTTCACCCAGTCAAAAAAACTGCTTCTCAGTATCATCTGACTCCCAAATGTATTTTTACAGTTATTTTACAGTTACCTGTAAACTTCTGTGTCTTGCCTGGACATTTCCACCAGAGTTAGATCAATGTATGCATAGAATTACACTTTATAAATCAGTGGTGTTACAGTGGTACAAAATTAAAATGGATAAAAGTCATCTCATTGATCATATTAATTGAAGCAATTTTCCTCAAATTATGATTAATGTCTGTTATACATTAAATAACAAAACAAGGAAGCTGATCATTTGCACATCACATACAGTCTGTCAGTCAGTGAGACAGTTTTATGAAAATTTTTCTTTATATCATCGTCTGTTTTTTAGTTACTGTCATATAAATCATTGCACAATAGAGGTGTGTTAGATATAACACTGTTCCTGAACTCAAGAGAAGACAGAAAGCAACTTCCTAACTGAGAAAGTAGGGCGGGAACAAAATTACAGAATTATTCTGCTGAACACATGAGATACAAACAGCAATATGCACACAAAAGAGATTAGGCATCAAAGGGAGATGAATTTTGTTAAACTTGAATAAAAATAAAAAAAACAAAACAGAAAATGAAAAAAGAAATCCACAAAACATTCAAACAAAAAAATAACACACAAACCCAAGAAAAATGTTTGAAATAACAAGTTTGAAGAAGGTGAAGAGTTTGTGAAAGTGAAGAAATGTTTGTTCATAGGGTATTTCTGTACAATATATGCTCAGTCTTTTTGCATTTCATGTAGCTGAATTGGTAGGAAACAGGATTGTAGCCTCGATGAAATCAGACCTGCATAATGTAATCACGAATAAGGTGGTATTATATATCAGATAAAATAAAAAGAGGTAGAATTTGAAATGAGGAAAGATAAGTCAAATATGGAAAATGGACATAAACTGTACAAGAAGCTGAGATAAAATTTTTCCCCAAGTACATTAAAAACACTGCGAAGAAGAGAGACCAGAGACGGCAAAAATAATGTCCTGACAGCAGAGGTATGAATGGAAATAAATGCACTTATTAGTTCCATATTGACAAGAGGCCAGGGTCATCAACAGAGGTCGTTTGTTGAGGATGAAAAATTGTTATCAGGAAAGGTATCACGCCAGAGAATGTTAAAGAAACCCCAGGACATACAATAACAGAAACTAAAGGGCATCAATAGAAAACAAAATATATTGAGATGGTCTCTAATCTTAAATTCATTCAGAGACTTGTCAGTTATATACTGAACAAAAAATTGTCTTGAAAATCCAGTCTCAAAGAAGTAAATAAATGGAAGTGTACATTTAAATTAACATTTTGCTTTAAGAAGTCAAGCGAAGAAATTCAGTAAAAGAGGTGACCATTTGGAATAAAAAAACAGTGTTCAATAGTTTTTTTTTTAATAGAGGATGGTTATTTGCTTCCTTGTGACGTGTGTGTCCTTACTATTCCAGATTTTATGAAGAACTCCTTCAAAATAAATATACATTAATTCAGGATTCCTATCACACACATTAGAAATATAAAAAGAATATAAAAGAGAGAAAAGTGCAAGATTAGAAAAAACACTGAAATAGCATTGTATCTGGTTTTAAAAAACACTGCTCATCAAATGAAGTTAAGATTCTAGCACTACGGGAAGACTCCATCTGCCTACTGTTATGATTCATCACACAAAAATCCCAATGTTGAACACCACAGCACTACATAAATCGTGACAATTGCGAAGGGAAGGCCTCCTGGATATTTTTCCCTGACTTGAATTAGGACCTCGCCCTCTACAGAGGAAAATTAGCGTTGACCTATCTAAAACACCAGCATTTTTTTTTTTCCTCTGAATGATATTCCTAATGTACTTAAGTTTGTGTTTTAGACATACAGCCACAGCCAGCAGGAACTGCAACCCTTGACTAAGTAACTGCGTAATGAATTTACAGTTTCTCTTCTAACACTAAAACAAATCAGAATCTGAGCCCAGCAGTTACGTACTTTGCAAAATTTACCACTGAGGCTGCCAGCCCTGTACATAAATCTCAGTGAAGAGGCCCCAAATCAATGAAGGACTAAGCATATGCTTAATTATACTTAAGCATGTGCTTAAGTACTTCCTAAACTGGCACTGTAATTAAGATTACATTTTGTAGGCTATCAGTTTGACACTAATTGTAATCAATGCAAATTTATTCTTTCTGGTATTTGCTCACGGAGCAATCCTGATTTCAGTTGAATGTATCTATTCCTTTCATAACACAACTCAGCAATCTGCTGTGTGAGGGTTGAAATGAGCAGTTACTGTTCATGAGTATTTCTGGATTGCTTAATTCTCATGGAGTTGCTTTGTTCTGCTACAAAACAAAAAACTTCTAAAAACATTATATTTGTCATACAGTATGAATAGTTAGAGGAGAAAATATTTACCTAAAATTAGATACACAACTAATAAATTACATTTCTACCGAAACGGTACCAATCAGCAGCTTTTAAGAGCTTTGACTATAAGCCATATTTGTGCTATGGATTTATTGAACCTGGAAAAAGCTGTTTTCACTCTCATAGCTGCCTGGATAGTTTAGCTGAAATAATTTCAGTGTTCAGAGACAGTTGGGAAAGCAGCTTTTCTTCTCTCTGGCTTGGTAGCGTATACAATGCAAAAGCCAGGGATCACTAAGTGACTTTTGTTTTTTTCCTCTGCTGTGTATAGTCACTGAGTTAATAAGGGCTCCCTACTCACTTCACCAAAGTTTGAGGGCTTCTCTTCCATGAGTAAAAAGCCACACTGGGGAACTAAAAATAAGGGGGAATTGGGTTCCCATGAGAGAACAATCAGTGTCTCACACACATCACAGGAGAGCTGCTTACACACACTCCTACACATGTTGATGTTGGAAGAACAAGAATTAGCATTTTCCAGCATCATCTCTTCTAGCTCGCTAAATGTAAAGTGTCAAATAGTACTTTACCAAGAGTTTTGCCTACAATAGCTTGCAGTTAGCTGAATTTAGAACGGTTTCCTGCATGACAAATCGAAAAGCCTACAGTAACCTTTATATCCCGTTGGTATTTTGTTTGATCTACAACTTACCTTTGGTAAGACATCCAGTCTTAAATTTACAGACTTCAAATAATAACTTAGATTTAGAGATTTCACCACATCCTACAGAAAAAAAAAAAAAAAAGCCCCCCAGTTGCTGAAGTACTTCACATTATAAGCATGCATTTAATTCTAATTTTAATTTACCTAGCTTCAACTTCAAACAACTGGATCTTGTGTTATTTTTCCTGTACCCTGAAGAATTACTTGCTGCTGGACATCTCATCCTCATAAACATACTTGTAAAAAATAATCAAATCATCTCTGTACCTTAATTTTTTATAATTTAGCTTCAAAGTTCTCTTACTACACAAAAAACTTTTCCTTTCCAGATAGATTCATCCCTGTAATTTTTTTTTTCCTGAAATCTTACTCAACTTTTCCACAAGTCTTTCAAAATTCTGGGCTGAAAAGAGAATCCGAAAAGAGTAGTCTAGCACTACGCTCAGTAATATCAAATAGCAAATTAACTCACCCTTCCTGTTCCTAGTTTATATGATATATTTCACACTTTCAGCTTGCAGGTTTTAGAGAAGTTCACATTCACTTGACTAAGGCACTTTAAAGTCCAAATCCATACATGAAGTATGGAAGTGAGACTTACAGATGGCTCACAAATTTAAAATTGTGATCTCCACACAGTTACGCTAACCTAGAAAAATCTAAACTTCATAGGCCTATCAGCTTTCAAAACTCAGGTTCCTTATGCTTCCCAAAATTCTGCTGGAGAAGACTAAAAGTGCCTCAGGTCTTGAGACAGCTGAGGAACCTGACATGTATTTCATACTTATCTCCCAGTGAGGTAAAAAAACGGAGCCCTCTAAGCATTCTGCACAACAAATACAGCCAAAATGCAGCAGAATTCTGATTCGTTACAAACGCATCGGGAGGATATGGTATCCCCTTTTTATTTAACAGCTCAGTTAACCCCCTAAAGATGTGAGACACAAACTCAATCCTCTGTCTTTGAAGGAAGGATTCAAATACACCTGTAGAACCACTCAGAAACGTGTACTTACTTTTGTTGTATAGGTCACCCTTCAGTGTATACATACGAGTATAAATATATAGGTATAAGAATTACAGAGGGAGATAAAGGAATGCTCCAGGAACACCTCTAGGAAATGTTCCATTTGTTACCTCATGTTTATATTTTTCAGGATGAGAGAGTGAGCATGATTTTTACCTTTTTTCTACTCCAAGGACTCTGAGATACTTTATAGACTACCCTGTTCATAATTTCTTGAATTAGGAAGAGACATCCAAGACTCAGGTTTCATCTGAATTTCCTAACTTAGAGATGCAGGGTTATGTTCACTTTCTCCCTAGCCCAATGAATCTGCCATTATACCATAATCCCTCATAAAAACCAGAGAAAAGAGAATATTCCCCTGATATCACTGTGAACAACTCATCTAAATCTCAAGCATCTGGAATGACTTAAAATGTACACAGCACTTTGTATTTCAGACTGGGGTCTTAGGAGACTTTTTGTACAAGTGTTGTGCATAGTTTGCATTCAGCCGTCTCTTTTTTACACCTGACTTCTAAAGGGAAACATGAATTTCAGCTTGAAGTTGGCTGATGCTCAGCTGAGGTGTCACAACAATGACCACCCCAGTACTTCAGCCTTGTGACTAAATCCCCCTTCTAAACAATGTCATCATATTCTGTTATCCTCATATTACAAATAGACTTTTTGTTACTGAACATACGAATTTAACTTTACTACAGTAAAAGTAATGATCTTAAAATAATTCTGAAAAATGATTTACTTTTCCACTATTTTTTTTAATCTGGATTTACTAATTTCTTCCAGTTCATTGATGGCAGCACAGGACATCACTGCATCATGTGCTAAGAGTATTTAATTGTGAAAACCCAAAAGAAACAGCCCTGTTGACGTACCCTTTTTTCCAACACTTTGAAATACACTACTCCCGAGACTTTCACAAAGTCAAGTGTAGACACAAATATTCCGTACCCCACCAAATTGTATTATCACAGTCTTAATGCAGAACAGTTTAAATCAATATTGATTCTACCAGGTGATGCTCACCATCATTTGTTCCCTAGTACTCCATAACACAGGTAAGTCCAAATTTCTCTTAAATTCATCCATATGAAGCTACTCATTACTACTGCTACAGCGACATGAAAATGGAACATCATTCTCACTCCTAAGAGATATTTCTTCAGCATCAGGAACATGGGAAGGGGTAATGTTGGACAGGGGAAGGATTACATTGCCACTACTTAAGGTGTATCTGTTACATAGATAACCAAAAGATTTCAGTCTCCAGAAATAACAATCCAAACATCTTTCACAAGCACTAAATTCAGTTGAATAAAAGCTAAAAAAGCATAAAATAGACTAACTTGAATTGCAAATGTAATCACAGGTGCCAGACACTAACCTTAAAGCTTTCAAGGTGAAATTTACCCATCCCTGCACCATGCTGAGGATCAAGCACAGTGCCCTGAGTAGGCATTGTGGGAACGGGAGCCACCCACCCCAGCTGTGCACATGATAAAAGAACTGCTGCAGAGTCCCTCTTATTCCGATTCTATTCATGAGATAGTAGCTGCTGCATATTTTCCTTCCCTTTATGTGGTCAGAAGCAAAGGATCTTCATATTAATGGAAATGGAGGCCTCTCCCTCCTCCTGCCAGGATAACTCCCCGCCATGTAGCCAGTTTGTCTGTGAGGCATGAAAAGTCGGGAGTCAAGGCCCCCGTGTCAGGGTAGAATCTTATCTTGTGGCAGCTATGTTTTGCTTTAAGGAATAAAAAGGTTGGATAATCAGTCACTCAAAAACAGAGAACTACACATTTCACTTCCAGCATATAAAGCCACTTGCTTCAAATAATGATGCCCAATAACCCCTTTCTTGTTTTTCCTTCTCTTTTTTTGTTTTACTCGTGATATCTACTTGAGTGGCTCAAGCTGACTGCAGTGCAGCTAAGGATCAAACACTTAAAGCTTCACTTTCAAGCATCAGGCACTAGACATGCTTATTAATATTCACCAGATAATTTCCTACTTTGCTGATAAAAGTTCTCTCAAAAGAGCTCTCTCTGGTGAAAAAAAAAAATATAATTCATATACAGCAAATGAGCAAGTAACCACTATGAATTATTTGAAGGCAACCACATGCGACAATGACCTTGAGAACCAAGTGACTGTGAACGTTCAACATTCAAATAGTTTAATCCTGCTCGTTCTGCAGCATTCAGAGGATGCTGATGATCTATGACATATGAAACAAGACTGAATCATCAATCTTTCCCACACAGGCAGGTATATGTGAGCACATCGAGAAAACAACAGCTTCCACAGACAGTGTCAGGGTTTGAATAATATTGGAGTGTGCCCTCTGACCGTCAGTAATATTCTTTCCCAAACTGAAGCTGAGAGACTGACTTATTAGCTAGATAAGAGACTGTTAAACAAAAAGTGGAACTAGTCAGAGGTTAATACAAGGTGTTGTTCTCTGATGCTTTTTAGCCCTTTATGCCCCAAACAAATTACTTCCACCATCCAAATACCTTTCCAAGTTGTACACCATTCCCTCCCAAAAGACAACAGAGTTACTATGTGAACCTTATTTTCAGCTACTATAACAGGCTTGACGGCTGAAATCAGATTTCTGGCATTATACTTGCATTATTTAAACAGACCAGTTGGTACACTTTTGCATATATAGGTTCAGAATAAATGTGCTGGGTTTAGGAAGGTTCTGACCAATAATCAAACTATAAACAACAGACACTTGTCTCTCTCAAAGGTAACAAAAAATTCCACTTGTCAGGGATGGGAAAATACAGATTCAAAAGTACCAAATAAACCAACTAAAGAAGTAACAAATAATGTATTTCCTTCTTCTGTCCCCTTTTTATTAAGTACTATGCAATTAAACATTTGAAGTAGATAATGGACAAATTGAGAAGAGAACAATGAGACATGGAGGATTAACTGTGATAGAACAGAAGAACATAAAACCTTAGAACCACACCATTATCACATGTGTATTAGCAAATCTCATACCAACAAGTCTGTACTGCTGGTGAACATGTGCGTATTATCAAAATTAAGCAAAGATCATTCTTCTCCCTCTACCAAAGGGTATGTGTTATTTAGTCACGCCAAGTGATGCTTCTACTGAATTTTGTAACATTAATTTTATAAATATAGTTAACAGTGGAATGTTGAGGAAGTACATGCAAAGGTATAAACAAAAATAAGAAACAAAGGATGTTTGAACATCTTTCACTTGTTTCCACAAGTTGTTACAGCTCTTATGTAAAGTGTTCAGGTGTTAAAATGATGTAGGACATTTTATAATTGAGTATGTTGAAAACTGTAGGTGAAATACATGGCTTCAGTACAAACTGCTGAATTTTTTTTAGTGGTTTTTCTTAGATGAAAGGGTATGGCAGACTAGCATGGCACACAGGAATGAACAGTATTTTAAAATAAAGTATCCATTCTAAATAGCTTATTAATAATAATAATAAATGGTTAACAGAAATTACCTTTAAAAATTAACGGTTGTGTGAAGTGTTTGACAATGTTGTGAGAAAAGAATTGTACACAACTATGTTCTTCAGTTTATAAGTGGGTTGTACAAATTTCAACCCTAACCACTGTATATAAAGCACTTCAAAATCATGTCAAAAAACTGCAGTGATACCCCTTAAAAAGATGACAGTAACTTACACCAACTATATCAGAACTTGAAAGCATCGGCCATAGGAACACTAAAGGCTAAGAACAGAGTGCATTTTTGCAGACAGGACTACAACCTGTTTGGAAATATATTTTTCTCAACACAAGATGGTATGGATCAAGAGAAACAGTGAGGTGCTGGAGTATGTCCAAAGAAGGGCAAGGAAGCTGGTGAAGGGTCTAGAGCAAAAGTCTTATGAGGAACAGCTGAGGGAACAGGGGTTGTGTTTAGTCTGGAGAGAAGGAGGCTGAGGAGAGACCTTATCACTCTCTACAACTGCCTGAAAGGAGGTTGTAGCAAGTTGGGTGTCAGCGTCTTCTCTCAAGTAACAAGCAACAGGATGAGAGGAAACGGCTTCAAGTTGCGCCAGGACAGGTTGAAATCGGCTATTAGGAAAGATTTCTTCACCAAAAGGGTTTATCAAGCACTGGAACAGGCTTCCCAGGGAAGTGGTTGAGTCACCTTCCCTGGAGGGAAGATGTGGCACTTAGGGACATAGTTTAGTGGGGGACTTGGCAGTGATAGGTTTATGGCTGACTCAACAACCTTAAGGGTCTTTTCTAACCTAAATGATTCTATGATCCTATAAATCACCCAAGGAAAACACAATTATTCACTTCATTGCAATTGTCAAAGAACAGCGAGCCAGTTCACAAATTGAGAGGCCAGTTCAGGGGGGGTGGAAGAAAACAAAAGGTCTATGCTGTGCAGATATCTCCCTAACCTTCAACACACCCTGCCACAGTGGTCTTTCAACTGCTACAACTCATGGCAACAAACCTCAGGCATGATTCATGACCTCACACTTCCAGGCACTGTAAGAACACTACAACAAAAAGCCATCTTCTACACACAAAAATTCTGATAGATCAAATGAAGACTATATTTAGGGAGCTATAAGCAAATTATGACAAAACACTCATCCACATTCACAGAAGATCAGAAACCTGTTTTGTCAAGAAAAATAGGAATTTTGGGGTAGGTTTTGAAGCACTAGAACAGGTTTATTCTGAAAAATCCATGAAGAGATTTCCCTAAAAAAAAGGAGAAACATGAATATTCACAACTGAAAATAATAAGAGTTATGAAAGGTTGTTTTATGGATGAAAAGAAAAGAAAGAGATATCAGAGATACAACAGACTGGGGATGGTCCCTGAAGGGCACTGAAAGTGTATCAAACAAACTGCTAATCAAAGATGGAAGAAGATAATCAGTGGAGAGATACACAGAAAAAGCAGATGATCAAAACAATCAATGCTCTTTGAAGAAACATCCTAGAGAGATCACAGCGAGGAAAGTCAAATTATCAAATTCAAGGAAGTGAACATGGCAATAATCAAATTGTTAGATAAGAGCCAAGACTGGAGTTTAGTGTCAAGGAGTAAGCACTACACTACTCTGTACAATTATGCGGAAACTGCCTGCATAACAGCTATAGTCTGGGAAACCCAAAGCTTCTGAGATATATCCAAGTCAACAAGGAAATCAGATTCACAGAAGTGTTGCTCAAGTCCAAATGATTACTATCAGAAACAGTACAGAAGACTCATGAGGGAAACAAAAATAACAACCCCTCCCTGAAACACAGCAAGCCCAAGGCTAAGAGACTTCCAGTCAGAGATGTCAGTGACAAACTAACACCATTTGGACAGGAGAAAAATAGATCTCCTTTAATTTGTGTTTATGAATAAAATTACCCCAATAGGAAAAAAGAGTGGAGAAATGAAGAGGTAAAACATAGATGCACCAATGAGAATGCCTCATGAAGCTGGTAGGGACATTAAAAGGAAATTCCTTGTTCTCCAAAGGATCTATGAAGATTGGGTATAGATGTAGCAGAGAACCAGGAGAAAAAAAAAAGATTTTGAAAACAAGAAATGACAGTTGTGCTGAAAGTAACTGACAGATCATGGAGGACCAGACTTGCCTAGGAAGGAGTTAAAGAGAACTTTGGCAAAACCAAACCTCAAGAAATGAAACCACTGGATGGAGAGGGCCAAGGAAAAAGTCTGAGGAAAGGCACTTCAGAGCACATAAGTGAATTTGCCAAGCTTAACTGTAAAAGGGAGAAATGTGGGATGCTGGGGATCTAACTAGAAAGCTAACTGGGATGAAGGAAAGTGCTATTGTTTCTAAAGGCTGGTGTACACTTCTTTGCGTGTGAAATGTGAGCAACAAAGCAGATTTTACAGTAAAAAGGAGAACCAAGAGAGCAAAATTAAAGGGAAAAATGTGCACAAGGAGCATGGGAGAAATTTAGATTACTGAAAGAAACAGAATAAAGGAGAATACACAAGAAACTTCAGTATCCGCAGCTACCAAGAATGAGAGCAGAGCTCTGAGAGGGAGGAAGCTCATATCAGACTTTGTATGTAACGTTATTGGCACTCACATTCAAAGCTTCACCATCAAGAATAGATAAAAGCGATATACAGAAGTCTGCTATACAATAGTAATCACTACAAAAAGGACTGCCAGCAAGTAAAATTAACAGCAGCACCTGAACTGAAGAATAAATTATATATTGAAGTGTTTGAGAATTCTTTTCAGGCATGACTTTTCCCTGGGGAGAGGAGTATTATATAGTCCTTACAGAGAAAATTGGCATAATTTCTCTATCAGTGTTCCCAGAAATATGCTTTGATGTTCTTCTAAATGATAAAAATATTACCATTGTTAACATTCCTATTGTTTACACATGTTCTTTTAAGCATCCAATGACCTTAGCCAGGGTCAGCCCCCTCTCTCAATGGAACAGACTGAATGGGACAGACCTCTCCCAAAGATTTTGTTTTATTGATGTTGAATAGAAAACATGGAATAAGAAGAAAAAAAAAAACAAAAAAAAAAACACCCAACCAAAACCAACAAATGAGATGACTGTGGCAAAACAAGAAATAACCTGTAAAGAACTCTCAAGTGCCAAAAGCAGAGAATACTCTCTGCCATTTGCCTATCCATTAACAGGTTTGAATTTACTAGGAACGTCTTGGAAAAATACTCTTGAGGGACAGCAGCTGAAGGAAGGCAAGGTGGTTTCTTTGTGACTCCATATTTACCTGTGGAGCTCTCTCCTATACAAAAGGCAACACCAGAGAAGAAAACAAAAGCGCTCAGGTCAAGAAAAAGCAAAGGATGACCTCAGTGGTGAAAAGAAGGGGACAAGTGCTGAGATTATCTGTTTGCTTGTTCCAGTTTCCTCCTACATGGTGTCAGAATTCCAGGACCCTCCCTAGAAGGGATGCGATGCTTTGGCTAGCTGAACTGCACAAGGTCTAAGGCTATCAGGCAGTACCGCAGGAGGAATGTTTGGGTTAGAACTTACAGAAAAACAACAGTGTCATGCAAAAAATGGACAAAGTTCAAGGACATCAGCACAACTCACATTAGCTTCTCACTAATTCCAAGCCTGTTTGAGTGGCTTAAATTGCATCAGCAACAGTGTCCTTTTCCATCTAAAAGAAATTTTAAACTGAAATTGCAATCAAATTTCTAAATATATATTTTGTCATAAATTCACCTCTCAGAACAAAGAGTACATTATAAAAACAGAACCATTTCCTGTCCCTCCAGTGCCCTAATGTCATCAGCCTTATTGGGTTAGAAGCTGCAAGGCAAAGTACTCCAGTCAGGAGATCCAAAGAAATTCACCAATGATTTAGAGCAAGTCCCAGGTGCACTGGATCTGTTCCATTCAGTAACACCAGTAGACCATTGTTTGTAGCTGTGTTCACCAGTCTCTTTTCTTACAAATAAAGGTTACCAGCTGCTTCTGCCATATATTACCGTTTCTCCAGACCAACTACCCCATCACTAGCTTAGGAGTCCTGAGCTGAATGTAATAAAGAAGAGATTATAAACACAATATTTGAGAATGGAATTCTGAATACACCAACACGTAGAAATAGAAATTCATGTAAATCATTACAATCCTTTGAAACAGAAAAAAAAACCCTTCATAGATGGACAATCATAGTCTCTTAGGCTTAACTGTTTACTATATAGTACTGAGATAGTACATTTTCTTCTTCCATGTACTTCAACGACTGAAGGCTGAACAAAACAGCTTAAGCCATTTCAACTGAGCCCAAAAATGTTATAGTGCCCTAATTGTGCCTTATATTGCCATCTCATTTAGACTAGCCCTTTTTTTTTATAAGGTACATGTAAAACGTCGAGTGGAAATGTTACAAGTCTAATTGCACAGCATTTACTGAAAGGATTGCAATGTAATATAAAAAGCCAAGTGAAAGTAATTCCAGGTGAAAAGATGATGAAAAGCTCTTCCTTTTTATAGACTTCATTTTGCCTCAAAAATTTCTTCAAATGTAAAGGAAATTTCTTTTGTCCAGACTTTGAAGTTTTCTCCCTGATAAATGGGGATTCATTCACAAAGGATTCCCATTGAAATCAACAAAGAGTGGTGATTAACACCTCATACAGTACCCAGAAGCCAGGTTCCTCATGGGTCCATCTTGGGACCTATCCTGTGTAACAGCATTATCAATGACCTGGAGACGAGGCAAACTGCACCCTCCCTGTCAGGCCCCTTCCTAAGAGTTTAGCTGCCTATCCTCAAGGGCAGAGCTGATAAGGTGCAGCCATGTAACCTTGTGGAAATAACTATGTGAGAAAAAGAGCCATGAGAAGGCTCACTGGGTATCTTCCCCCCACACTCTTTACAAAAGGAGAGAAATTAAATGTAAAATTCTGACATAAAGCTTAAGTGACAGATGTATCTTTATCTTTTTCTAAGTAGTAAAATACTTCAACAAAAAAAATCAGGAATATAAAGCTTTCTGAACTGATAAAAAGTCACCCTGTATCATCAGAGTTTATCACAGGATATGCCACAGCAGAGAAAATTAAGGAGGAAGAGACTAGGATATTCTGGTTTGACAAGTCTGAATGCATAGCAAATCTTCTAGTATACTATATAGAGCGCAAATATCATACGACTGTAATGTACTGGGGATCAAGCTCTCAAGATTAGCAAGAAGGTCTAAGGCAGATAAAGAACTCCACAGTATGGCAGAGTTCAGCAGTGTTAAAAAGATGGAAGGATTATCAGGAGGGATTAACTGAGCAATTAGGCTGTAAAAGAAAATACTCAGGCACTTCACATATTCACAGAACCCTAGGTTCAAACAAAGAAACAGTACTGGAAGATGAAAACCTGTCAGCCTCCAATTCTGTCACCTATAGGTTCTCTGTCACCAGTGCATATTATGTGCTTGCAATTTAAAATAAATACCAGCAAAACCCTAAACTAACTATTTTAACATTATTCAAAAAAAATCCTTACGAGGTTAGATACCCTTTGGAACCAGAACTGTTTCAAAAATTGGTACATGTAGTTCTAACAGAAGTGACAGGAATCAAACTCGTCCTCAGTGACATTATAGTACATGGCAGGAGCAGAGAAGAAAATGACAAACGCCTAATGAAACAAGAGCACAATCCACATATTTTCACACAAAATGTCAATCAGTATACACCAAACAAGTTACTTTGGTCATAGCTTCAAAAGAGGAGATATCAAGTTTGATTAAAAAAAAAAAAAAGTAAGTTACAAACAGTATACCAAGATCTGCAGAAATCAAAAAATTCTTGTGAGAAAGACATAACTGCAATAAGTGATACTACAGACACTATAATGAAGTACACCGACTGATTTTACCGTCTCTCTAGGTAGTACAGAAACAAAAAAATCCCCTGCTTGATTTTTCCTTCTGATAAGCATTCTAAATTTAAAGTGAGATACAAATTAAATAAATTATTTAATAAAATTATAAAGGAACAACGTGAAGAGCACTAACAGGAACCCAAGTCTTAACGAGATACTCAGGGATACCCAGATACCTATACCATATACAGGAGTTCAAGGAGATTAAACTGCACAAATAGTCATCAGGTAGCAATCCTACCATCAAAAAATCCCTTTGCTGTAGTGAGCAAGAAGGAACTTGCACATGCAAAGCTTTAGGTACACAAATGAAAGTCTTATGCTAAACTTAGAAGCAGCTGTATGTTCCACATGTGTTCTCAGGAACAGCCCCACCGTTTGGTGGTGTTCTCTCTCCTTAAAAAAAATATATGTTTGGTTTTTTTTAAAGTGCATCTCAAACCCAGCAAATTCTTATCACCTGTTTAACAGATAAAAAGTCCATGCTGCAAGCAGGTAGCTTTTCTTCGTGACATTTTACTCTTCTTCCCACTTGATGAGTTCTGCATCAGTTCCGTAATAAAATAGGCTCCTAAGGGGCAAAGTGTAAGGATTTAGATGCAGTAGGTAATTTCAGCTGGGTTTTTTCTACAGATTCCCTAATGATCTTACCAAGAGTTCTGCAAATGCTATAAGGGCAAAGGACTGCTGATAGTTAATCCTTTTTCTGATTAACATAATCCCATATGATTTTTGTTTTAGTGTAACTACAATTGCTCCATGCTATTGCACTAGCAACAGCTATCAACACTTTGTGCTAGGCGATTAAGAGCATCAGTGAAAGTTCAGATCTATCTCCAAACAACACAAATCACATTTGGCCATGCACTGAAGGCCCAAATATTTTTTATTCATGGTCTTCTGCATGCAAAATTCAGGCTGATTACTCATTTTCAAAACAATGCTGCCAGACAAGTATTTCTGAGATGACATATCATAGGGAGCTTTGACTAAGGATGCCAGGTGTGGCTTCTTTCTGATCTTAATCTACAATGAAGCTCCCCTGCGTGTAAGCAGGAGTATACAAATGTGATTTCCAAACCATACACAACTTTGTCCTCCAAAAATAAAATGAATATACCAAACTGCAGAAGCTCTGAAATGTCTGGGCTGTAATAATCTTCTATTGAGATATGCTGATGGAAAAATATTTTTCTGATTAAAAAATAATTCTAATTTAAAAGGACATACTTTTTTGTTTGTACATTGCATACTATAAGGTATGCCTCAGAAGTGTTTATCAAACAACATGTCATACATTTCTAAACCAATTCTTCATGCGTATGAAAATCTGCCTCCTTTATAGTCTTTGAAGAGAACCCTGAGGGAATATTCACATACATACCCTAATGCTGATTATTTTATCAGCCACAGGAGCACAAAGTGCTTTATCACAAAGACACCAATTAATACAAAAACAAAAAGCCCTTCACTTTTATGTCTGATGTTGAAAGAAACTCAGTTACAAAATAATTAATGGGAAATGTAGCTTCTGTATTACACATTGTGAATATCTGCTCCCTGATGCTTTGTAAAAAAAAGTGCTCCATTAGGATTACAAAGGAAATATATATTTTTTCTTTTCTGCTGCTAAGTATTGTATGCATATAGCTGTCCTTCCATATGCCATACACAGCTGCACAGTTTTTCATGAAACACACAACCCATGGAGTAAAGGATACTGCAAGTTATACGTTCCAACACACTACAAATTATTCAAAGTTTTCTCCTAGACACCTGGATTAACATTTTGCTATATGTCTGCAAGACTCAAGTTTTATCTCAAAACAGGCAAAGCCCTCAGGAAAATATATATAAAGAAATATTTTCAAGTTCCCAAAAAGTAAGTGTAGCTTTTATTTACTGCTGTTCAGATTTTTTAAATGGCTGCTTAAATTGTCCTCACTCTGGATTTTTCTGGAGTGTGATCTGCCCCGAAACCATCAGCCCAAGGACAGTAAACTGCTGCAAGTTGAAAATTCAATTCTATTCATAGATAGCTCAGCCAAACCACACGCTTATAAGTCTGCCAAGGGAATGCTGTGTCATGCTGCTTGGTTTGCGGGGGAAGTATTTACCACACGCATAACAAAGAGCTAATTTGAACAGTTCTTCACCGTTTCAGCGTGAAAGACCAGCAGAAGTTACAGTAAAGCACATCAGTTTTCCTACTGGAAAATCAATGTGCACACAGGTCTTTGCCCTATCAACACAAAGCTCCAGTGGCAGTGACCAACTCTGGAAAACTTCACATAATTTTTAGAACGCATTTCTATTTCTCGTTGTGCTTGTGCTCCAACCAGCCCAAAGTCCCATTGTGCCAGAGCCTGCACATCGCAGTCTTGCTCCAAGGAGCCCACAGACTCAGAGTTAAGTGACATTTGCCCAATTTATGCTTCTGTGTACGCTAGGAGGAAGCCTAGGGTACTGCTGCGTCTGCAAAAAATGAATGCCTTCCTGCCTCAAGTTGCTTCAACTGGTACAAAACTTGTGTTTACCCAGTACATAGACAACAGCCAGAGGATACCATTGGCACAGACATGACCAGGGTGGGACTGCAGGCTGCAGCCTCCAGGACAGAAAGATCTCTCATAAACAACTGATCTGAACCTCCCAGGGCAACTCTTCATTGCACACACTGCGAATCCAGTCTCAGTAAATAGGATACAGGATTGCTTGTCACCTGTGGAGAGCTGTGTCCATGTCTCCCAGAACACTAATGTTCTGTTCCTGTTCACAAACATAGCATGCTTGAGATGTCCACGAATTTTTACCATTGGGAAGAAACAAAAAATGTGTAGAGATATATATATATATATATATATAGAGAGAGAGAGAGAGAGAGAAAGAGAGAGAGATCCCCGCTCCTCCTGTACCAAACTAAATAGGCACATTGACTTCTTGGGGTCTGATTTCCTCACAACTCCATGTCCTTCTTCCACTCCCCAAACTGCAATATTTTGATCAGAACAAGCATTAAAGCAGGGACACTGGACCAACGCTAACACTACCCAGGGAGGAATGTAGATACACACAGACTGTCTTCTTGTGTTGGCTGGAAAACCACTAGTTTCAGGGTTTCTGGGTTCCACCCCCCTCCCCCCCTGCCCCGGTGCAGGCCTAGGGTATTCATATTTTAGAGACAGCCCTTAGTAACAATCTGTGTCAGAACTACTCATCTGTACACAGCTATACTGGAGGAAGCCTGCTCTCTGAACCAGCATGCTTTTTGCCAATTGACGGATACGTTTGCAGGGCTGACAAAGTTAATTAAAGTTAATGGAAAATTTTAAAGCAAAAAGAAAAAAATAGAGCAGCACAAAAAATTAATTAAAAAATGATCTATCATATTGAAAGCTGCAGAAGGGACTGCATTCTCACAGGGGATACAAATGACTGCCATTTTATACTTTAACTTCTTCCAGACAGTACAGCACAACAGACTCTTCAAATGTGTCTGTGTAATATCTTCAGACTAATGATTGGGCTTAGGTTGCCAGCTAGGGATTTCCTCGTTCATTACTTTCAACATATCTACCAAGTCTCAAAACACTACAGACTTTTTTTGCTTGTCATCTTCTGCAGAAAGGAAGAAAAGTTCTGTGATTATGGCTCAGCACAGCATCAGATGTCTTCCTTCCTTGGCTTCGCTCTACTCCTCCATTGAGAATTTTCATCAACACTGTGTGCGCCTTTATTTGTCCATCTGCATAATGCAGGTGCCCACAGAACGCAGAACAGGAGGCAACTGGCTAGTATTTGTAAAATACTTTCAGATATCCAAGTGCAAGGTAAGGCAAAACCCAAAGCTCTTATGGCACCATTTCCAACTTTTTGCTTGCACAAAAGAGTAAAGGTAAAGAATCGTTCCACACAGGCATAAAAGCTATGGTTAATTACACAGGATGCATTTCCAATATATTTTTTTATTATTTTTGTGTGCACACACTCAAATGAGCTATTAGTGCTGAGAACCAGAATATTCACAATTTATCACTGGCCTTTCCAATAATTTTTTTAAAGCTACTTGTGTTTGCTGGAATTTACCTCCCTGGCAAATGGAAACACTACCTTGAGGAGCTGATGTGAAACCAAATTCACAGAGTCTTGAGTTTTCAAGATACTAAGTACTAATGTATTGAAGCCACAGGCCTGTTAATTCCTGACCCCATTTGTTGCTTGGAACCAGAAACTAGATGACCTTAGACAGAATCTGCACATTCTTAGTTCCTCTGAGAATTAGGCTGTCCTTGTTTCAGCATATGATAAGGATGTACTTTATAGGAATACAGTCATCATTTCTGGCACTTTTTTTTTTTCCAAATACCAGTCTAGATTAAAAAAAAAAAAAAACCCACACACGCAAACAACCCACAACCCAAACCATTCCCAATACTGGTGATTCCTTTTTGATGCTTCTGGACTGTTTGTCGGGAGGCTGACGAGATTCTGTCCAACTGTAGCACTGACTCACATTTCCAGCAAGCTCTAGCAAGAACGTAGTTTGGGAAAGCACAAGCACAGTTTCTGATCATCCTCTGCATACTGATAAGAGCTAAGATACGCCAGGCCCAGTTAGAAGTTTTCTTCAATAACCACTAGCATAAATCGATTCAATTCAACCAGAACTGACAGACAAACTTCATTCCCTGTCTCCATGACGTCAAAAGGTTAAGAGAAACCAAACACCTTCACTAGATAAAGAACAAAATTTTCTCTCAGACCTTTTCAACTGCTTTGTCTCATCAATTTCCAAACTTTCCCTTTTTTCAACCCATTCTCCTCAAAACCAGAGATGGTCTAGCATTCCTAGCATAAACATTCTATTATTCTAACTAATAAAATACTAAAGGACTGTGTAACTTGCTTCTACTTCCATCATCCATGTTTAAATAAAAGGGGAACTGAGGTAGGTAGTATAATGCAATGTTATCTTCTCTCCTCCAGCCAATATCAGGATAACAAGCAACTAGCCAATTGTAAAGCTAAATTGTTATTAGTCACTAGAGCCGAGAGCCCCCCGGCTCCAGTATTCTGGCCTTAGTCTACACGATGTGTGAGTTAATACAGCTTGAATATAATCACCAATATTAGGGTTTTAGGTAATTTGCAGCTAATCCAAAATTTGATTATTTACCCCAAGACTTCACTTTATGCTACCCTGCCACTTTCAGTAATGCTCAGTCACCAGAAAATAAAGAGTGCAAGAGGTTCCACAACAGACAACATAAATTAGTGAACTAAAATTAAAGAACTAGTTACAAGAAAGTTTTTGTAACACTTATTAGGCTGTAAAGAAGCAAAAACCTTCCGCAAGGATTGGATTAATTTTAAGAAGGATTAAGAAGGCTATTTCTATAGAACACAAAGTGAAATTCTGTCACATGCAGAAAAGAATCTCGCGTTTCAACACTGAGCTGAAAACATCACATCAATAAAAGACGTTGTATTTCCCTGGCACCAAAATGCCAGCCAAATTCTTCACAATGCTGCGGAGAATATGGATGCTGTCAGAGCATTTCTTTTTCAAATTTCTATCAGCAATTTCCATATGAATCAATTATTCTAACTCTGGGCAACAACAATGCATAGTTTCTTGAATATAAATATACAACATTTTGTTGATAAACAGCAAGGAAACACAAAGAGGTTTCACATGTTTGCACAAATATATTGCCTGGTACCCTCATTAGTTCAAGTCATCAGATGATCTATGCACCATGCTGCAAAGGTCAACAAAGTAAGAGAAAAAGGGGAAAAACTAAGAGAGATAGAAATCCTCTAAAAAAAACCCAAACAAACCACACACACACACAGACTCTCCCCCAATTTTGTAACAATATGTTCTTACTAACTATGACTGTACACACCAGAACTAAAGAACACACTGGATTACTCTCCCAGAAAAACATGTACCACACAAAAGCTGTCTCCCAGGTTCTCTTTGTTTCTTCCTAATAATTCATTTTTCCTTTATGTAATTTTGTTTCCATTCCACCTTCCACCATTCCACCCAACACATAATTACACAGGTGACCTGGCCCCTCTGGATGTGCATGTTATGTGGATGGAGCTTGTGTAGTGCTGACAAGAAACTCATTGAAGCACTTGAATTAATCTTTCTTCTTTAACATTAGTAAAAGACGTGTCTTTCACATTTTTTTTTTCCTTTTTTTTTTCCAGAAAATATTATTTTTAAAGCTCAAAACCACATGGTCATATCCCTGTAAGCAAACCAAAATGAAGCATGTTTTGTCAACATCAAAGAACCATCATAGGGCTCACGACAATATTTTGAACCAAGTGATACCTCAAGGAAGACTGACACGACAAAATTTATTTTATAATAATACCATAAAAAGCTACCATAGTGTTATGTTAACAGCAAGAAGTACTAGTATCTTGCCCATTGCAAGCACTTTAGTTGTCTGCTTCATAGAATAAGCAACTTCCAACTCCTTATTCTAAATTTAGATTAATAAAGTTGCAGTATTTTAATCAGAGCAAAATAGTATAGCATATTGAATGAAATAATTTGTTTTGTTGCTAGACACTTAATTCAGTAGTACTTTTACTGAATGAAATAACTTTATACCATAGAAAATGTTTACAAGAATCAGATGCATCAAACAATATACAAGAAATAATATGAATCTATTATCTTGCATTAGAAAATGAATCAAATGCCCAGTGAAAAGCCTAATTACTACAGTATACAAAGAAAAAAAAACTATTATTTTGCATTTACAGTCTTGTACTGGCAGTGCTATATTTTCTAGTTAAAGTACTATTAGAGTTTCAGATTGAGATACAATTCTCAACTGATGTGAAGCCATCATAGCACCTACCTCTCCACTCTAGAAAACTTCCACATTTCAAGTTTCACACTAAATTTTGCAGCCATCAGTAGACTGCGCATCTGCTGAAGAAAAATCTTACTTCCAAGAGTTTTCCATATGAAAGAATAAACTACCTTTGCGTAGTTAATCTTGACTGGCTGACTGGGTGAGAGGAATATCCTATTAGTCTGTAACAGAAATCTTAAAATAAATGAATTCAATCACAAAACTATATTCCAGCAAGACAGAATTTTAATGCTTTGTTGGAAACATCCAACCATCATCAGGAACTCTACTCATGGACATTGCTAGAACAAAATGATAGCCCTTGCCTCAGACTTCAAATCTCAGTTCAGAAGAAGGCAGTATAAACTAAAAGACTATAATGAAAGGAAATATTGTGGCCCTTATAGTTCAATCTATGCAGCAACCTTAGGAAAACTACCCTTGGTGAAACTGTCTAGGCTGCTCTAAAGATGAGTGTATATTCCAGGAAAGGACATCTGTAGGTGTTCCATTCTAGACACTTGAGACACTTTATTTTTATTATTGCAGACCTGCCATTCTGTTTTAATGAATGTCTCTAAAGCTTGATTTATCATCACAGCTTCTCATCCATCAAACTTATCCTTGGATTTGTTTCAGGACAAATTATTTCTGTAGTCTAGCTCATTTAAAAGAAAAAAGAAAAGATGAGTTAAAAGAGGGATGATAGACACTGGTCACCCTACTGCTTTCAATGGATATTCAATTACAATATGTAAGGAGAAGCCTATGGAAGTGGCTGAGCACAAACATCTTCACCCTCATAAAAGAAAAGATGCACAATCAGGAACCTCAGTTTTGTAACATTATTACTTTCCTTTGATTAGTCACAACTGCACTGCTGGCATATTTAAAATGATTCTTTATTCAGATAAATTACCATTAATTTGAAAGCATAAGAGATTTAAATTCCATGAAGGAGGCTATAGGTCAAAATTAAATATGTATTGGCCTATTTCTGTTGCTTCTTTTATACTCAAATTGCTTAAGTATATTCAAATAATCTCAGGGAAAAGAGAAATAAAGTAACTGAAGTATAACAAAACACACTGATTGAAAGAAATTGAGTCCATTTCAATTACCTTTTTGACGGTCATTAACTAAAGCGAAGACATAGCGATTCTTTTAAGGGGCTAAGTGATACTGACACATTAATTAAATGTACATCATACCAGAATGGCAAAGCAGTTGACACAAAGGTGATGACAACTTTGCCTTTTCTCTTGTATTAATAATATAATTACTAAATGTAAGTTGATGTAATTAGGTCTGTTCCATGTTCATCAGATTTTACTGATACTAAAATCTAGTCTGTATCGCTTGCTTGATTTAAGTAAACTCATGTTTTCCAGCTGGCACTTCAAGAACCTTTGACCAAACATTGTAAAGGTTCTTTTGGGGTTAGAATATTCTAACTAAAAAAATTTACCACATTTCCAGAAGTACCAGATAACATTCTCTACAGCAAGTTAATCCACCCGTTACATTATTCAGGCGCTAATGCATTACATTTGTGACTTCCAGAAATAGCATTAAAAATGTGAAAATGGACAGAGTCAAGCTCTAATACCTATTTTCAACTCCTGCTTATGTACAGCATGCATAAACAAGATAAACACAAATCTACATAGAGAACAAATAGGTGTGTGATAAAATCTGGGAAGCTGGTTGACACGCTATTAAAATCTGTCTCCATCTTTGTCAGGAATGTACTTTCACAGAACTCTAATCTTATTGTTTTTAAGCCTGAAGCCTTTAATGTCAATGTACCTTACACTTTAAGACCCCAATCCAAAGCATCCCGTGACTAAAGACAGAACCTCCCGCGGACCTTTGGACTGGGCTTTATAAATGTGATGCAATTAATGCTGGATTAATTCTACAGGCTTTCAAATGTTACCATAGACTTATTGTATGATGTTTTACAGCATCAACACTTTGGCATTTGCATTCCCCACCCAGCTGCAACTACTGCAGAAGCATTTTAACAGGTCAGTACTGCAGCACAACAAATCTCACAAGACTCACAATGCAGGAAGGATTTGTAGATGACGTTCTGCAGGACCCACAGGAGGGCACAGCAGGGACTGTCCTGTTCCTTGAGCCTTCTACAGACCTTTCAGACCATTGGTGCTTTCCAGACTCTAAGTGAGATCTGGCTAATAGGCAGCAGTGACATGTATGGGCCCCAGGGCAATGAACGAGCATAGGGATCCAGGCAGATTAATTGTGCAGCTGGGCTTTGTTACTCAGTTCTGTGCGCATTCACACAAACCCACTTTCTGGAGCTTTAACTAAGTAGCTGATTAAGGGAAACAAAAGGTGGAACAATGCCTTTGCCCAAGGTGCTATGAAAAACAAGGCTCAACAAAGGAATGAAAAAGATACTTTCCAAAATATTGTAACCAAAAAAACCCCTAATACTGTGTATACTTCTCAAGAGACTTTTCTAAATACGAATGTATAGGTGAAACTAATATTTCACCCATCACGGTTACAGACATTCAAATTTAATAACTCCCAGCTCCCTCAAAAAAATAATTAAAAATAAAAAAAAAAAGCAATATCCAACTTCAGGTTCTTCCAATAATTTCTTCATCTTTGGAGAAGTCACACACATTCATACAAAATATATATTTAGTTTTCATTTTTCTTTAATGGAATTTTCTGTGAAAGCTAGTGGAGCTGGAAAACAGAAGCAATTTCCATAAATTTACTTCTGCTTCTTTCGAAAACAAACAAAGCAATATTTTTTTCTTCTTGTTACATATAATTTTCTCTCCTGGCTATCTAATTTAATTTATATAACTATTTTTATAAGTTCTTTTTCTCTTCATATTGTAATAAAATGGAAAATCTATTGTTTTGCTGTATAGCCTCTCTTAAAAGCTCTTATTGTTTGTAAAATCAATGCGTATTGAGGCTAATCTGTGTAAGTGGATTTTCTCTCTCTTATGCTCCTGTCCTTTTTCTCTCTCTCTGTTACAGCTCACTGATCAACTTCATGATGAGAAAGGTAAACTGCAGAAGAACATAGCCTCGTCCACTCAGCATCCCAAGGGTTTTCACATTTCACACAATCACTATGCAGAAACAGAGCAAGGAACATGCTCTTCTTACTAATCAGAATATCTTTGTCAGTCCAAGGTCAAGACGTGCTTGCTTCAAAGGTAATCTGGAATAGCAAACAGCTACTGCAGCAGCCTAAGAAGTCTATCTCAGAAAAGAAGTTTGTGCAGCCGGAGAATTTGAAAGAGTATGAAGGGACCAAGGAGCTGACATATCTATGACAAGGCAAACTGCCTAATGCCATGCTCACCATTGCTCCCATTGCTTTTTACATTCACCCATTTTAAGTGGCCCCACCTGCTCACACAGCTCCAACGACCAGCACCCCGCAGACAGCTTCCATGCTCCATTTTTCTTTCCATAATATAAACCACTGCAGGCAAACCAGCTGAAAAAATCCGTGGCATTACAGAAAGGGAACAGACTGGACATGGTGTTCAGTAGGTTGAAAGACCACAGCTCCGGGAATGGGTGTTCTACTGCCCCACTAAGTCCATTTTCTTTTTGTTTTTGAAACAGTGACGTTAGGCTTGAAAAAAACAGAACAGGTATGTTTCTATTTACAAACAGCAGGAAGTAAAATACCACATATTAAGGAAGGTGATTTTTCAAACTTGGATAGCATTATTTAAAATGGCAGAACTAAACTGAGTAGAAATGAGAAGTACCCAATACAGCGGGACTCATCAGTACCGCTGGGAATTAAGAGTTCTGGTTTCATCCTTAGGGCTTTTATCTGAATGAATTTGATAATTTCACAAAAAAGATACCTAGGCAACGAAAGCACTGACTTTATTTTATCTTAAAATATATTTACTTTTCATCACAAACTAATTGACCATAAGCCTTGGACTCTAAAAGGCACTATTGCATGTGTGAATTTAAGTGTGTAAAGCATTCACAACTGAAGTCTATAGGTATACCCATGTTCAAAACTACAAACATTTTCAAAAGTTTTGCTAAACCAGTTCCTTAAACATTAATCCAGTGTTTTCTAGAGCTCAGTGTTGATCTCAAACTGTTCACTGGTGAATCTCAGTGCACCAAGAACATTCACATTTAGCAGGCAATGTCTATCAGCATTTTTTCTAGAAGGTGCTCCGCTAGAGAATCTTAAGTAAATATCATGTGAACATTAAAAAAAGCAATATTTAGTATTTCAGAGGGAATCCTAACAAAACATAATTACAGGGATTAGATGCCATTTATGCAGAGGCTTGTGTTATTTATTTGAACAGCAGACATTGAATGTAATTCACCTAATCAGGTCTATAAGGTTATTTAACTAGCTTAAATTAGGAATTAAATTAATACCATATTCTATAATAAAAGGGCTTAATTAAATAATTAAAAGTTAACTCCTCTGAGCTGATTAACAGCACTGAAGAAGAAAGTTTGTCTGACAGCTGAAAAAATATGTTTTGAGGGCAGCAAACTAAGGAGAAATGAGTATTTTAACTGATTAAACTCAGTACAGGGACCTAAATACTTATGACTGCTCTGGGAATGACACGACTATTAATAACTCTCAAACTCCTATGGAATGACTAAAGTGTGCTCATTAAAGCAAAATGCTTATTAAGCAATCTTGAAAATGCAAATCATGCTTCCCAGATGACATTTTCTTTTTTTATTCAGTTTCATTCCCCTTGGGCTTTAATACAGGTTGCCACAGCATTGAAGATGTGGAAAAAAGACCCCAACACTATGCAAATATATGTTTCAATATCGGAAGTAGTTTTCATAATTTTTCCTCTACTTCTGTTACTGAAAAATAAGAAATTAAAAGAACAGTGAAGAAGCCTACTGGACATCATTATTAAGGAAATTTCCTGTAAAATTATTTAATCAGAAAAATGTCAAATTCATTAAAGGCTTTATTTGGTAGACTTCTGGGAGTCTGGATTTTTTATTATTAATATTAGACATAAATGAACATAAGAGATATCTACGAGATACACATTTATACACCTATGTTTGAAGTAGAAAAACACCCTATTAAGTATGCTTCCACTGCCCTCTTCCTCCTCATATTCTTGCTCTCCTTGTCCTACGCTGGTTTCCCCCTCACCTCCCACCCCGCCTTGGACTACTTGCCCCTGCACTCCCCAAACCTAGGGCTGCTGATATTTCAAGATAATGCTTTAATTTAAGAAGAAAAGTTAAGCCAAGCAACAAAATTATCCAACTGACAGAAACATCATCCATCTGTGAAACATCTTCATAGCAAATTCTTACTAAGCCCTATTTCCAAACAAACAAACAACCAAAGCAACGCAATGAACTCTAATAAAGTCTGGTATCTTATAGATTTGTGCCCTGTTGTTGATTGACCTTGATGTGTATTGAAGATGCAAGCTCCAACTGAACCTCTTTTCTAAGCCTAGGACATTTATCTTACTTTTACTGGATAATCAAGCAATACAGCACCTCTCTCATTTGGGCACATTATCCACCTGCTTATTTTAATGTGATTTCATCTTTGAGATCTTTATCATACTGTCAAATATGGTCAAAATAGGTTCATATGGCCGAAACATCTAAAATTTATTAGAGATACCATGTGACCGCAAAAATCTCGTTTCTCTGGGAAAAAGACTAAAATTACCAAACAAACATTGTTTCTACACACAAAATGGATTAAGTGTATCTTCAGCAGCAAGGTCATGTTGGGTTCTTTCTGATTGTCACAACTTTTCTCCACACTTACTCCATGAAATATTTCACACTCTATTAAATCTCCAAAATTCATATAATCCAGCTCCTCAACTTGTCCCCTCTCTTTTTAAGCTTAACTACACCATAGACCCTAGTATAAGTTAAAAGATGCCAATTCTTGCTCAGTCACTACAGTTTTTAACATTTTTATGAGTTATGGAAATATTTTCCAACATGCCTTTTCACTTTATAATATTTTTATCTCTGATAGTGAAAAAAGAGAAAAATAATTCATTTTTTTTCTTAAATTTATTTTTAAATCTCTGTGAAAACCTTAGGCAGTACATTCAAGTTTTTCAGAAATAAGGGTATATAAAATCTTTAAGAAGTCTTAGAGCAGTTACAACATTGAGCAATGTCTGCAAAGCAAGAAATAAAAGACAAAGAGATACTATCCTTACGTACAATCTGCATAATCTTAGTGCCAGCTTGATAAAGCCTGATTGGCAACTTTTTCCTTATTTTCAAAGACCACACAATTTTCTTACCTGAAGAAAAGAAAGTGGGGGGGAGGAGAAAAAAAAATAGTAGCAGCAGTAAACCACATAGCAAGATTTTTACACAAAAAGTGAGCAAATCTCTCTTTGCCTGATAATGGTCATAGTACATTTCAAATTAACTACCAGAAAGCCAAGAGAACAGAGCCTGTGGCAGAAAAACATAAACAGCAAAACTACAAGGGAATGGGGAAAACTTGTCACAGTTTCATGAGAGAAAACTAGAGGATGTTTTCTCAGCAAACAGGTGTAGTAATTAAAGACTACTGAAGGTATTTGAAGCTACCTACTGTGATTTTTAGCATAAATGTTGAAAAAGAAAAAAAATCCCCATAGATAATTTTGTCCTTCATTTAAGTGGAGCAAGGAAAATGATAAAGGGAAATAAATACAAATGTTTAGTTTTCATGAAAGCTGGAATAACTAATTTTATAATGAATTTCCAGATATTGGGACTCTTTTGTCCCTTCACAGTTATAATTTTCTGTTCCTTTTAAAAATTTTCTCTCATTTTCTGATCACAATCACAGTATCTCAGGAAACAGAGGACTGTAAATCCAGTTCTCCTTGAGTGCCTTAACACCCAGTCTAGGAGAAAAGCTGCAGATCCAGTGACAGCTACAAAAAGTACAGAATATCCCATTGCTCCCTTTACAGACATAGTATAACATATGGTTAGTGTGGAGCTTTTCTCATCAGCTCAAACTGACGCAAAATGATCCAGTTAGAGTCAATTTGCATGTATAATATCAGAGCAGAGTGTCTACAGACTTACAAGCCAAAAGAAAAAGTATTCACAACTTTGGGAAATGCAAACTTGGAGCTGCAGACAGCTTTAGCTGATCTTAAGTCCCATACAGCTACTAGTTAATTCTCAGTAAGGTAAGCAGGGAATTAAACATGCAATTCCCATCGTTATCAAAGATTGCTGCTACTCAAAGTTTTTATGTGCTGAAAACCTACCCTCTAGTGTTTACTAATAGCATCCACTTAGTATAGCAGGTGAAATGCTGATTACTTAATTTATTTCTTACTCATCTTGAAAACCTCCCTTTGCATTTATTTTGCATATCCTAGTTTTCTTCATCTCAAGATGAAGGCCACTGAACAATCATCAGGGATACAGCAGGGCTATGGCACAACAAATGAGCATCACAGCATGCATACATTACAGGGCATCAGGGTGCAACACAAAAAACCTTCTTAACGGTCCATTTACATGCTGTGAAGTAAATTCAGTCACTGTGTTTGTATATGAAACTGCTACCTACCCCTGCAGGGCTGGCATGTGTGTACTCAAGAGTACACGTCAACCTTTGATTGCTTTACCACTAGTTCATCACTTCACAGATAGAAAAATACAGCATTCAAACACTTTAGAAGCATTACATGAAGTAGAGAAGCGAAGAAATACTTTGATACATTAAGATTTAATAAGTTGCCTTCCTGAACAAGGGCCATATCCTGCACATTCTTCATTCCCTACTGAGAGAAAACAATCTCAACTTACTACTAGAGAAAAATAAAATTTAAGTTATTCATTATTTCATGCCTTTCTGACTCGTGTGCTCTTGATGGTTGCTCTCCTATTCTCTTACTGATGTTTAGATGTAAACAGTATTTTGTCAGGAATACTCACTGATCACAGTTTTTACAAATAATAAGTTGACTTACACAGAGAAAAGAAAGGTGATGTTTTCAGTTTCATGTTGCCTCTTTCAATGCTGACTTACATTCAAAAAGGGAAAGGAAATCCTGGTGCACAGTACATACTTCTTATTTCATTCTGCTTTATGAAGACAGGCGTGCAGAGACTGAAAAAAATGCAAATTTAAACTCAAGAATTTTCCATAGTACTCATTAGTATAGTACCTTAAGCTCCTCTCAGATAAGACTATCTGGGATTTTACATAATCTCTGGTCCTTCTTTCCTTTCTTACATCATAAAAACCTGGATTAAACGAGCAGTGGCTGTAGTCATCCTTTTCAAAGACAGAAATTTCTTTCTACAGAAATACTTTGTGTTTTTTTTTTAAAGTACCTGCAACACAATACCAAAGTTCCCAACCAAAAATCGTACTGCTTAATTGAAACAAATGTTTTTAGCACTAGATGCTGAGGTACAGCTCAGATATACCAGAATTTCTTGTCTCCTCTCTTCCAAAAATTTAAAGAACCTCAGCAGTTTTTCTCACCTTTATCATCTCCCCACACTTATTTGTCTTACAATAAAGTGGGAAAGATCAGCTTACCTACTGAACAGCCACTTTGTAACCTGGCATGTTGTGTAACAGAAGCTGGTTAGAGGATTTCTGTCCTTCCTGTTCTCTGATGGCTAAAAAAATAACTTCAGTGGCTTTGCTAAGCTGTGTAGGAATCATGTAAAAGGAGATGTGATCAAATGAATACCTTTCAGGGACCATTTGCCACCAAACTTATTTTATAATTCATCTTCTCTCTGATACCGGGAGTTACACTGTTCTGTAAGGTACAACTGTACTTCCAATGCACTGCTTAAATGTTAATGGAGTGAAATTGCTCACATCCATATTTTAACAGGTTTAACGTCAGCTCACTTACTTCTGGTAAGAAACTTATCTCAAGACATGTGAAAATGTCTATCAGAGAAATTCCACAGAAAAGGTAATGGCAAACAAATTATATAAGCTTGGCTATTTCAGTGGGGATTTGGGGAAGAAGGTGTTGGCTTTGAGGGTTTTGAGGGTTTTTTTAGTGTAGATTTCAATATGTGGCTATCTTATGACTTGCTACTCACTTCTAGATTTTAACAGTCAAAAAGGAGATAGTTAAACTTATGCTTTTGAAAGTTTCTTGGGCTTTAGGGCTACGGGAAATGTTTTTCTCCCTCTCTAAACCCACTTTTTATTGTATATAAACTTGCCTGTTCTTTAGCTTACAGCTGATTTAATTAGACAAGATTACTTCAACTAATAAGTGAAATGTGACCTCTTCTGACATAACTTCTGCATGTTAGGCTTTCAGACAGAACAGAATTGAGACACTTGTGGATGTTGAAGAGCCTATATGCTATATAAAACATATATATTTATATATAAATGTGATATCAAACTCTGCAGGAGCCAAAGTCAATCAAAACTTTTTAAATGCTCCAATACCATCAACCACAATCAAGTCTGCTATTCAATTCACTGGCCTCTCCTTCATAGAGGCACTAGAGGCAGACAGTTGAAAAACCCAAGTATGATGGGAAATAAATGGCTGATCAATTCAGTAACAACGCTGACAATGTGAGGAGACAGAGATGCAAACAACAGGTAAAGGAAAGAATTCCAGGGAAGATTGACTGTTTGAAAAGAACATGTAGTGACGCTAAAACTCCCCATTTTGCTCCTGTCATCCCCAAAAAGCAAACGGAATTGTAGTCTTCAAAAAATCAAGTCTATAGATACACTAGTCTACTAAGCAACTAAAGACAGGACTCTGCAGTGCACTATTTTACTAAGCAACATCAATAACACCAGACGTGAGGGTAAGCTGGGGAATTATTTTTTTTTAATACATATTGCAATTTTCTTAATCTCCTTATCTCATCAGCTTGGTCAATCTCCTTGTGGTCCTTATTTTCCTGTGTGCAAAGCCAACAATTCTCACTCAACAGGACTGAATACAATCAGCTAGCTGTTCATATGGGTGAGGGCCATTTAAGAAACATATTTGAACTGCTGCTATCGCACAACAGAAAAGACAGCATAAATAGACGTGCACTCCTTCTAGAAGAAGAGTCACTTGACACCTCAGGCTCTCTTGGATGTAACACGAAATCTGACAATCTCCACTGACAGTAAGTCAAACGCGGAGAAGTAATTTTAGAGGAAATTTCATTTAAATAGACCAGGTGGTTATGGTGTGTGAAACCAGTGACAAGCCAAGAGACTCAGAAATTTACATTTAGCAGACAGAAAATGATACAACGATGCTCCTCCTTCTGATTCAAATGGTATCAAATCAGAAATAATGGGAGTAAGTGGTCATCTGGACAAGACAATCCAGAACACCAAAAGCAAGGAATAAGTACTTCATGAAAATAAGGTGGCTATCCAAATAACAGAACAGCCCACTCACTCAACCTTGCCATATAACAGCTCAGGGTGTTTTAAACTGTGTATAGCACAAGGAACAAACTAATAGTTTGAAGGCAGAGTACACTAACATAAAGCTCAGATCACCTATGTGCTTCAGGGCACACCTAACAATTGCCAAAGCTGATGAATAATCTAACGGAGATAGACAAATTGTGGAATAACCACAATAATAACAAAAACCACCACTTATTCATACAGCCAATACAAGAAAAAACAGGGGATGCAATTTTTAGACACAGTACCGAATTGAAGTTACTTGTTCACTTCTTTATTAAATTACTTCTTTATTCAGTACTGAAAAATAGTTTCTCTCTGAGGTCCAAAGACTTCCTATCATATATACAGTGAGACACAAATGGAAAAAGATTATACAAAAAAAGAAATTGTTGGGGGGGTATTGGCTTTTATTGGCTGAGAAAAAAAATTTGAAATACTGAATAAGTCTCTTCTAAAAAGGCTTTGGGTAACCTTATTTAGGTTCTTCCTGAATGGGCAAGCAAAAAAGGAAAAAAAATGGAAATGTACACCAAAGAAAGGATATCCTTAGAGACAAATGCCACCTTCAACTAGATTTATACCGTATAAGCAGAAAAAAAACCCCACATTTACTTTTAACTCTAATATAGTACCTTAGAATACCATATATTTTCCTATGAGAAACTGTGGAATTCATTTTGCCAATGCTTCCTCTGCTTGTGAGTTACTGTGTGCAACAGCAGAAAGCTATAAAACTCTTCATACAGAAGTCAGCATCATGAACTTTGCTGCATCCTCAGGGCCGAAACAGGTGCATACATGTAAATACACATAATCCTTGCTTATTACTTTGAGATCTAAATATTTCTGTCTGCAACAGACAATTCTGAGCAACAAGGTCCCTACGCTTTGCGAGCCCATCCAGATTCTTTGATGATGGGGACTACAAAAATAAAGAAAGTGCAAAATTTGCCTTTACAATACAAGTGTTGTGATTCTTTATAGGCAAAACCACCCCTCCACATAGCTTCACTGAGGTCAAGAGGAGGCTACTCTCAAGTCACAGTGGTGAAATGGGAAAACAAGAACTCTTTCTGGATATTTTGACAAATTTTCACCTAGGATGTTTGGGTCAGACTTCAAAAGGCATTTAGTTATCTAATTCCCCCTAGTTTCAAAGTGAGAAAAACATACAAACACATTTAATATCCCTCTATACTTAAAAAAAAAATAATTCTTGTTGCTAGCTGAGTACAGCCTATTTCCAAAATTTCTTTCTTTTGCTTCATTGAAACTACATTTTTAATTTTGCCTATAGTACACTAATCTGCTATATATACTATACAATTTCTCCTGCCAAAAGCAATTGCACACTCCTCACAGCTGTATTTGAATTAGAGCTGAAGGTTCAAAAATGCCAGTGCATGGCAACGCATGACAAAGACTTCCAGGTGAAGCACCTAATTCACCATAAACTTCACCTTAAAGGCTTAAAAAAAACCTTACATTTTTTCTCTTTATCGAAGAGCTCCTTATTAGTCAAGTTTTACTGAGAAAAATATTTTCTTCTACGTCTCCTAAGAGAGTAACTATCCAACACAGTATACTAAAAAAGCACTAGCTACCCTGAAGACATTACCATTGTCAATTTGAGATTGACAATTTTAAATCCCCCAAATATAGGTTAAAAACAACTGTATTTTCCAGCATCAGTGTTTCCCAACTCCCAGATTACTAGTGTTATGTTTGGACTTTTTTTTTTAGTTTTTCTCTAAACAATGCTTTGTGGTTTCAGCAGACAACATTAAAACATTCATAAGCAACTTATAAGGAAAAATATCTGAATATATTAGAAAACATTCTCTAATATAATCAGCCCATGATATTAATAAAAGTTGAAATAGCCAAATTTAGAGGAAATTTCAAAGCCTGTTTTGAACAAATCCACTTGTCTCTATTAGATTCTTGTCAGTTAACTTCTGTTAACTACTACAATGTTATTTTACGTTGCTCTCTCATGCACAATATTAAAGATAAAATTTAATACCTATCCATCATGTAAGTGCTGTGTTCTTTTGGGCATTACCCACAATTAAAAAACAAACCATTATGAAACACAAGTCTATTTTCTAGAAGAATTACTTGAAACACTTTTGAAAATTAAAACTACAGTAAAATCAGAAAAATCTTTCTCAAAACTTATTTTCTGCATAATTATTTTTTTCGTAAGCTTCTCTGTTGAAAACAAACTAACTCTAAGGAAAATGAACAAGTCAGAAACAGGTTTACAGAAACATACCAACCTCCTTGTTACCGTGAGCTGGAATAAGAAAGCAGTAGTGGTTTTAGACTCCCAGACACAGTCCACACAGCATCTACAACCTCCGTTTCATGGACTTGATACTCTTATCCAGACACATTTTGTATTTTTTTTTATAGCATTATTTTCTGTTGTGGTTAAAGAGGTTACATGACCACACACGAGATCCTGAGCAGATTATCCGCTTTCTTCTCATCTTAGTTCTATACAGTGAAACAGAGTTCTGATCCTACCTTGGCAAATTAATAATAAATCAAGAATATTTGTATCAAAATAATAAACTTACTATATTTGCCTATCTTGTGGTCTTATAAACTAATTAGCAGAGCCTAATAAGCAGCCAAGTGTCTACAGAAGTAGACAGTGTAAATGGGCTTGTCCCTTTCTAGAGACAGATGATTTTATTATCTATATGGTGTGCCTATGATACTGTGTTCATATCACATCAATTAAAACTATAGAGAACAAATACAACATGTCTAATTTCTACAGTTTTTACACTTATCACACAGCAGATGACCCATGACCATAAGAGTTCTACTTACTGTATAACAAAGAATATACACTTAACAGTAATGTATGAAGCCTCATTAAACATATTTGTTTGGCTGCAACATTATTTTTCCCCAACACACCTTTAGTCACTCATCAGTGACAATTCCGCTCATAAGCGCATAACTTAGCCTCATATCTGCCAATCCAGCTTCACATACAGTTAACCCAACGAGCGGTTCCCCACACAAGATCCAGGATTAAAAGCCAAGCAAATGCTCAGCTTGCTTTGTCACCTCACTTGAAATCTTTTGACTGCACAGGAAAATTACCTCAATACTTCCTACCTACATGAGTCTCAGTTTTCTATATTAAATTTTCAGTCTATTTACCTTTACATCCCCAAAACAAATAATTTCCATTATATGGAAGTTTGCTAGTACTTTAATCAAACCAATGCAGGCTTAAAAAAAAAAAAATAAAAAGTATCTTTACCAGTAAGAATAAGTTGGAGTTTTATTAATACACATTTTCATAGAATCATAGAATCATAGAATCATAGAATGATTAGGGTTGGAAGGGACCTTAAAGATCATCAAGTTCCAACCCCCCTGCCATTGGCAGGGACACCCTCAACTAGACCAGCTTGCCCAAAGCCTCATCCAGCCTGGCCTTGAACACCTCCAGGGATGGGGCATCCACAACTTCCC
>WKFP01014361.1:1640785-1804931 GCA_011057875.1 Pterocles orientalis
AGCCTTAGTTCTGAGGCGAGTGCCTACCATTCTCGTTGGAGGGTCAGGTAGGATGTCTGCGCCTTACCTGTGTTTAGTTCTCTTCTCCTTCGCAGAGGAACCCTGCCCGCTCACTCTAATCCTACAGCTGCCTTATGAGGTCTCTGGACCCAGCAGAACCTCAGCAGCCCACTGCACAAACCACCTCCTCTACTGTTGCTCTCTGTGGGCGGAGAGCTAGCTATTTTTGCGCTATTGAAGTCAATAGTTCAGTTTGTCTCAAATTGTGGGCTGTAATTTCCGAAGGTATAATCAAAGGTAATGATGGCTTTGAATAGCTAAACCAAAATGGTTAAAGGAAATATTTAATTAAGAAAATAACAGTCATAAAACTGATTTCATTAGAACAATGAAAAAATTCTTGAGCAATTTAAACTAATTGTTGTTTATTAGCAGCAGCATCTCAGTTACTCCCAGGATATAAATGAATAATAAATGATCTCAAGTCCTTCATATGCATGTTTGACAGGCAACTGAGCTCATTCTGGCTTAGAACCAGAATGAAAACACATGCAAGGAAGGTGTACAGGGGTAAATTTTACATGCATGCTGGATCTCAGTCAACAGAAAAGTTTGTTCTGTTGTCGCAGAAAGCACTCAGTGTTACATAAGTCACAGCTGTGAGGCTTTCCTTTAGAAAATCTGTTTTCACAGTGTCACAAACAAGATATAGTAGAGGTGGGAAAGCCTACATCTCTGGATTTCAGAAGTCTTCATGGAGCCATTCTGCAGCCAATGAGCCTAGCACTGTGTCCAGTCACTAACTTGAGGCAAAGCAGAAGTCAGAAGCTAACCCGCTTCAAACAAAAAACCTGTCCCTTTCATAATGTGCCTAATGAAATACTCAATAGAGGCCATCAGTGTTTCACATATTCTGCAGGTTTAAGTTTCCCATGTGTTTCAGTATTTATATTTGTTTGTTTTCATTTTGCTGTAGTGATCTTGAACATAATCTAAAATTTCAAGCTGTGCAAACTAACCATGTATAATTCAATGACTATTAATTTAAACAACAGCTTTAGTTTAATTTTTAAAGTTTAATCTTGCTTTGTAACAGCTACAGGCTTAAAGCAGAAGAGATGCCTTTTTTGGGGGCTAATCTGATGAAATAACAACTAGATTACATTATATTAGCTTTGTTTTAAGCTTTGTGCATTGATACATATAGAAATTAAACATAAAGGTAAACAGAAAAGTAATGCATGAAATAATTACTTGTATAGAGAGGCCTGGCTGACAAGCAGGAACAGTTTAGTAGATTTTCAGAAGCTAATGTTGTTTAAATAATACTGAGAACCTGAAAGAACATCATATTTCAAGCAAAATAAGCTCACGAAAACTTTTTATGAAGAGAAGTATTTCATCATTTCAGATGAGGCAGTTGAGCCCTGTGATATTACCCGCTCCGTAATTTGGGTAAAACACTGTGGAATCAGTTCCTCTTAATAGACTTCATTCAAAAATCCTATTATTAACTGTAAAAAGTTTCTTGTCTCTTCTCACTGCGTGTTTTTCTTTAAATTTACAGCACTTAAGCAAATCAACAAAAGCATATATACATTTTTTTTATAAATTCAAACAGAGGAGAAATACCTAACAGATTTCTCAGGCACACCACAACAGATTAATCTTCATGAGTCCCTCCAGAGCCCATTGAAATATTTGCTGAAAACACTCAGCGCCCTCAGGCACTAGCATCAAAGGCTGCCTGGTTAAAGAGCAGTTCTGCCAAATCATTATTTCAACTGCTTCTAATTTCTTTAATCCAGACTGCACAAAAAGCTGTCACATAAAAACATCTGATCCACCCTACATTGAAAATAAATACACCGTATTTACTGCAGCACATAAAAACGGATTTCTGTTTGCCTGACAGTCAACAGCATACCTAAGAAATAGAAAAAGCAAGTTGTCCACAGGTGATAATAGAGTTCCAGAGCAAACAAGGGAGTGAGAAAAACCCAACACAAAATATTACATGCCTCTGTGACCACTTGGACTCGGTAATCTGAAACACACCTCCTCCAATTGCCATCAAATGCAAAGGTATGAAGGCAGAGAGTTCAGCTGAGCTCTGGCACAGGGTTCTCCAGGGCAGGGAGCTCCCCAGTCCCCCTCTATGGCCAAGGGATCAGAGCACACACACGGCGGCTGCTGTCTCTCCTCTGCCATGGGAAAGCAGGCAACAAGGTAACAGCCTTTACAAAGCTCTGCTTTGAAAAGAGTCTTAAGGGGGTTGACTCAAACTCCCTCCTTTTCTCCTTGGGATCTCCTCCAGTGAGGGAAACAAATATAACTTCAAGAGATGTTCTGGGGGAAGGAGAAGTTCTCATTCTCCACCACATGGCAAGCAGCCACACTGAGCTGCTAAGCAGCTGTTGATCCAAAGGGCAAGCAAATAAACACAGCAGCCAAGCTGCCTGGATGGCAAATACTCATTGCCTGGGAAACAACCACCTTCTAAAATGCGTTTTCTTAAGAACTGGGGAGGGAGGAGGGGGTAAAGCACAAAGACAAAAACAAACAATACAAAAGCTGGGCATTAAATATATTTTCTTAAGAATCATGAGGGGGAAAAATGAAAGGCAAAATGTTTAAAACTCTGAACACAACATCAGAATCAGAAGAGTGCAACTGTTTCTGAATTCATTTGTCAGTTATCATCGTTTTAGAGGATGCGATGATAGGCAGCTGTATCCACACCAGACATTACCGCTACTGGGATGTCACAATGAGGCGACATCAGTTAGGACACCTCCATATCATGCACCTGGTAACCTTAAAATGTTTTATTAAGGTGTTGCAGCAAAAACATTAGGGGAAAAGGATTTTAACAACAAAAATTTCCATGCATATCTACACTTCTTTCACACTTTTAACAGTCACATCGTAAGAGTCCCTGAACTTTATATGAAGTCACACTGGAGAGTACATGAACATTTTACATGCTACTAAGGGAAGATATTCCTTTGTATAAGGCATATCTCCCTATCTGGTTCTTTCCCTTCTGTTTCCCTGAAGTCAGTGTGCCTTTGCATCAACAACACAATCCTTCCTTTGCTCTTCCTTATGCAAGTCTTGATTCTTTCACTTAAATGGGTCTAAGTTTGGGCAAAAACTGGCAACACTGCTAACTCTGGCACTGTCACGTAACCACAAACTCAGATATCAGATTAAGAATACTTCTGCTTTCAGAAAGCTTGCTTGTCTTTACCACAAAAGGAATAATTTTCTGTAACTACTCTTAACAGAGATCACAGCAGAAGCATTGAAAGCACTCAACACCACTAACCTAAGGAATGCATAAAGCTCTTTAATGAGGTATAAGATAATGTGAGCTCTTACCAACTGTAAAAATGTGAAACTAAAAAGACCAACAAAATGAGTCAGAGCAAAGATACCCTGCTGCATTCAAACCAAGGTCATAATGCATTTTCCAGCTCCCTCATTCACGACTTTCACAAGTTCTCTGTGGATGTATGACATGGGATACCCACCCTTCCTCAGACAACACTGTCTGCACTCTGCAAGGGTGAACAGTCACACAGAAGAACAGTTAGCACAAGGGTCTAGTACCTACATTCAGTAGCCAAGCAAACAAAAACAAAACAAAACAAAACAAAAACCACACACACACATGGATAGTACTTAAAATACCTCACATATGAACGGATTTCATCAATGTGTGCAAATACCTGAAGGGAGAGGGCAAAGACAGATCCAGGCTCTTCTCAGGGATGCCCAGTGACTAGATGAGGCAATGAACACAAACTGAAACACAGGAGATTCCCTCTGAATATCAGGAAACACTTTTTTTTTTTTTTTTACTGTGAAGGTGACCATGCACTGGCATAAGTTGCCTGCAGAGGTTGCGTGGTCTCCATTCCTGAAGATACTGAAAAGCCATCCAGACATGGTCCTGGGCAACCAGTTCTGGGAGACCCTGCTTGATTGGGGGCCTGGACCAGACAGCCTCCAGAGGTCTCTTCCAACCTCAGCCATTGTATGACTCTGTGATTCCACGTCAATTACACAGTCATTCATGTATGCACCTCACAGTATCAGAAGAACTGGCTTATGGGTGAAAGCACAGAAATGTAAGGCAATATTAAAGAAAAAGTTTTCTCTGAAATAGCACTGACAATGCACAAACATACACATTTTTAATCACTAATAAAATTCAACTGCTTCATCTGATTTGGAAGATTAGGTAGAACATTTCCTGACAGTATGCATCAATCACACATTCTTAAATAGTTAATCAAACACTACGTACAGCTGGCTCCTAATTTTCGATAGTTTCTTAAATCATTGCTTCTTACTCTATTTGTAGTCCTTCAAAATCAGTGAGTGGTGAGTACTTAATTCACATAGCTGTACAATGCAGACACACTAAGTAGTGGGTCAGTTACACCTACAAAGTACACTTATGTTTTTTATTTAAAGATCGTTTGCACTGACAAATATTTTATCAGCACCTAACAACTCTAACCATCCTTGGCCTGATATATTAGCATTTGAGAGAACATTTAATATCAATTCTTGCTGTTATACAGCAGTCAAGTTATGAAAACTTACTCTGAAGCTCTTAAGGTAGTACTGCTAGTTCACAACAAACCATTTGTTTATATCATCACAGCCTTACAACAATAAATAGAGGTGCTGTATAACTTAGAAACTGTCAATCACTGCTCTATAACCTATGATTTCCCATAGTTCCACTGCACACTACTAAAGGTGTCATGTCGAGTTTTGATGACCAAAAGACTTCCACAAGAAGTTAAGATATTCTTCCCAAAATCTGTCCTCCTAACTTTCTAGGATTCAGAAGGGAAGAAAAAAGAAGTAGAAATGTAGAAATGAACAAAATCCAGAATCCACTGAAATCCCCACATCTCCCTCTCCTCTTTTTCTGGTATTTTTTTTGTTTGGTTGGGGTTTTTTTTGTGTGAGCATGTGGTTTGCGGTTTTTATTTTTTTTTTTTCCACAGCAAAAATATAAGAATGTTTACATTGCATACACACATAAACAAATGTGTATAAAACAAATCTGTAAAGCTTATATTACCTGTATTAGCTAATTTCATCTTATTTGAAACTTAGAAATTTGGATTTCAAAACCAAAATGGGACTTCAGAGCAAAGCCACTGTTTCCTGTCAAAACAGCCTCCTCCCCTCAAGAAACCTTTATTAACATGTAAGCAGATGGTCAAAAAGTTATTGAACAGTAAGAGCTACAGCTTCAGGTGTGTCTTAAATGTTAAACTTTACTGAAGAAATAACTCCCCTTTGGTTTTTCACTTGGTTGCTTGAGAGACTAATTCTCAGCTCAAAAGATTATCTCACACTTCACTAGCTTTGGTACCTTAGTATAATCATCTGCTGTGAACTTTTTCTGCACTTCACAGATACACTGCAGGGAACAGAGCAACCATAAGAGTTTTTTTTTTTCCTTAAAAAAAAAAGCTATAAAAGGCCACAGCCAGTTTCATCATAATAGCTACTGTTTTCTTTAGATTTCAGGCACCCTTTCCCAAATTTTATTTTAAGTACTATTCATGGTGAATATAGATAAGAAGCCAAAGAGATTATTTTTTCCTGCTCTCTTAAGGCAATTTCACAAGCCCTTGCAAGGTCAGACACTGCATATAAAAGACAATAAGTCTCCTCTTTACTTGCGATTAATGCCATTTGATCATCAAACAAACTTTGAAACACTTATGTTGAAAGTATTACATATTCAAGCAAACGTGTATCTACGTTTACACGTAACACACTATGCTCTAGACATAGTCAACTTAGTTGTGTGTTAAATTTTCAACTGTATAAATATTATTTCTGTATTATATATATTTTTATATAGTAATTAAATTTTTTTGTGCTGCCTTGCTGACAGAGAAGTTGATTATTGTTTAACTACACTGAAGCAGGACAGGCATCTTACGCTGTCATCAACTTGGAAGACCTGTCGTCCTCCCTTTTTTTTAATAGCTGCAAGAGTATAGAATTATTCAGCTCTTTGGCAGATGGATTATTTTTTTGAAATAACTATCTCTATAAATTATGACATTTAAAAGTCTATTTTATATATTAAAAATATATACCTATACAGTTATAAAAATATATAAAGAAGAATGCACTGGTGCATTAAACATCAGAAATCCTCCATTTACCCACAGCCATCCACTCCCAGAAGTACTCTGCACTCGACATGGGGCTGGCAAAACTCCTCTTGACATAAAAACAACAAGGCTGTTTAAATTAGGGTTGACTGATTAAAAGACCTAAATCTTCAGGGTCATTTGTACGAGTTAAGGGTGAATAGCTGGAATTAGAATTTTTTCAAAGACGTATGCAGAGTTCATTGTCAAATAGGAATTTAATCAGTTACACACCTTTTTATCTATACAAACACTGGATTTCTTGTTTTAGTCAAGAATTTCAGGCCAAATAGTTTTTCCCATGGAAAACAAAACTGCTGAAACTTAAAATTTACTAAAAAAATGAACTTCTATTACATTTGTAGTAAGAGAAGGAAAAGCTTTCTGATCAAATGCAGAAAACTTAAATTCCATCCTAAAATAATGAATAATCTAATCACAATATACAAAAACTCTGTGATATGATAGAGTAACTTCATTTGGGTGTCCCATGTTCCAGGTAAGATCCCCAACTCTCTCGTATTAATTTTTTGGGGGTTGTTTTGTTTTGTTCTGAAACTCCAATGGAGTCTCCTGCAGGAGCTGCTGTAGGGCTTAATGTGCCAGGCAGAAAACTTTTTCTGAAACAATTTTGAATTAAAAAAATTAATTCCTTTCTACTTCCATCAGAAAATAAACAAAAAGCCAAAAGAGCCGATGATCATTTCTTTCTCACAACTGTTATTGCAAGCCTGAAAACCCAACACCTTCACTCAGGTTTGATTTCGTGAAAATTCTTCCAAATATTCTTTGGGTTATTTCTCTCTCCAAAATCATCACTACTACAGGTATCTCGGAGCTCTGCCAACTTCTACAGCTGAGGCCTGACCAGTACCAAACAGAGAGGAATAATAACCTTGACTCCTACACAGCAATTATTTTAACATATCCCACAATGACTCCTGGCTTTTCTGGGACAGCAACATATCGCAGACTTAGACTGTATTGTGCTCTGATCCTTTTTAGCAGCACCATTGCATAACTAATGATTCCTCATCTTCTCGCTTGAATTTGTCTTCATTGATCTTATTCAGCACAAAACTTTATTTTACCAAGATAATTTTGAATTACCAACCTGGATTCCAAGTGCTTGCTACCCTTTGCGCTATAACACGCCCTTAGGTTTTAATAAATATCTTTTCTATCACAGAGGGTGCTAATAAAAACTGAACAAGACTCAACCCACAACAAATGTCCTTCTAACTTCACAATGGAAAACAAAGACATCTGTATCTCAGCATCTGTGCATTTATCTCTTGGTGATTTGCTTCTGAAATGTACAGAGGTCAGCGTAAGAACCCTTTCTAAAGTCAAAACGCATCAGCTGCTACTTCCCACCTACCCAACAGTCCATGAAAAACTATATCAATTTGACATGGTTTGTTCTAGAAAATCCGTGTTAGCTGTTTCTTAAATCCTCATTAATCCCCACACTAAATGAATACCAGAACAAATTAGTAAAGATTTTTAAAAGCATTTATGTCAATTACACAGATGTATTCCACTTCTTATTATGACCAATGAAACAATTTTTGCCGTCATATATTTGGTCTCCTTTCCCATTTTGTAGCTTGTCAGTACCTTCCTTGACTTTCCTCTTCTAAGGAAAAATTAAGAAACCTATTTATTATACATTTTAGTTGAGAGGTCTAGGTTTTATCCTATATGCGCATGCTATTCATTTACACTTATCTTTTACAGCACAGGTACACATCAAACCTCAAGACTGTATTCAGTTGGACCTATGGCAATTCAAATTATCAACACCTTACTTCAAAACCTGTATCTTTAAAAATCAATATTCATAGCATTGTTATGGATTCTAAGTAGATAGTATCAATGAAAACTATTTAGTCACATTTACTGCACAATTCTGAAGACTTGAAACAGTATGCAAATATAAAGGATATCTAAATGCAAAAAATCAGATGCGGCCTTTAAGGAATATATTTCTTCATGTTGCACAATAATTTCAAAGCAGTGTTTGTTTAGATTAGATAGTCTAATAAGATTTTATTCCTTCAACTGCTATAATTTAATTTCATGGAAAATTATTTCCAAAGCCAGCACTCACAACAAAATTAAACATAAAGTTTAGATAATCAGAATAAAACTGTTCTGAGAAAAGCAATTATCTAAATATTTCAATTTCACTGTGTATGGGACTCTGTTTTTTTTTTTCCCCACTTGTGTATTTTCTGGGCATCACAGAGCACCGTGGGGGCCAGAGCACAGCATGGGCTGAGCTGTGATTCACAGTAAGTTTGCTCCTTGTTTCCCTTGTCCCCTACCTTCAACAAATTAAAACAAAAACACTCCTCCATGAGAAAGCCAACAGTCAACTGTCTATGGATTAACTCACTGACCCACTTCTTTCACACTGCCTCATGGCCCTGACTAGGATATTATGCAGGACTGGGATGTTGTGAGCACACCAAGAACAACTACTCCTATCCCTTATAGTTCCCAGGCAAGAAGAAATAGCCAATACCATAGCCTGGCCTGGTGACAGCACAATATTAACATATCTGTTGTTGGAAACCAAATGTTTCCTTCTCTTTTATTAATATTTATTTCTCATTTATAATAAAAGAAATATATTAAAAGATTTTTAACCAGGAAAAAACAGAGGAGAGCATGGAAGGGTAATAGAATGACTGCATAAATAACTCTGCTCTTTATAAATGCCACATATATGAAAAACAAACAAACATGAATTAAACCATCTACATTTTCCTTGTAATCTTTCCAAATGCTGAAATGAAAAAGAAGATCAAAGCTGCAGTATAATCCAGGCTAAAATCTTTTGTCAGTGACAAAGGTTTCAGAAAAGATATCCCACAGAACTTTTCAGATATACATCCCTAGCGTGAACGTTTTGTTTTCTCCGATTATCATAGTATCTCCATGCTCAATTCACTAGTCACAACAGCAGCTTGGTTTCTGAAAGTGGGAAAGCGATGGCCTACAAAGTGAGCGCGCTCAAATCCCTTGCCACTAAAAAAAAAATCAAGAAACTGACCAATTTCAATACTGAGCTGTTTTATTACACATTAATGATGCTCAGTCAGAATTTTGTCAACTACCACGTAGTGCTGGGATCTGCAAAGGTGTTAAAGGCAAGGATACTTTGGTAGACATTTTCTAAAATTAATCAAATGATTCTGCAAAGATACACAGATGTCTAAAATCATTATATATAAGTGGAAAATTTTTCAAGCTATGTAGAGCTGTACCTGAAATTGGATCACTTTGAAACTATAAAAATGAAAAGCACAAAGTAGTAGAATGGTTTCACTACCTGAATTGAAGGAACTTCGAATTATTTCTATGTGATAAAGCCCGCCTGAATACCAAAAAAGTCATAACCTTCATTTATTTCACCTTTTATTTATAGGGACAAAGCTCAAGCCGATTCAGAAAATCTATCATTATTTTTATAAAAACAGTGCAGCTTTTTGTGTAACACTGGCTTTTGAATAGTTTATTTTTCCTCAGAATTCAGAGAACAAAAAAAATCAAAATGCCTACACCTATTTACTCTGAATAACTTCACTCATGCACTCTGTGTTTTTCAGAATTTGAACATTGATTGCTGCCGTACTTTTCAGCATTGATACCTAGTGGGACACTCAATGAATAGAGAGGCTGCCTCTTCCTGCTCCCATGAATCAGGCCTGAAGGTATTTTTCCATTCCCTATGACGAAGTATCAATAAATTCATTCTATCCCATGGTCCCATAAAAATGATTAAGATGTGCTTCCATTTGGTGAAAGACACAAATGTTTCTGTAGCAAGGCAGAGAAGACAGCTGTTTCAAACTGCTTAGAATTTCAGAATGAAGACAGCATCCTATCTACAATGGGCATTCTGATGCTTCTCTGGAAAACATGAGGTTATTTATCCAATTGAGAAAATTTGATCTATGAAACTATACTATTTACAGATCCATTTAATCATGGTACATAGCACTGGCCACTTCAAGTTTTGTTTTGAAGTTTGATGGCTACCTCCATGCATAATTATGTCAACAACTTTATTCAAGTCTCCACATTGTCTGGTTCCTCATATAGCAAAGGGAGAGAACGTTTATGTTGTTGCCTCCCAGAACACTCAAGCTCTTCCCAAATTTGCTGCTGATTGCATTGCTTGCCACCTTTGCTTTCCTTGCCTCATTAATTTCTGATATCTGCTTCATGGCTTACTGAACAATAACATATGCTTTCTGATCTCCCACTCTCTCCTGCAGCCTTTTCAAGTACAGCTAGCAAAAGAAAACTAATTTGTTTGTAGGTTAGCTCTGGAAGAATTACATTACATTTGACAGAAGTGTGAATACTCACTTAAGGCTAAATGTTTGCACAACAGAATGAAATTGAGTTCCACCTGCATGTATTTTATCATCCTCCAGTAAAGGATAAGTGTATTTGAATTTCTATGTATCAAATGTGGTTAAGAATATATATCACCATCATAAAAAAAATCACCTTGCATATATATATATACAAGTAGTATATTTTCCAGTTATTCGTTTTACATGTTCAAAGATTGGAGAGGTTCTCCCCATTATCACATCACTTTAAGAGTTCCTGATGCTATGTACTGAGATACTGGTACCCACTTTTAGACTTCTTTCAAACATGTAAATGGAGATCTGTGCATTTTTGACCTTCTGACTCAAAAAGATATTTCGGATGCTTTAAAAACAATGAGTGGCCCAAAGAACTGAAAAGCAATATGAAATGTTCTGAGAAACACACAGGCATGTTATCACTTAGGAAGGCATAGGAAAGATTTTGACAGTCTGCTTGATGGTTCAGCAGCCAAAACTCTACGACGTAAGGGAAGCTCTACAATCCGCCTGAATTTTATATGCTGTGTCAATAAAAGAGAGTTTATTTTTATATCTTTAATAAAATATGCCGTTCCATCAGAAAAAAATTAAAAAACACACACACATCATTTTGTCATTTACCACCCTCTCTGTTTTGATACTTCAACTGCACATTTTTGCGTGAGCTGTTTAGCACATCAAAATTATTTTCTAGTTAAAGAGAAAAAATATAGCTAGAATTATTTTTCATATTCAACAGGTAGGCTTCTAAGAATTGTTCATAGCCTTAATTTTAAGTTAAACAACAAAACTGTAACCCTGCATGCAATTAATTCCCCAACATTATGGCAAATTGTCTGTGAGCACATCTGAAAGAACTGACTCTTGACATCTCTAACACTCTGAAAATGCCGTAGTTAGCAAACTCTTCTCCCCTAGCCTCTCTGTGACAGTTACAAACATACACGTCTCAAAAGCTAAAAGGAAAGTTGAATAAGCTTTATACCACTAAAATGCTATAAAATCAAAGCAGTAACAATAGCAAAAGGACATTATTCAAGCAATGTCACTATGCCCAAAAATCTAACAGTGCTACTAGCTGTATTGCTGAGGAAATTCCTATCAACAGTGTGGAATATTTTTTCACACTTCTAAAAACCGCTGCTGCACCATTTACATCCTGTGCCTCAGGAGTTTTAGTCAAAAAAACGATACAGTATGCGAGGATTGTGGTTTCCACATAAGAACTACATCTTAAAACATAGTTATAGGCAGACATTTCACTGTAAAAAATGCTTCTTTTGTGCTATAATTCTGTTCTCCATGGCATACAGAAACCACAGAAACACAAAAGGAAAAATGCTCATTTATTTCAGCATGAGTTGAGTACTGCCTGCAAATCCTGTATATTCTAACAACTTAATACACAATTTAAAATCCAATACAAATGCAGGAGGAATGCATAGTTGGGTTGTCATGTAAATTTTAATTTAGGAATCCCTACTGTTACCAAAACTCAAAGCTGAAGAACACCTTGGCTTTCCTGGACTGATGTAGAGCAGGAAAAATCAGGACTAACCCACAGTTTAAGCACATGTCATAAAAGAAGCAATAGCAAACATGAATGTTCTTTTTTAGTTACTTTCTAAGCAAAACCGTATGTTACAGTAAAGTTTCACTGCAGCACATAGTATTCTAGAGTATAACAACATTAACAAAACTTAAAAATCTATAATTTATTAGAAAGTTCAACTTAAAAGCATAAATAAAATGAAAAGCATGAATAATTTTTTTCTTATTGTCACCTGTATCTTCCCCTTGGAAATATTTTACTTCGCTTTGTTGCTCTTCTTTCTCTGAACTAAACAGAAATCCCTTTGTAGCCTAATTAATGTCACATGCCAATTAGAGCAGGTATTCAGTGAACTTCTTGCCATTGCTATCTCCATTGTCTCAGGGAGCCTTCTCTCTGCATGCACAAAATTCTGAAAGCGAGGTATGAGAAACAGCTTGTAAACTGCAAACAATGTACAGCCAAGAAGGCTTCAGATCCAGAAGAATGACTGAAGAAAACGTCTGAAAATGTTTAAAAGTTTTACAAAGGGGATAATAATTCTCTTCTCATAACACAAGAATGAGCTGGCACTTGATGAAATGGGCCTAAGTTAGGAAACAGTATTGTCTCGCCATGCTCTACGACTGTTTGAGGAAGCACTAGCACAGTATTTTCACTAGAAAAATCTTTAAAAAGTTCAAAAAGTAATTACATAAATTAATGGAATAAAGATCTATGAAAAAACTTTATTAATTACAATGCATTGCATAAAAGAGCTGACTCAAATCTCTATGCTGCTGATTATAGAAAGTGAAGACTATTTTAGAGGAAAGATGATTCCATACTTGTCTCTTTGTCTGTTATTTTCCTTATCATCCATCTGATGGCTGCTAGAAACACCAAACTGAGTTAGGAAAACCCTGTATTCTCAGCCAGTAAGATCATTCTTCTCAGTAAAGGATGTACATCTTTGTTTGCAGTATAACTTAAAAACCAGGACACTATTTCTCTTCTGCCTGTTCATAGAATTCCAAACTATGAATTCAGTAACAGCATTCTTTCAGTATTCACAGAGACCTCAGATTGAACCAATGCTCTTTACTGGTATGAAAGTATCAGCAGGTTTAGCTTGGTTTTCTTTCCTTTCTGTGTCACGTTCACCTCTAAGACAAGACAAAATACTGGGCAAAACAGGGTTTCTTTGGCTCCCCCAGCGACGCTTACCTGGGTCCTAAGGTGGATGCTGCTGATCTTCTCCAGGAGTGGGGTGAGGGTGTCACAGAAACATCAGTATGGGGGAGAGCAGGTGGGAGCAGAGGACAGAAGGACGAGGACCTCCTGTTTAGTCTCGAGACCTGCTTAAGTTTATTCAGACATGCTTTCCTAACACAGCCTGTTCTCTTCTCACTGATTTCCAAAAACTGGAGGCATGCAATTTCCATTTTGGATACAAAGCTTTAAACTAAGCAGATCACTTAATCTGCCTTTCTGTCCCTTGATAGCATTAAACACTATTTTGTAAATATTTACAAAATGTGTGTATATGCATGATGGTTAATATAGCGGGGTTCCCCTTAGAAGTTGTCTTCTGGTGTACCAGTGTCATGCAGCCACTAAGTAATTATCTGGGATGTCTGCAGGATGCACAGACACATCTCGCATACACACAGAATTTCTATGTAGTCTAGAAGAAAAAATAGACTTAGAAATCTGTGGGTTTATTTCCTACTTTTCAAGACAAACACATTGCTCTACAGAAATGAAAGCTACCAAAATAAGCTGGTTAATTTCTCAGAGAGTCAAAGACTAAGACTGTAGAAACATAAAGCCTAAAATAAATAGCATATGAACCTTTATTTTGTAGTTCATATTCAAAATGTTGCCCCTTGTTCTACTTAGATCGCAGATTATGCAGAAAGACTACAAATCGAATCTTTCCAACATGCTTTGTATACCTGCAGGCAACAGTGGTTTTCTGTTTCTTTCTACCTGGAAAAAAAAAATTATGTAACCAGCTCTGAAAGACCTCACAATTCTCTTTGAAAAGGTGGGCTAAAAAAAGCAAAGGGATGCCAGACATGCAAGGTACTAACTGATTCACATATGAGGAAGGAAGCTGTGAGTTCTCGGTTGGAAAAATATACATTGGTAAAATGATTCGTATCCCTTTGTGCATAGCTACAGAAGCATTCTCCACAGTGTACTTTCACCCCTTTAAGACTTAAAGGATTTATAACAGTGATCAGAGAATCTTCAGAACTTCACTTCAGATAATAATCTCAACATTAAGCTGCTTATCAAAAGTATAATACCTTTTGATACTCATATCTTTCTTGTTTCCCCATTTGCTGTGATCACTGTTTCAATGTCCTTTTCCCTCACTCTCTCTGATGGAGACAGCAGCAGTATTTCCTTAAAGAGCTGATGCTGCCTCTGGTCTCCTCTCCTTTCTCTCATCCCCATTCCTTCCCCTTCCCTACCCCTCAATTTACACAACCACCTGCATAACCCACTTCGGTCCCTGATTTATTTTCTTCCCTCACAGGTCTCTATCTTGAAAATTCAAGTGTTGTGACATCTAAGCAAGACAAATCCTCCAGTGTGTCAGATTATCTTGCTTAGCTTTAAAGACACCGAACAGCACAGAGGATTGCTAATGGCTGGAGAGCCTTTTGTTTAGAGGCTGTGGTTTCAATACCAAATCATGGTCACAATGACTCAGCTTTATTTGATGCCTGTTTCATGAGAGTACATAATACCTGTTGCTGAGCTCAACATCAGTTTTACAATAGAAGAGGAACACAGCTAGCACTTCTGTTGTCAGTCTTGGGGGAGAAAAAAGGCTGAGTGCAGAAATGGACAAGTAAGTCAATGTTTTACAGGGACAGAGATTCCAGAAGCAGAAAATAGTCATGCACACAATGCAGTGCAGTCCAGTGCCATGCAAAGGTGCCAGCTTGGTCCTAGAGACAGCACAGAGCTATAAATACATCAAACTGGATTTAGTAACTCAGTCACAGCATCTGCCTAGCAAAGGTGTACTTCTTCAAGACCTAATCTGAACCCTAAGATTGTGCATTTCTCCAGAAAGTGCGTATGCGCTTGGAGGTGTGAGCTGCTGCGGGGAGGACTGTCCGTATTTTGGGGGAGAGTACTGGGAGGAGAGATGCCTTTGGGTATCCTACGCTAATCCCAGACAGCAGCCTGGAGTTCTGGTGTTGTCATCATCAGGACTTGATTCACCCCACACAAACAGGAATAACCTTTCCTTGAATTACTGAAATGTGTTTTCTTATCCTCAGGTCACATGAAAGAAAAAAATACATATACTCTTAACCATTACCTACAACTGGGTTGTTTAGATGTCTGTTTGCTAGGATCAAAACAAGGGTCCACCAAGTTCGCTACCACTGCTCCAACAGCAAGTGGCATTAGAAGTTAAGAAAGAGTATAAGTAACAAAACCAGAGAGTGATACTTCCTTTGCTAAATGCTCCCAGCTTCCAATAGTCTGTCATTCCTCAACTTCTACACCTGAAGGCTGCATTTGAACTCTGGACTTAACAGCCACTCATGAACCCTACCTACTTGTACCTGTGACATCCCTCGTTATATAATTTAATTATATAAAAAGGCACAAATGACTAAGTCAGTAGAATTACGTATGTGTATTAATAAGAAGAGTAACCAGAAAACAAACAAAAAACCCCATCCAGCATAGCTCCCTAACTTTGGAATGTAACCAAATCAAGGGACCAGCTATATCTCAAAGGCTCTTCAAACAAAATCATTCCCACTCCAAGTGTCTGCCCAACAAAAGGGGAACTGGATTACTATACTAAAGAAGTGATGCTCCTGGTCACTGGTCCAGAGCCAATTAAACATGGAGAGGGGGAAGACAAAGATGTTGGCTATTTTTTTTCTTTTTTTCCCCAGTTAAATTTAACTGGAAAAAGGCACTTTACATAAAATTTTAGACCTCTCCTGAGGAGAGAGTATGAATAACTCACAGCTGCCTTAAACCTTCCTGAGATATGCATAAACTACATTTTTATTACAGCTGGATTATACTAGCAGCTATCCAGGAGGTTCAAATGTCTAACCACCGGAGACAATCAGAAGCACACAAAGATCTCTGCATAATGAACATAAATATCCTTTCAAACAGAAAATCATAATCTACTCTGCTGTAATCAAGTCCATATTGTTGCATAAAGAATTTTAAGCAGAAGAGCAATAGATACGACAAGAAAAAGAGAGGAACAAAAGGAACTCAAATGTTTCTTCGTGATCACTCTGTTTTAATCATTTTTCCAATAAAATAGTTATATATGATAATTTATTATTAGGTAGTTTCATCTGATAAGCACAATTCTAACACTAACAATGTAGTCTTTCATCCTCATATTTTAAATCAAAATTTCTTTCAGGAGTTTCAAAGTGGGTCTAGGATTTCAGCATACATGTTTGAGATTAACTAGTGCTGCAAAGCATACAGATAGTCAGTGCCTATTGCCAGCACTATGGGAACAGCTTTATACAGCTTAGAATCCTTTCAAACAAGTGCAAGACAAGCCCTAAGCCTCAGCCCAAGTAACACGCTGGCTGTCAGAGATTCCTGGAGCAGTTAAGCACCACATAACTTAACTGGTGGTGGACTTGGGCAAGTGACTTTTCAACAACAGAGTAATATCAACAGTTTGTGTTTTATGTGCCTTCTTTGCAACATTCAGGAAAAAGAATTGTACAGGAAATCTGTGACCAAGCTACAGGAGAAAATGCAGCCTAGTTTGGGCAGTGTTTGCCTATCTTTCAGAAAATTCATACCCTGAATATTTTGAGGAATGGAAAACATATGAAGTTATATTAATCCAGAACAGATGCCACCTCTGGTTTCTTGGCAGCAAAATTCTTTTAGAGGTATTGTCCTTACTAGATCCTATGAGCAGGAATTGAATAAAATGGAATAGAATGAATGAAAACAGGTGCATTTGCCCCTAGAAAGAGTCCCCCTAGAAGGAGAACACTGATTGTTGCAACTGAGTGTACTGTAAAACAGTCAGAAGAGCATTTGGAAATATTTATTGGAAAAACTTCCCTATGATCACCTTAGGTATTTTGACAAGAATCAGTTGTTTACTGAATGAGTATCTCATGTTTACATTTCATGCATATGCACCACACATCTACAGTAAGTGCTCTTTATAGGGCACAATTAAATGACCTCTTTTTCCCCACAGTCCTGATAGTGCAAAGAATTTGTACTGCATTACACAGCCTTTTTTAGAATAGGTAGAAACAATTCTATCTGAATGCAGAACTGAGATTTAGGTAATGTATAAAGTAGCAATGGTCTATTCACACACATTTAACACTACAGGTGTGAAAAAAGTCAGACATTCAAAGGATAAAAATTATTCCAATGTAGAAATCAGAAACCTAGAAATAATCTTCATTAAGGGATTTTTTTTTCCTACAGAAAATGTAATAATAAAGCAACTTTAGAAAGACTATTAAAAACAAAGCCACAATACACAAAAAAAAACAGAAAAAATGTAAACCCAAATCGAACTTCAGGTCAAGCTAGCAAGGCAGGTAAATCCGAAGTCACATACTAAATGAGTAGGCTGCATTCCAAACTCTTGAGCAATCTTCATCCATCCATTCCCCAAGTGAGGCAATATTTTCCACTATCTTATTATTAAAACATTCAAGACCCAATTAAAAAAAAATGAGGCATAGCACTGTACAGTTTATGGATTTTGAGAGCATGCTGGAAATGCTGCTTAAAAGATACCTTAAAGAAAAAAAAATGACAGAGAGAGGAGAGAAATCTGGGCAAAAAATAAAAATGTCTTAATAGTGCGACCCACTGTGCTCTGGACTAGTTTCCCGAGATAAATGCTGAAAGCCTCATCACTTGGTTAGTTAAAACAAAGCACTGGGAAAAATACATTCTAAATATACCAAGGTAGTCATGCGGTGGATGAGATTGAACCGAATAGCAGAATACATATTTTTCCAATTCTAATTTTTATTATTATGAAAATATTGCATTTAGAATGGAAATGCATTATTAATAGCATATACAAAGCTTAATAATTTACTGTCAGTTTTTATATTGCCTAAACAGCCCAGTCTATAATTTCATTAGTGCATGCAGATCCTGTAAGAGACTAACCAAGGGAGGGGCCAGGGGGGAATCCCTTAGTTCTTCAAGAACACAGTAACTGTTGAGAGCCATAAGACACAAGTACAGAATAACAAAGCAGGTTCTTCAGCTTGTAAGTCAGAAGCAGATCTCAGCTTTGAGAAGGGGAGGAGAAGGAAAGATACACAGCATTGCTTCAAGTTAAAAAAAAAAAAAAGGCAGGCTTATATGTTAGCTGACAGACAACATTAATTGATTTAGGTCTGCTGTCTTTGAAACAGAGGCTTTGGCTCTATAAATGTAATAGCATACTGCATATACAGTCACTAGAATCTAATTTGCAGTGATCTAATCCATCTAGTGCTCATGTCTATCGCTGAGGAGGGAGATCTCCTACGGACAACTCAATATCTCACGCAGCTCTTTGGGAAGAAAAAAAAAAAGTAAAAGAAAAAAGAAAGAAATGAAGCAGTGGATTTGGAAAAAAAATAAGAAAGATAACTCTCTTTTTTGAATCAACACAGAAAAGAAAAAAGCAAATGTGAATTTAGTACAGCTGTAAGCTAATAGGGGTCGTTTTAAATTGCCTGCTACTACCTAAATATAAGAGAATGCAAGGACCACTTAAGCTGTACCAATGCCTTAACTATTGAAAAAAAATGTATTTAGTAACAGGAATAAGCAGCAACTAAAAACTTTCATGGAAACATCCTGACAACAAGCTAATAAGATAAAGGCCAGATACAACTACACAGCAGCTGGTATCTGATATCATGCTATTGCCATTAATATGAAAGAGAAAAATATTTCTCAAATCACACACTAGTGTATTTACAGTATGCACCTGTGACAAGGCTCAGTATGTTCTGGGCACTCTTCACCCTTGTATTCACGTGTATGGAACTGTACCATCTCTCCAGCTATGCTCCACATTAGATTCATTCACAGAAAGGAGGTGAGCACACTGTGTTCTTCGTGTTTGCCTCTTAACCTGGCTGTTTCGTATTTCTTGCCTCCTTAAAAATCTTTCTTTAATCACAAAATTTTATATTTAAAGCCATGCAATTTTTTTTAAATGCATAGCTCTAAAAATATTCATTGCAGATAGATAGGAATTTACCAGATTAACATGTTTTATTGTTTTGTGTAGAGCTGCTCCAATAACATGAGCTTCTCAAGCCTACAGCCACCAGGAGCAAAATTAAAAACAAACAAACAAAACCCCCCAAAACCCCAAACTGAGCAAGCAGCTGAACTTTTAAGTGACAAAACTCAAAATATTTTGTTGGTGGCATTCCTCTATCTGAGACCTTCATACAGCAGCCTTGCAGAAAGCACTGAATCCTTAATATTGACAAATCATTTGCATTTAAAACACAAACTTCCTTATAATCCAGCAGCCTTTCTGCATAAAGCAGTCTAGGGGGACAATTATGTAAAGGCAGCCACTCTGTTTTGACACTTCTCCTTATGGAAAGAAATTACAAACACATAAAAAGAAACTAAACAGTTCCATTGTCCTAAAAACTGGTAAGGAGCGTTATCCATCCCCCACATTTGTACGCTTTAACTCCAACAACACTGCACTTCTTGACGGAGTACATTGCTGTCTTCATTCAACACAGCAGAGTTTATTACCCCATCTCTCAAAAATAGATGGTGTCAATGAAGTGAAACAATGCTAGATTGTCAAATACCTGTTTAGTTCACATAAACTTCACCTCCCTCTCTGCTGCGTGTAAGGCATTACCGTACCTTCCTGGACAGCATGCAGGTGATATTGTTTAGCAGGAGCAGAGCACATGCATTCCTCCTGCTCTATACCCCAGCAGTTTGACTGACCAAAGTGACATCAGCTGGCATTCTTCAGCCCTCTGCTCTCACATTCAGAAGAGCCTTCTTGTAGGCGCTTTTTTTCTACCCTTTCTAACCTCATTCCCCTTCGCCCACAGACACACATTCCAGTAGGGACTGGAGGGCAAGGACTAAAGCCCTAAGCATGCATTAATTAACTCATTTTAAATTTAGAGATGCATGGACACACCACACTATATAAGACTTGGTCTCAGGGGTGACATTTTATACTGCCACAATGTTCTGTTTTCCCTGTAGTTCAGCTCTAAATGGAAAGGCAGTAATTCAGCTTAGCTCTAACCCAATATCGTACACTTATAATTAAAGGGAAATATTTAAAGTAGGACTCAGAAGAATAATTTTTTTTAAAAGTGTATGAAATCAGCCTGTCCTGAGCTAGGTGTTCTATTACATAATAATGACTATCAAGTCATTTGACAGACACGAACTTCTTACTGGTCTTTTTAAAGTCAGGGTTATACTTCAGTCAAGGTAAGTGTATTCAGTTGTAAGGCATGGGAAATTTGAATATTGCCTCACCAAATAAGAGAAGCTAGTGGTTTCAAATGGTCAGATACATATATATATATATTTATGCGTGTGTTAGATATGTAATTAGGACACACGCACTTATTGATCCAAAGCTGATTTTTTTCCTCTGGACTTCTGTAGCCAGAGTTACCAGAACCTCTAGTGGCTCTCAGGAAGGCAGACAGGAAGAAACCTTCTGTCTCATTTTGGAAAGTTTTAAGCCTACCATGTTCTAGTTTTTAAACTGTTCCCCCAGACAAAAGCAAGCTTAAAAGCTGGTAATTACAGTGCTGCAGCTGTGGCAACATTCAAGTTAGGGCTGAGCTGGGCTTCCATTCTTTTTGGGATTTAGTCAGAAAGTAACACTTTGGGCTGAAACTTCTTATGCTTGATCTCACTGTACATTTGTGTTTGTAGATTTCTGTTTGTTTGTTTGAAGGGGCAGAAGGGTAAAAAGAAAAGGCAAATGAGAGGCTGCATGTACAGCTTTTATTCTTGAGACTGATGTTCCCATATTGTCTAAGCCTAGATAATGTAAAACTCATTGTGGGCCACATTCTGCCCACACTGTTAATCCTACTGTGCTTCACTGAGCAGAATTTAGACTTTAATTTCAAAACTGGAAAGCGTCTTCTGCTTTTAAATAGTGTAGAAATGCTATATTACATTGCTTCCTTACTCTGCTTTTGTCTGGCTCATTAGCCTAATGAGACCTTCCCAAATCCTAAATCCATGTTCAGTATAGAGCCGTCCAGAGCAAGCAGATGAACAGAGAGTCGGAGTATTCTGAAGAGGGATCTGCACTACTGAACTGAATATTGAGAATACAACACATCACTTTTCCTATCTAAGGATTCTCAGTTGGCCCAAGTGTTTCGATAGGGTCAGAGCTGCCTCAGATTTGTACAACGTAGCAAAGGAGTAGTGACACCTCTGATAAGAGAGTTATACGCTAGAGAAATCTATGGCAGCTCTGTCACTGACTTCCATATGAACACTACCAATCCCGCAGTAACCCCCACTCGGTATTAAGTAGTTAAGCAGATTAAATGGAAAACAGTTTTAGGACATCCCCATCACCATAACACTGCATAAATGATAAACCTGATGAAGTCGCATAATACTAGGTTCAGAAGTTTATCACAATATATCACCACAATTTTTATTTTTGATGTAATTTTAGAAATTCTACATCAATGTAAATCAATCATCAGGAGCAATGAATTCTCAGCTTCCAATCAGAAGACTTACGTAGCTTTACTTTATTGCTTCAGCCAACTCACTTAACTTACAGGTAAGTTTAACAATGTAATCTACCTAACTAACATTAATAGCTTCTACTTATACACATATGGTAACATCCATGATTTTTAAACCTCACCACAATGCAACTCCTCTGTACTTCGCGTGATATCCACTGGTTCATGGACTTCTGAACAGGAATATCTGCAAAGGCAGACTGTTCTCTCCCATATCACAGTGATTACAAATAGGCAAAGAAAACTCAGCATCATATTGACACAGAAATGTTCATACTCTATTAGGTGTCCAATAGTTAAGCTTTTGGCTTATTTGTACCGCTGTGATTCCTGTTTATAAGTTAAGGCAACCAGCAGAGTTACTCTGTAGTTAATCTTTTAAATAGAACTTTTTTCTTTTTCTTTTTTTTTTTATATTTGTGTATTCATATGGTGTAATTGTAAAATAAAGTCCTTCACTGTAGTGCAAACAGTCGGGGGGATGAAGATAAGGTTGTAGTGGGAAAAAATAAATGTGAATTTCTTGACTTGTGTATAATAAAATATCAATTTAATGTTACATTAATATTCATATATTTGATTCTGTATTTTTTTTAATTGAGAGAGACCAATTAGTGAGGAAGAAAGTTCCTATTAGAGCACAATAAAAATAATACATATAAGTACTTCAGTTTACAAAGACGTTTCTGCTTTCAATTTTAGTGAAATTTACACATAGGAGATTGCTGTTGGTTTTAACATGCTTTTTTAAAAATGAAGAATTTTTCATCAATTATACCATAAAACTTGAGGCACTTTCAGGGCTCTGTGATTTAAATCAAGTTACACTTTCGTAAGTAGATGCAAAATTAGAAAGAAACTGTCACTGATATTTTTAGCTGTAAGTGACATTTTTCTAGGTTCTTCACTGCTATTTCTTCTAACCTCTGGTAACTTACAGAGTAGGCTATTAAGCAATAGCAACCTATTAGAGTGACAGAGGAGGCACTATTACGTGACCGAACACTTCAAAAATCTTGTCAAGTATTTCTGGTTTCCCACTTGGTTGGAAGGGAAGAAAGAAACAGCAGCAAAACAGTCTGAAAAATGGCACTCATTTTTAACAGCGAAAATTACATTATTAACAAATAAACAGGATTATAACCTTTGATGCTTTTATGGACTCTCAACCCACACACTTCATTCCCTTTTAACTCCAATGATGTTAACACTGCCAACAACTCCTCAAGTGGAAAAGAATCCATCCTACAGGAAACATAGGGAGGAAAAGCATAACATCCTCTTGAGAAAAGAATTATCCACCCCACAAGTTTATTAAGACCAAATTAAGACCACTACTAAGTCCCTAGGGCATAAGGATTAATACTACTGTAGTCTTTGCCAGCATCTTTGTCTTTTAAAATGATTTTCTATTTTAGATTATTTGTACTTTGATGCCGTGATTTTTATGTGGGAGTAGGGGAAAAACAAACAAAAAATAAGGGTAAATCTGCCTAAAAGCCATTTTAACAAATAGTTGCATCACAATTATATGAGAACAGAAACTAAAAGAAAATCCTGAGGAAGACATTTGAAAGTCAAAAACCACAATTGTACTAAGCTAATTTCTGACGACTGATAAATGTAATGACTTGCTAATTAGCAATGCTGAAAACAGGCGGATTAAGCTGTGACAAGCTAACTTCATAATCCTCACTTCATGGTGTGGGCAAATATCCACTCATAAAACCTGCCTGTTACACTTCCCTGGATCCACCACAGCCTTTAACACATTCACTGTAATTCACCTTCAAAGACAACTGCAAGCTCTCTGGGACAGCTGTTATGAGGAAAAAGACGTTATTTTTAAAGATGAAGTTTGTTTACAAAGGAAAGATGGGCTGCCTACTTGGACGAGATGGCTGAGCAGACTATAAAATGGTGTCATTTTAAAATAAAAGTATGTTACTATTAAATGCAAGCGTTTAATGCTTTAAAACAAGTATGCTTTTTATAAGATTTCTGCAACACTGTCAACATCTAGTTGTGTTGTCACGATTGATTTGATATCTTAAAACAATCACTTTGTATAAAAATTTTATAAAGACAATAAAAGAGAGACAAGTTTTTTAGACAGGTTATTTTGAGTTGGCTTGGAGTGATTTCTTGGTTTAGACACGTTTACAGTTATATTTAACAGAACCATGTATACTTCTGAAATATGACAATCACTGTGCAGGATGGTATTTTGTAACTGGAGACACTGAAAAGACACCTTAAAGAATACTGAGAATAGAACATTTCTCAACAGTAAATAAACAACTTGAAAAACCAACGAAAAGGATGACTTGGTAATGGGATAATGATACACGCTGCATCAAAGTCTGTTAATTGAAGGTTTGCCATGACCAGTGAATAACACTCATTGTAAATGTCTTCAGAAAAAATAATACCCTGCTAAAAGTAGGAAATGATCAAGAGGAAAGAAAATTGTAAAGGAATGAAAATTAGTAGAATTTACACACTAAAACATAATGGTAGTTCTCAGAGCTTAGAATGGCAGACTAATTTTCCAAATTAGACTGGTTAGTTAATTGCGAACTTCAATATGCCAAGCATTTCTGAGTAATACTAAAAATGATCACTAGTTTGATAGGGAATAAAAATCGTTTAAGAACTATACTAGCTTAAAGGCACACATATATAAACCGAAGATGACAGAAGCAGCCTAGCAAACACAGAGCTTTACTGTTTGTATAACTAACAGTCTATGGTTCAAACCTGACTAAAGGTTTTAGCCAAACAATTTATTTATTTTTTTTTTTAAGACTTGGTATCCCACGTGCTAGTGTTTCATCTGTGAAAAAAGAAGAGCAGCAAACACACTTATGACACTGAATAAAATAAATGTTATCAGTTTGGAACACTAGCAATTTTTAATATATATGTGTAACATATAACTTCTAGTACTATAAAAATTGAATCACACATATACCGTTTCCTTGAATTTGATTTGGGTTACTCGCAAATGCAGTGTTGTCTTCATGATGAAATATAGACGTGATTTCAGAACATACTGCAAAATGTACTATCTCCATTCTTGCTGTGACAAGTTGGCAGAGAGGGAAAGTATTTTAATTCTTATAGAATGGTATTTGGAAATCCTAAAAAGAAAGACAATGATATATTTAAAAGTTGTTACTAAAGAATAACACATGCACTGAAAAGACTGATTATAAGCATTTGGTTATTTTACTCTACTTAAATAAATCTGGTATCTCCTCATCACTACAGAGGAACGAATGGTGACTTTTCTGTGATACCCTATAGTAATCAGAAAACTATTTCAGAACAAAGAACGGAGCAGAGCACAATTTTGAAAAAACAGTTTCAAGAAATGTCATGGGTGTGACTGCCTGGGAATATTTAGGATGGATAAACTAACCAGATCTGGACATAGCAAAAGTAAAAAGGATTCCTAATGAATGCTGAGGACCATGAGAAATAATCAGGTAGGAAAATAACCACACTTTGAGAGGATCTATGTGGCTGTTCATATACAGGAGAAGACAAGTGAAAGACAACAAATTAGCAATCTGCTCTAAATAAACAAATTCAAAACTTTCAGAGCACTGAAAGGGTACATTCAGTGAAACTGAGAGAGAACAACATTTTAAAAAGTGCTTATCAACAGGAATGCAATTAGCATTTGGAAATCTTTTTCACAAGATATAACTGAGGCCAAGAGCTTAAAAGAACTAAAAATACTAATGCAAATACATACAGATAATGAATAAATCCAGAATTACAACAACAACTTAATTCATAAGTGTTTATTTCATATGTGCAAGGAAGAGGAAAAACAACGTTCCTCTTGTTGATGTGGATGGTAAAGGCACCATTTAAAAAAATAACAATTTTTAAAAAGTTATTTTACTGCTGAGAGCACACTTTGCAGTAGGAGGAACAAGACACAAACTGAACATCAAGTAAAAGAAAAATTCCGTGCCAATGAAGACATGAACTGGTAAGATTTCCCAGTAAAATCTGGTGCAGAGATTCCTGGACAAGCTCCCTGATCTCTGTTATGCATGAGATGAAACCAAATGAACCAAAGAATCTCTATTTGTCTTTAAAATATATCACTATCACTACTTTAATGGTCCATTAGGGCCTCACAGATGCATATGGGAGGAAGGTAGCAAAGACTTTGCCTTCCCTACTCCAGCAACATATGACAGACATGGGTCAGGGAACTAAGCACTGATTTTCTCCCTATGCTCACCTGTGATTGTATGTATGAGCATGACAAAGCTAAAGTCGGAGAAAGTTCTTCCTTACTTTTGATAAGTAGTTACTATGAAACACCTGAAATAATACCCGCCAAGTAGCACAGCATGTCAAAGCGCATTTAATAAACTTATTTACAAAACACCTCTGCTCCATAAATATCCGAGACAGAAGAAAAATCTTAAGTAGTATGAGAGCCAATAGTCTTGGAAGGGACCAAACCTGGAGCTTGACTCAGGCTTGGTAGCACCCTGCTATCTGATATCACTAGATTCACAGTTCATTTACTTAGCAAGCTGACAATGTTTTAAAAAAAAAAATCTATTCGTTTAATAGTGTACTGGTACTAAGAACAGCTGTGAGTAAACTCATTCACACTTTCAAAAACTGAAGAGAGGATAATCTATTAGTTACATAAATGTAGAACAGCTAGGATTAATCTTCTGGAGACCTACAAAGCTATCGATAAAAAACTTTATTTACTGTTGACTATCTACATGCCTTGGAAGACATAATTCAAAGCATTCCTTTTTTATTTTGAAGTTTAGTTTTGTTTTTATTTTCCCTGAAGTATTTTCAAGCATATAGGTTAAGATAGCTGAGATTAATAAGACATTAAATAGTACGTAAACTGAGTTTTAAGTGCACACATTTCTCGCATGCCCTAATAAAACCAGTTAAATAGCAAACCAGAATAACGTGATCGCTCTTTGTCTAACTGGCTACATTCAGAATGGAAATACTTTGGGGAAGAAAAAAGCTTTAAGTACCCATTAATTAATCCAGCATCCATTAAAGACAAGTTCCACACAGTGTATTATCAGCATGTTGTCTAGCCTAGATCCTGTTCAGTTTCCAAGCACTTCCCCTATAGGGATCTTTCAGGCTAATATATCACACCATTACAAAGGTTTTCTTCATCACATTATAAGACAGTTCTAAATTATTGCAGTATATGTTCAGATATATTCTGATTATATTCTTTCAAATTCCATGACTCTCCTTACTCCCTGTGATTATTATCCATCAGAAATCACTTTATAAAGCTATGGGTGGGGGCAGGGGGAAACATTCTGAGAACTTTTCACATTCTTAAATCAGCATTTAAACTTACATTTAGAAAGTGGAAAATTCAGATAAATTAGCCTAGAAGGCCATCTATTGTGTTTCACGGATATGACTCTGACTCTTCAGGGACTTCCAGATCCAAAAGAATATACTGATAGCTGGATATGTGGAATAAATACAGAGGCACTTGAAATTCCTGTCATACACTCAATTTAAAATGATATGAGAGAGGTTTTGTGTTTTTTTGTTTGTTTGGAACAAGAGTCATTACTAGCACTTTTGAAAAGACACTCATTAAATGCAAAATACTACAAAAAATTGTCTGTATGAGCTTTTTTCAAAAAAGCTCAGCCTCTAAACAGGTTTTACTGAGAAAGGTAGGGTTATATTCTAAAAAGGACATTTCCCAGGATGTATGGTAACATAAAACAACCATTCATCCATTGCTACCCATGCAACACCGTTACCTTAAAAGCTTAAATCAATTCAACTCACAAATACTGCACAGAGCTCCATACCAAATAAAAGTTATGGGAAGTGTCAGAAGGCAGCACAAACCGCAGTCTGTGCTGATCAGCTCAAGACTTTTCCGACAAACAGCATACAGCCTCTTTAGCTATGAACGTCTTGCCCTCATCACCAAGATCCAGCCCCGTGTTACTCATCCAGACACCGAGAGTGTCCCAAACCCACAGAGAAAGGAAGCGCTCAGTGGTGTTCTCAGCTCACCATGAAAAACACAACAGATACCAGAATGAAAGAAAATGCTTTCAGCTTTCTTTGCCAGTTCTATATTAATTTATAGATCACCTCAAAGGGCTTCACTGACACCTTACTGAGGAGGAGGGTGAAATATTCCAGTGCTGTAACTCATTTTCAGATTTGTTTCCCTACATTTTTCAGAAGCCTTGACCACCAAAGCTAAGCACACTGAGATTACAACATTTCACCTAGCTGCCAAGAATATCACAGAACAGGCCATGTTCTCATTCCAGGGAACAGGCATCTTCCAAGAAGAAATGGTGATTCTGCTGTGACCCTTAAAGGTTTATGGATCCAACTCCAAAAAAAAAAAAATCTCATGCCTGAAGAACAGTATCTCAGCAAACCAAAAATGATGCTCTATTTTAGACCAACAACATGACGTCCTAACTGCCCTCATCGGTTACCCAAATCTCCAAGACCCTGCATTACTTGGAGAGGAGCAGATATTCAGATCCAGGTGGTAGAAAACAATAGCAACTGTATCATACTAAAAACTATGAAACTAAGCACAAGTTTGGTTTTCACTGGATCACATTTGTCAACCTTAAGCAAGGGAAATCAGAAACTATTTTTTAATAATGAGTGTCTACTGACTGTGTAAGAATTTAAAGGTTATAATCCACCTCAGTTAGCATTAACCACCTAGGGGAAGCACCCAACATATGCTAAAATTTTGTTATTTATAACTAACAAAAAGAAAGAGGCCTCCCATAGAGAACACACCATTCCTCCTTGCTTTCAATTAGAAACTTAGCAGAGGACAAGTGAAACACTGGAAGTGTTTCAAAGTGGTTCCAAGACTTACAAATCTTCCTTGGGGTGCTTTGTAGAATCGTAAGGAACGGGTACAAACTCTTGGCTCAGTATCAGCTAATACCCTTTTTTGTCCTTCAATACCTGCTGATAGAATCTGATACTATCGCCCACAAGGCAGATGATGTGTCTTATCTGAGAAGTGATGATAGCTGAGGTTTCATCAGAAAGGGGTAAGCTCTTTCTGGTTGGCCCCTAGCAAGCAAATATTGATAGGAAACTATATTCATCCCTAGCTTGCTCATTGCTGAAGGCCTATAAGGAACAGGACTTTCTGGTGATTTTTAATATCCTCAGGCAATCACCAAGTGGACTCATCAGAAGCTTTTTAAGTACCACAAATCACTGTTTGAAATGTAAGGCACATCTCACTGGTGGTGTCCTCTCTAGCACATACTAAAAGCACCATGCAACCAAAACAACAAGCAAACCCCTATTTGCTAAAATAATATGTTCCACACACCTGCTCATTTGGAATGAAAGAAAAGAAAGAAGAGGGGATGATATAAACTGGTGCACAAATGAGAGATACCCTGATAATACAGGGATAAATAAAAAACAAAAATGTAATCTTTTTACTATTTTAATCCCTCTCTTCTAGTATCTCACAGAAATATCTATCTTCTCCCTCAGAAATACCAACTGTATTAATGGATGAACAATCTTTTATGAGACTGCTACAGTAGAAGCACAATACATGGCACAGGCACTGGCTGTAGAACTTCCCACAGTTACCACAGAATACATTTTAATATTAAAAAAAAAATCTGTTGAATAAATAGCTTTAACATAAAGGAAAAAACATGTAACCTGATAATCTACAAGAGAGGAAAAATGGTAATCTAAGTCTTCCTTTCAAAAAAATTAAAGTATTATGCATTTTGAGTCTGATCATCTATTGCTATAGAAAAAAAAATCCCATTGAAAAATGTTGGTCAGTCAAGGCAAGCCTCTCATGGTTACATTGATTTCAACAGAAGTTTCACTAAGAAAAATTTCTTTTGCAGACAAGATGAACTTCTGGTCAAAGGCAACAGGAGAGGGGCACAGTATGTGTGCCTGCTTCCCGAATAGAAAGCCTGACGAATCCAGATGCTGTAAGGCTGAGAGAAGATTTTCTGTCCAATTTAGTAGGCTACATATCAGGCTTTACAATAAGTTTACAGCTAGGCAATATTTTTTCACTTGAAATGGCCAGTCATGCAAAAATATTCAAATATCTCAATTAAGAGTAATAAAGAAAATGCACTGGTGTTGCAGAGCAAACAGATTTCTTGCGTGGCAAACAAAAAAAAGGCAGCAGAGGAGTGCCAAGATGTGGAACAAAGGTATTTGCACTACTCTGCCTATCAAGATAATTCAAATAATAGAAGTTGATAACTTGTTCCTCGTCAAACTAAAACACATTAATAAAAACAAAACCAGCCTCAGAAACAAAATGAGGATTGGATGTAGGTGGAAATCGTGCATTGCGCACTAAGCCAGAAGCTATAACAGTATTTTGAGAAGCAGATCTTTTCCAACTAAGAATGTGCTACCCTATACCCCAAAGCACTGAAAATTGAGACTGGCGCTACAAACTGAGCTTCCCCTGATCTGACTGCCTTCTTGTCTAAACAGTCTGCATCTCAGCACACCACTTCCAGCTACTGCCAGCCTCAAGTGCCCTTCATGAATCCTTCTTTCCTTTCCCTTTCCTCCAAGATTTCTCTCTCCCATGTGCTCCTCACTGAGTGGCAACTCTGAAAAGCAAAAGCCCAAAAATGGCACAATAAAAAGCTTTGTGCTTCTTGTTCCTGTCCCCCATCACCCTGCTCCTCTCCACCCCATTTGCCAAAGTTAATCAGTGTTGAGGAGCAAGCATACATTTAATAGCTTAATACCTGAATACCAGAATTTCAAAGTAATTCCTCCTTCAACAAGACCACATGATCCTGTACTCTCAGATTCTTTCTTCTCAGATTAAAATTAAGAGGCAAACACTACAGTAAGAGCGCAATTTTCTTAGAGTAGGTTATAGAAGAATCTTCCCTTCTAACTCAGATTTATTTTCAGATTTACTTGACTCAGGTTCTGTTACCCCCACAAGCAAAGCCATGTAGCTTCTGTCAAATAAATAAAACAACGTACTTAAGATTTTTAGCTGAAATTAATATACTAGGCTTGAGAAACCTGCCTGCGTTTACAAAATGTAATTTTCTTTTAAAACCATTTTTGCCCTAATATTTAGTCATAAAAATACAGTATTAACTTCTATCCCATCCCTAGATTCTTCCTTTCTATTTTGAAGCAAAAATAGGTAGAGAACTTCAAAAAAAATGGAGCAGAACAACATTTACTCAGATAATAACTTTCTGCTAAAGTAATTTACATTAACACTGAATCGTTAAAGACCTTATGGTAGTCTCTTGAAGAGCTACACTGCCATCTATTGGCACTGAAAATATACTTCAAATGTAATTTGAAAGCTTAGAAAAGCTGATGTTCTATTAAACACAACTTTCTTGCATTTACAGATCACTCAAGACAATAACTCTTCTTTCCCTTTGCTGCTAAGTACATAATAGACTAAGTAATTTGGATGGAACCATCTGTACAATCTATCAACACTGAAAGTTTCACAGCATTTAACACCTGAATGAAGATCATTCAAGTTGTGTACATTTACACATGTATAGTCAAGACATTTTTTCTTACAGATGTGATTACGTCAAAATACATTCAGCACTGAAGGGGCAACCAAAAGGTCATTGTGGAACAAGTGAACAATCACAGTAATCAGCCAAACAAATATCTGCACACAAGGGTAAACATTTAATAAAAAGGAGGCATCAACATAAGTTATTTCAATGGGCTATAAACTGCTCACCAAGAAAATTATGTAGTTAGGGAGCCCCTAACTAATTCCTTCCACAATAACCCCACAGTGTTCGAGCATTAATCAACACCTAGAAATTCTGTGAACTTCGGTGACTTCCTGATACTGGCTGCCATATTCTTCCTGATAAGATGTTATCTGATCGATAAAAATTCAGTAAGTTACTTTAAATTAATAACTGCTTAAAAAAATAAAGGGTGTTATTTCTTTTATTATTTGTAGAGTAACCCTGTTTGTCGTGTCTTTTTTTGTTTTGTGTTTTTAAAAAAAAAAAAAAAAAAAATCAGACCACACGCACTTTTCAGGGAACAAGAACAGCAGCTGGCAGCAGAGATCCCAGAACACTTACAAATTACAGAAGCTACATGCTCAAAGTACCAATTCTTTTCTTTCCTAGCACCAACAGGTTCTTAAAATCTTATTCCATAAGACCAAATAAACATCATGCATTATTCCTGAGCAACTAAAAAGCCTAATTACTTCCAGTCACTTTTGCTAAAGACAACATTTGGAAAATACTTTCAACTTAAATGGTTTTCTTTTGGATTTAGTAGTGTCATTTGTTGGGACGTGAACAAAAACATCACACATCAGTCAGGATAATTAGACTTTGAATTCCAAACATGACTTTAAAAAGCTGTGTTATTCTATCTGAGTTACATTTCCAACTGGAACAAAATTTGAGTCTTCTTTTCTCCCTAGTGACGTACACTGCGAGAAGTTAACACTGGATACAGCGGAGGCTCTAATGTTTCTTAACTGGTGTCAATCCTTCTCTCAAGACTCGCCACTGCCCAAGCACACTGTACTTAGTGTTGCAGTGTGTTCTAGTGCTAGTATGTCTATCATTGCCATGGTTAGCCTAAGAGGAAAAATAACAACTGAAGATTTTGCTTGGGGTTATGAAGTTCTAGTGAGGATGACTCCTCTACCCCCGTGATGAGAGCCAACCCTGCCTGCATTTGCTCTTCTCTTAGCCTTGACCAGTATATATTCTCCTCCCTCTCCCATACACAGATTCTAAAAGGTGTAGTGAGATTTTGGAAAAAACACATCTTTTTCACACAGGTGTTGGTTGCTTTTAAAGTCTGCATATAAAGGCTTGATCTCAAATCCCAACCAAAAGCATTCTTTGAAAGGCTGAACTGTCAGAGCAGCTCAACAAGGGGTGCTGGGGATGCCTGTACGGAAAGGTGGTGAAGCCTACACCAAAATAAGGAGCACAGTAGAAAATGAATCCCAGGATCACCAAGTAAGAAAATAACATATTTGTTTCTGCTCTCATTGTAGCTGATAGCCAATGCTACATAGAGATATACCAGTTATTTCACTGATGTAGACCCAGTCAGCTTCTGTATGTCCAACAGGTTTTAATAAGATCATGAGAGCCTGGATAGAACCACTTAAAGAAGAAAAATGAATGTGCAATCACACACAAAAAATGTAAGAGTGTTTAATGAGATTTTGGCAACGTATTTTCTCAACCTCAGGAGGCAAAGGTTCTTTAAAGCCATTTTTCACCCTTTGAATGTGCACACTGCAATTTATTATTACAAAGCAGATAGGGGAATCTTATTTGATACACTTCATTGTATTTTACATTAAAATTCAGGAATTCTAAGCCTTTTTAATGCATAGAAATGTGCAAGAATTTACATCTTCTAGTTTAGTAATCAGCCATGTTATTGTCTGTTACTCTTAGCTGAATCTGATGTCAGAAGCAATACCCTTATCAATGAATCATGGGGGACCAAACCAGCAGTTTTTACTCATGCAAAACTACCATTGACTCCAACGTCTACAAATTACTACACATGCAATATGCAAAACTACACAATAATCTAAGACCTTTGCCAAAATTAAGCCCAAGAAGTACACATATTTTATTTTTTGAATATACAGGGTAACAGTCTTGTTATTTTTAAACACATTAAACATATTAATTTTTTTGTTGTCAACATTAAGGGGATCTTTGCATGAATCAAATTGATGTCTTTGTTTTCATACTGACTTTCTAATCCCATTTAAGCACTTTCTTCAATGAGCTTTCTATTCTTAGACTTTTCTTTTATGAGGCACTAATTGACACCACAACAGCACTTGGCACAACATAGCATCATTTCTTCAGAAAAGCTCATTTTGAAAAAGAGAAAAAGAACTACTGTAAGTTACTGCAGATCAGGACTGGGCGACATTGGTATTTCTATTCTGTGTCTTGTTCTAGAAAGCAGTATTAATCCTCCATCACTAACACCATTTAATTCTTTTAAGACAAAGATTTGCCTGCAACTAAAAAATAAAGGTCAATGCTAGCAACAGAAATGAGAAAGAAACACACAACACACAGAAAACACCAAAATAAGAAGAGATTAGAAGGTCAAGACACAGGGTCTTACCCATGGCAGATGAATTGCTGGTCACTGTTACTGATGCCAGCATGCTCCTTTTTTAGGGAGGCCAAGTGATATTTTATTTCCAAAAAAAACTTCTAGGAGAACAGATCAAATGGGCATATTTTCAAAGCAATATATGTGGAGGATTAAGGGATACCATGGAGCTTTAAAAATGATCCTAACTCACAGATTCTATTTCTGAAACACTGTACTTTATTTTCTTCTTTCCCATGCCCGAGTCTTTCTTCTCTGTCATCCCAACCCCTTCTTTATTTGGACTCTCTTCCTTTACATTTTCTCCCTTCCACCAATTTGGAGTTACTCATCTCCCTGTTGCATCTTTTCTCTCTGTTTAATCTTCCTGTTGGCAGCCATTCTGTACTTCCCAAATTATCTCTGTTGCTCAGCATTTAAAAGCACTTCTAGATTTATGTTTCAAACAGGAGGGTCCAGCAGCTGGAGCCAAGAGGAAATCCCCCTGAGAAGGTCAAATATTTCAAAACTAGTTTCTCTCTAGTGATTTCCATACACTCTGTATGGTGGCTTCAGCTGCTGTCACAGTGCAAGTTGCTAGCGTAGGCTCTGAACACCATTACAACCATACAATAGAGTATTGTTTCCCACTGTAATAAAAAGAATACTTCTCAGTGATATTTTGGCAACTCTAGAAAGCAAGCAGCATAAATCCCCACAAGTAATCTTTCAGTCTAGTTGGCTGCCTCGTTACGACTAGGCTTTTCACTTAAGTTTACCTTTTTATCCACACATCTCATTGGGAATGTTGATTCAAGCTATATTTTCTTTTTTTAAAACTTTTTGTCCAGAGTTAATTATCACTCTTAGTGGCCAAACACAATGACAGCAACGCAATTAGAATCTCAGTAAGACTTTGTGTGTATACACATACTAGGCTTGAAGGTTGCATCTAAACTACGTGACAAGATGGCAAGGCATCTATCTGCTGTCCTAGACCATGGTACCTCGGTTCAGGAAGCTGCTTCTCTTCCTGAATGTTTTGGGAGAGATGACAACTCCCTCTGCACTTCAAAAAATTACATTTCCTCAGGGAAGAAAGCAAGGTGAAAGGATAAGTGAGCAGGGGTTCAAATCAAGCACCAATCCATATTTCAAAAGCCTTATAATCAGACTAGTTTCAGTGGAAAATGGGGGGTTTGCATAAATCTTTGGTGAATATCCCATCCCAATATTGCAGTATGCTTGCTGTCCATAAATAAGTGGGTAAACAGTCAGTGATACATACAAAACATAAAATGGACATTCCTTATATAAGCAGCCAGCTCAACAGTTTATGCCAGCAAGGGTCAGCTGACCTTTACAAAATTCATTTGAATGCACACAGGGTTAGGCAACAGGGCTGGGGATGCAAGGGGAGCAGTATTTGCTCCCTCAGCAGTTAAAAATCTTCTTGAAATACACAGTTCTGCATTTTGTAATTAACAACACTGTTCTAAAAGATGTTCTCAAATAGATGTCAATGACATCAAAAACCAGAGCATGAATAGCAAGAGAGACTTTTACTACACTGTCAGTCTTTTTTGTAACATTAAAGGGAACTGATGTGAGCAAAGCAGATTCACACATGATTACTTCTTTCCATTCCACACAGCCTATCAAACCACCAGAAGTAGTAGCTCAAAGAGTCACATATGGTTATGTACATGTCTGCATGGCATAAAGACAGCAGAACCTCTTCTTTTAAAAGATGTATAAAAATGCCAAAGAAGGCTGAGGAAAATCATTACAGTAACAATATGTTACTGACAAGACCCTTACCATCGAACTTGTATCAGGTTTTCAGCCATCACTGGATTTAACAATGTAAAGGTAAACAAAAAATTGAGCCACTTAATTGCCAGTACCTGATCACAACCAACCTTTTAACCATTCAGTAAAATACTAGTTACCAAGATTACCATTTCTCTTTTAAACAAAACAAAAAAAAAAAAAAAACATGTGAATCTCCCATTCCTAATTGACTCCTTTCTCTGTCAGACAAGAGTTTGAGGAAGGAGGCCATAAAACAATCTGTTTTTATTTCCTGGTATCCTATAGGACTAAGACACATATGCATAAGGCTGTCATGATGAGCCACACATTAGTAGAAAAAAACACACTACAGGTATGCCAGAAACTAATCCAGAGTAATTTTCATGCCTATTCTGCAGTAGAATGAACATGATAATTCATAATTTATGACAAATCTGTGTACATACCATCTCCTGCTAATTCCTTGGGATAAGAAATGCCAGTAAGGCTCATAAGCCTCAGAACCGTACTTTATTGTCAGCCGTGCTGGCTGTTTGGTAACTCACGGCTGTTTCCACACTGAGCATCCCATTGAATGAATCCCTGACTGTCCACACTAGATACCTTCTCAGATCATACTTAACTCCCTTCTGGGCCAAACACCTAGTTTTTTTTTTCCTCATAAAGGGCTAAGCATACGGGATGAGGTCTTGCCCTAATACTTAAATCAGACAGTAGCTGGAGTCTGACTCACTTCTTCAAAATGTTTCTGAGCCTACCACTTCAGATTCAGCTTTCTAAAATAAACAGGTTGCTGCTCCTCAATAGGGCAGAGGAGAGACTACAAGAGCAAAAGCGAGAAAACTCCTTGGTCGAGATGAAGATAGTTTAATAAGCAAAAACGAAGAAAGGAAAAAAAGATAACCCCCCCCCCCAAAAAAAAAAAAACAAACCCCCACCCGAAAAGTGATGCAAAATCAATTATTCATTGCCTCCCACCATCAGACTGATGTCCTGCCAGTCTCCAAGCAATGGCTATCTCCCCCTGCAAAAAAACCTTCCCTTAGTTTTTATTGCTGAGCATGACATTATGCGGCATGGAATCAATCTGGGTTGGCTGCTCAGGTTGTGTCATCCCCCAGCTTCTTGCCCACCCCAGCCTACTAGCTGAGGGGGTGGGCAAAGGAAGAAAAAGGGAAAGCCTTGGTGCCGTGCAAAAACTGCTCAGCAACTGCACAAACACTGTTTTGGTCACAAATCTGAAACAAAGCACCACAGGGGCTGCTACGAAGAAAATGAACTCCATCTCAGACAAACCCCATACACAGGTGCATTTAGTCCCCAGACACGAGCTGGAAATCACTACTCCAGCTGTTAGGGTTTCACCAAAAGGCTCACCTGAACTTAACTGAAAAAAAAGAAATAGGCCAGAAAAGTAATAAAAGTTCTAAAATAAAATAATAACAGGAATTAGTTATATATCCAGAAGAAAATATTTTTCTTGACCTTCCCAGTAACAAATCAGTCACTACTCTTGCTCTGAAATAGCTTTGAGATGAAAGAAGGTGTAGAAAGGAAGATGAAAGTAACTGAAATTCCACACATTTTTCATCTCTGTCATCTCTACACACAGCCACTCTATCAGCAACTCCCGGTTTTCTCCCACATGAAACAGACAGTGAAATTTCACTTTCCCTCAAACTCCTGCACAGCCACATATGGCATGTGATGATACAAACCCACATGGCCAAAATACAGGGTACCACTGCTCATCAGATCTGGCACCATTAACATTATTCTACCATAAATAAGAATAAAGAGTCCCTAGGCAGGACAGGAACATCCTTCTCGTCTATTCTACGTCTCTTTTGCAGTTGGAAAAAGGACTTTACTTCCTCTGTCTGTCAAATCTGGTTCCTTTCACAAGCATTAAATTCACTTTAAAGGCTGAATAATAAGGATTGCTGACCCTTCTGCACTGATAAAAATACATAAATGTCAGTCAGACACCAGTTTAGTCACACAGGTAAACTTTTTTCTAACCACACTGCACAGATCTATTCTTTAAGCTAATCAGAATTCAAACAGAGCAGAAATCAAGTGTCACCCTGCCACACTAACATCCATCAACCACAATGATTACATCTACATCAATCATTTGATATAATAGGAGTAAAGTCATTATAACGGAACATTGTCAAAAAATGTGGAATTGGTCTTCTATTTAGTATTCCATCATGTAACACCTACAAGATAATTTCAAAGGCAGCAGTGCCTGCTTTGAAAATTTAAGACAGCTTGCTTCAGCATTTTCCTGGCAGCAGACCGCTATTCAGTGACAGCATTCTCAATGAAGAACTAACATTACTAATTTGAGCTCTAAAAAAGGGGAAAGGGGAGTATTATATTTTCTATTGCAGCCATTTCTAAACTAGAAATGAAAATTAAACAATTACATTATTTCCACATATACAACCTGCAACTAACCTGAAAAGAACCTGATCATTCAGCAGAAGTGTTAGTTGTATCGGATAGTTCAGTAAGCTCATTGCAGTGTCTCCTTCAATTTGGAAGTCTCACCGACTTAGTCTTCTTCTACATCTAATTTTGCCTGAAACACCTCACTACTTCAATGCCAATTAGTGGTTTTCTGAAAAGGGTAATGCCACCTGAGGGTTACATACGTGAAAATAGCATGCACCAGTATTTAAAAATGTGAAGTTCGCCTGCTGCACTGGAACATGTCTTCTCAGTTTCCAGGTCAGACCACAAGTCTGATTACACTTTGTGGTGCTAAAATTCTGCATGCAGAGTGATGATGTTGCACTCAGCACTGTGGATAGCCAGTCTGAAGCAAAGATCACACCAGAGAAAAGAGAACACAAGTGGTACAGAAAATATCTCCTTTTCTGGACATCATGGATGATGTCACAAAGACGGTAAGTCACTGCCACTTTAATGAAAGTGGAAGATATCACTCAGAGGGATCATTCCTGTGCATCAGTCACCTTAGTAAGCAAGAGAACCCTAATCACAGCTAAAATTATGTTTCCTTTACACGGGAAGCATTGGTGAAAAAATTTTAAAGACAAATAGTAAAAGTAAAAAGACAGTGAAAAACAAGTCCTTCAGATCCATCACTACAAGGAAGAAGACCATGGAGATCATATTCCACTTTGCTTAGAAGGCAGACACATAAAGAAAACCATTTAATGTTAAAGCAAGACTAATGGTGCAGATCAGGTGTGCAATATCTGCTCAGACTCTATCAGTCTAATGAAGGTTTTGGCAAACAGTACTGCTAGAAGTAATAGTTTTACCCAGATGTGGTGGTTCATAAAATCAATTAATACACTCACAAGAGATTCTGATGGAACGTATATCATCACCTGGTTTCCTCACTGGCCATTGCTCATTTATTCACAACTGAATCACTTGACAAAATGGGATCTTATATCAATATGTAAACTCCCTAGAGTCTGAAACCAGCTTTCATTAATAAGGCAGACCTGTTATTGTCTTCACAAAGCTGAGCTAGAAGAACCACATCTCCATTTACATCATTCATTAATTTTTACTTCCAGACAGGTATCTCTGTCTAGTCGAGTGCTTAATCCGGGTGTGAGTGCACCCTTGGGACCACTTTCTTGACTAACTACAGAGTACAGCAATAAACTTGCCTGCAATACTTGTTCTAACAAACAATTACTTAGATCACACTTACTGATCATACCTTCTGATGAATATATTATTTCAGGCTTCATATATTAAAAGCACAAAAATCATGTTTATCATGCATACATGTTTAGCTGGCTTACAATCAATGACAATTCCTTTAACTAGTATAAGTTCATATCTGCAGTAAGCACATTCTAGATGTTTCTCTCCACCACAGGAAAAAAAAAAAAAAATCACACCACGAATTTAGAATGCAAATAAAATGTTTTCTGCCAGAGGCCATGATACTATTAAATAATTGACCCAAATTGCCAAAATTATCAAACCACATTTTCATAGCTGTGCCTGCATTAGTGAATAACCTAAATCATTGCAAATTATTTTTATATATTTATTATGACAGTCATACTTTACACGTAAACAGCAATAGTAGTGTTACATTTGTGTCAACAGAATTATCAAGATTTAAATGGTGAACATTGTATATTTACTTGGCGTTTCAGTGAACATTAAGGTTTATAGTTCTGAGGGAAAAATTGACTTTGGCTTTACTTCAGTCAATATTTATTTCTCCTTTCAATAAACATTGATGTCTGCCTCAAGAGAAGTCAATATCTTGTTAATGTACATTACTTGAATAACATTTGGGAATTACTAAACAAATGAGTCAAATTCAGTGGATCAAAGACCATGGGACCAAGGAAGACCTTACAGGTCATTTGTTTAAACTGGTAGTCCTAGCAGAGCTACCAGAACATGATGTGGAACACCCCTACAAACGATTCCCCTCCTTTAATCTTCAGAACTCTGGTAACACAGTCAATTCCCTTTTTGGTACAGCCCACTCCCCAAACCTTTATATTCAGGGACTTTATCTTACGCCCTTCTTCAACATTTCTAAAGCTAGCTTCTTGAAACATGCTTCAAAGACCGTGTAGATTGTAACCACTTATTCTTATGTTTTCCTCATTTAACCTGGTATTCCTAACTTGTCACCCACTTCTTACATTGGTATCTTCAAAAGCTCCCAAAGGAATTCTGTTTACAATACTCAGAATTATTACTGGAAGGTCATGCTACAGGAATTTCTAGATAGGGCTCCCTTCCCATATGATCACAATACTTTAATACCATCAAGGTTTACCACACTTTGCCACTCACAAGGTAGTACAGTGAAGACAATTATCAAATTTTGTGAGGAAAATTACCTTAAGCAGGGAAAACATTTGCAGCTTTCTCTCAGATCTGGGCAAACCTGTCCTTTAATGGGCAAAATTATATGAATACTTGAATATATGTAATTTTTTTATATTAAATCTTAAAAGGCCAACTGTCATAACAAACCTCAGCATTCTGTCACCAGGGAAGTGATGAAAACAATTAGCCTCTAACAAGCTTATATAAATATGATAAAACTTTAGAGACTGTTCCAAAAGACAAAATGAGAAACAGGTTTGTTGCAGAGGACTGCAACTTCCTGTCAAAGGCCCCGATAAGGGATGAAAGGCAATTGGCTGCCAAAACAAAAGGTTTGTCTCAAACATCTCCACTGTATACTCCTTGCTGACATAACAGGAAGTGTGGAAGGTACCAAAGGACTTAAGGCCTTAATCCCTTGCTATTAAGGTCGCCTCCCTTACAACAAAGCAGCAAACCTCACCCCACAAGGTCACCCCCCTTTGAGGCACCAAGAAGGAAAGTCCAGCCAAAGTTAATCCAATCTTCCCATGCAAACTAAGGAGACACCCCTCTCTGCTTTCTATGCAAATTAAGGAGACACCTCCAGCACTTGACGAAAGGCAGAGACCCAAGAACTTTTGTCTATAAAAAGATTAAATAACAATGGGAACAAGTGCACCCACTATCAGAGAACCCCCAAGATGTTGATCATTGCTAGATCCAAGGGTGGTGATACCATTCCAGAATCTTTTGTGTCTTTCCTCCCTTTCTGATTTCCCATCTCATTTAGATTTTTCCTTTTCTCTTTCTCTCCCTCTGTCTCCAACTAATTTTTCTGGCACGTAAGGGTAACACCATTACAAGTTTTATTCCAGCTCCTTTGGGGGCTTGCTCAGCAAGTTTCCGTGGGAAGCCTCATTGTGATAAGTGTCTGCCCATTTTAGCACTGATAAGTGATTGCAAATTTTATAAGCGGTTGTGGGTCTTTAATATTGTTGGTGATTGTGGTATCATTACATCATTAGCAGTTGTCACATAGTTGTAAGTTTTATTGTGGTCAGTGGGTGATGGTATTGTTACAAGTTTGCTTTGTTAAGTCATTTATCTTTTGTAATTCCACTACATTTCACATAGTTTTAATAAAATTGTTGTTTATTTGAACCTCTCAAAGTGTTGTTACGGGTGTTCCGTGTTGCCAAGCAGATATCCAAAAGAAACCTTGCCCTCACCCCCTGAGTGGGACAGACAAACTACACTTTCCATTATCTGTATCCTCCTTCTTCTGGCTTGAGTACACTAGCCACAGTGCTATAGCGGATTACTAATTCAGTAGAGGAAAAAAATCTAACATTATCATGTCGAATCAAGTTAGTAACTACCATTTGTAATGAAAAGACCTGAATATCTCCAAAAATCTTACAAAGCTCACTCTACCACTTTATTAAATTGTACTCACAACTTCACAAGCAACATTGTATCATTTGCTAGTGACAAAGTGGGATCTTAAAATGAAGAGTGAAGAATAATCAAATTATGGAATTACATAACTCCATAACAGTTTATGATTTTGGAGTATTCCATTCCAAGTTGGGAAAAACAGAATTAAAAAACTTTTTTCTGTTCATTTAAGTCCACAGAAAAACATCTTATTTCTGGAGATCTAACTCTCTTGGGAAATAAATATCACAGGCTTTAGCTACTAGATTATACTTGCACATAATATAAGCTGCAGGAAATACTATTTAAAGGTCATGTTATTAAGAGCAAAATTACCATAAATAGGTTCAAAGATTATTTTTCCAGAGTACCACTAGAAAGGGAACATATGTATGAATAAATGGTGCAGCCTTGATCAATTACCTTCCAGCTCGGGTTTGTTAGCTTCCTCAGACATTTTCAAGCAACCCACACCTAACAGAATGAGAGATGGTGAGATCAGATACTGGACACCAAAACAGTTTAAGAGCAGCCTGTTGTTTCTTCCCATTTTTGAGGAAAGAACTTGAATGCCGAGTCTGAATTTGAACACTCATCTTGACGTCTGTAAGAAGTTTTTACCACTTCAGAGAAAAATGATTAGTTTGCTGAAAGTTTAGTGCTTTCAGCCCTTCCCAGAAGGTGTCTCAGAAAAAGCAATGATAACTGGATGCAATACAATGGCACACATGGCCTCATAAGCCAATTTTCAGTAGATTGGGATCTTGAAGACAGTCATTGCTTATCATTGTATTCTTGTGTTTATTCTCTTGCAAGTAAATTCAGTAAATTCAGAAAAAGGCAGCAAGATTTGAAGTAATACAACTCAGAGCTACAGATGAACTCTGGATAAAAAGTAGGTGCATCATCGGTAAGGTATGAAGCGGTAAGAAGATGGCAGCAGCACTGTCTGTGCTGGTTTAGTTCTTTGTACAGCTATTGTCAAGATTCCCAGACCTGTCAATCCAGAAGTATTAAACCTTTCATAAGTCAACCCTTAACCTAATCTTTCACCCATCAACCTTTCTCAAATACTGGATTCACATTAAGTACTTTAGGAATGAAAATAATTCTCTATTCTAATAGCCAGAAAATGCCAATTAAATCCATAATGTATGGACATTTTCCCCTTACTCGCCCTTTTTATGCAAAATAACAGTGTAGGAGGCTGCATGTAATACCAACATGTTGATAATTTTAATTATTTCTGGTTATTTGTCCATATTGCATTAGATTAATATAGTCTGAAAACTGATTTATTCACTCATTTGAAAATTGCATCTTAATGCCTTCACAATTTGTTAGCATTCATAAGCAGAAGATCTAAATTTAGAGTTCTTTTCTAGGAAAAATGGGCTAGCGTATCTTCAGAAATGAGGAAGTACAGTTAAATAATTTTTTAAAATATTTATTCCATATTTGCACATACTGTTTTGCACGATTTTACAAATATTGGTGAAAGCTGCCCAAAACTCCTACAGTGGTAGACTTTTACCTTTCTAAACATCTACAAGCCTATGTAGTATTTTAGTGCTCACCATAAGTTGATTTTTCTAATGTGTTTGTGAGTAAAGACACATTTCTTCTAAAAGGAAGATATCAGGTTTAGTTCTACCAACCAGCGGTAATCATAGAATTCTGGTCCCCCTCTCCCTAGCAGTTGCATCAGACATGCAGAGTATATCATTTGCAGCACTTCAAAAGCAACAGCAAAACCACCATGCAAACCCAAACACACAAAACCCTTAGAGATACAGATTCAATAATCAGTGAACTTATATTACACTGAAGATTAATTTTATGCAAATTTCAACATTTCCTACCTATCTTTCTGAAAAAAAAACTATCATTATAGTAAAAAAATAATAATAAAAAAGATATATTTCCCTTGCATTTGGGAACCAAAGCTAGTCAAACGGAGGTAAATTTCAAAAAAATATAGAAAGCAACAGTACGTCAAAGAAAAATTTGCCACATACAACTGCAATTAATTCAGGTTAAGTTTTGGCTCTTGAACCAATTAAATCACTAATAATGTTCACAATAATTACTGTTTAAAAAAATAGAAAGAGGGTAAACTACAGAAAAAAAAAATTATTTTCTTCCGCCAAATCAAATTTTTTAACTGAAGTTATCTCGGAAACAAAAAATATCTCTATGGCCATGGTAGCTTATGACTGAAACCATAGAAGGCAGGGTACTGAGGTTAAATTTTGTTAAGCCAGTATGGAAATCAAAGTTGAAAAATGAGGCACTGAGCTTCCACACTAACTGTATAATTTCAATTGTACAAAGGCTGAGTTTCCACCATGGTATGAATGACATAGGAGACGATGGCCATACAGAACACAGACAAGGGAGAACACAAAGCCTAAAATCTATTCCTAGGAATAAAGTGAATGAATCAGAGATCTTACTCAATAAAAGTATCTCTACAAAAGGTATAAACACAGACCTCTTCCCTATTTTTCTCTGTCTTTAACAAGAATGCTACACAAAATACAAACCAAAAGTCAAATGAAGTACAGCCCCTAGCTCCCATACAAGTAACTACTAGTGTCAGAGCAAGGGCATTTCTTTCTAACACAATTCATTATTTTTAGGAGGTGCCACCACCAATTGCAGCGGAACGTAGTGACATTTGTTAGCTACTCAAATAGCAAAACAATTTTTAAGAAGGAAGGATATTTCTTACGAGTAAAGAATAATTGTCAGCTGGTTTTGACAAGAGTTAAATACTCCAACAGTATCAAGAGTATGTGCAGCTCATCGCCACAAGTCTCAGTTAACAGCATACACATATAAGTGTCTGAAAACCTCTCAATTTCCTCTCTAGCTTTTAAATGGAACAAATAGTGACATTTCTGAAGAGATATTTTAAAGAATTTAAATATTTTACCATCTTAAACAGTACAGGTACCTAATACAATATAAGTGAAAAAATTATTTTTTTCATTCAAGTGCCCTACAGAATGTGATACACTGTTTCAGTGATAACGCTCTGTTTTGGGTTTTTTTGATCAGTCCAGAAAAATACAGATTTACAGCACTTTAATATCAATTTCAGAGACTGAAAAAATAATGAACAAACTGCTTATTAACTCCTCTTTTAAATCCTAAAAAGAATTCTTTACAATGATTTGTCAAAATTTTTGCTACTTTCATTTGACCCTTTTGTTTTGAAGGAATGATGCAGCTTTATGACAGGTATCTGTTGGGACACTCAAGTCCAGTTGTGATATCATGGATTCTGTTATGCCTCGTGCAAAAAATTGTTTTGCACCATGTCATGAGCCAACAAGCTGTCAATCCAGTTTAGCATATCAGAAATTCAATGTGGTATCAACAAAAGAAATGCTTGTTAAGCAATACCTTCTTCTATCTCAGCTAAAAAATACTTTTTGTTTGTTTGATTGGGGTTTTTGTGGAGATTAGAAGGTAATTTTAAACAAAACCACATATCAAATCAAACTCTTACAAGCCAATATTCCAGTTTGTTACACTGCGTTCCACTGATTTTAGTGGGTCAGGCTTGAAGTAAGCAAATATAATTCAGATACAAAACACATGCAAGTAGTAGGAAAAACAGTCACTAACTCAGACAGAATGGATGGCCCAAAGAAAAAGCTTCTGACTGTAGTATGCATATACAGGTACATGGACTCATCCTGTATCTAATAAAAAGTGACTCAGGTTGTGAATCAATTTTTTAAGCCATACCAATGCGCATTCCAGGCTTGCAAAAAAGTTTCCTAGATGTTGCTTCAAAATATATCTGAAAACACAGCTTAGAGTAAGAAACACTATACTAGGTTTGTTCCACGTGCATTCATCATTCCCTTGTTTCTTTCAATGTCTGATCATCCCTATTCAAGCCAGTAAGAACAGTCTCTCCAAACATGAAGCAACATTGGACCTGCCCAGCAAGCATCAGTCACACTAAAGAGACTCTACTGAATACAGTAAAACTCCTGCTCTGTCCTACTGGTGAGATAACTTTTGAAGGAAAATTTTTTTTGACCTTTTAAGTCAGTCGAAAGTCTAAGTCAGTCAGCTACGGCATACCTCTGGTTGTGGTTCCATGAATGGATCACAATCAGGTGAAATAAATCTGCTTGAGATATTTGCAGTAACAAATGTTCACCAACCATTTCTCTTAGTCTGCCATTGTTTAACTCATGCAAGGACTTAAATTTACTTGGTTTAGGTGAAAGGAGATCAGTGTCAAGTACACTGGAATTGGAGTTATAAGTTGTTGTATTTTAGCTTTTCATATCTGCCAAATAGTAATTCTTTTTCCTTTTCCTTATTCACTAAATAGCAGCTACATGAAAAATACAAACAAATGTAGGTGAATGCAGAGAAATATTAATAGTAACTTTGCTGTATTTCCTATTTTTAACATTAATGTATTTATATAATGTTAATTTCATATTTTATAAAAATAGTCCATTTGTTTTCCCCTGCAGTTTAATTTTAATGGCGTTTACTGACTGTGACAGGAATGTATTTTGTTCATTCAATACATGTTCCCCTGTGCTTCAATATCCTACTTTTTACTAAGGCATATTTTACATGTTTACATTTTCTTGCAACTTTAATATTCCGAACGTCTGTTTTGCACAAAGCATTTCACCAAGTAATCACATTAGGCTGCTCCTTGGCTACTGGCTCTAAAAAAAAAAATAAATAAAATTTCAAGATTTATGGGTTTTATTTATTATAGCTTAAAATGCTTCATTTTCACACTTTAGTAAATTTCTAGTTTCTCATGTCTCTACTAGGGGGGGGAAAAAAAAAGGTACCAGTGGATTGTTGATTGATTTTTATTCACATCTGCACACACACATTTCTTACCATATGCAGTAGTTTTCCCTGTTTCACAGGAGAATGCTCATGCCTGATATTCCCCAAGAGGAAATAAAATCACCTGCTCCTCATAGTTTGTACTTGTGTTCGCATATTTCCTGATCATTTCAAAATCTAAAAGCTTTGGTATGTGCCACAAGGCTCAGATCAACATGCTTTCTCCAGGTTATGTCCAGTGGGAAGCAGATTCTCTCAATGCTCTGCTCCAGCTAAATACTGAGCTCAGCAGGGACTGAGGTCACCTTTAACTCACATAAGGCAGAGTTAGTCTTCAAACTTCAGGTCTTCAAGACAAACTGATCTATCCGCTGTTTATGTACCTCGTCCAGCGTAAAGGATGTCAACTTCAATAAAGAATTTTAGATTCTGTTGGATTATGCACCTTGAAAAAAAAAAAGGACTAATTACTCTCCCTCATTTACCTAAGAGTCTGTGCAACTGATATTTCCACATAAGTGAGGGAAAGAATTTGTCCGAAGTTACTTAAGTTGCGAAACTGCCATGACTTGCAAAGCATCAAACATCAAAGATCTATAGGCTATAAAACAGAACTCTCCCCATCAGGCCCAGCACTAGAACTATGATTTCTTGGCTATGAGGAATTCTGATACCACTTTACACCCATTTCAAAATACTATATATGGTTAAAAGAGAACCTTAGCTAACACCACCCTCCAGGAGTGGGGACACACACACACACACAACCCAAAAAACAAAAACCCACAAAACCCAACCTTGACTTAGAGAAAGTAGCACTAACATATAAAAATGCAACAATTTGCTGATATAGAATGGAAAATCTATTGGAGATTGGTAGAGAATAATGCTCCTGAAAAGGAAAGGAACAAGCTGAGAAAGAGCACTTACTGCTCTTTTCTCTTTGACTTGCACTCCTTTTTCTGTATTTCTATAGGTAAATAGTTCTGTAGAGCATTTGTGATTAACTGACTTTTCAACTCCTAGGACACAGGCACCACAGAAAGTGTGACTCCACCATAAAACACCGTAAAATTACATCTCACTGTTTTAGGTTTACACAAGATACCTGTAAGCCTGGACAGCATCATTTGATTTACTTTGACAGTAAAAGCTTTCTCCCATCTGCATTCATCCATACTTACTCTAACTTTATAGCTTAGAGGAAAAAAAATGGAGTAAAGATTAGAAAACAAATGCAAAACCAGAAACTATTAAATAACCAACAGTATAAATAGTAATTTTGTTGACTACATGTTCTATAACACACAGGCAGTGTTATTTCAGTGAAGAATAATTCCTTACTGAGAATGAAGCATTTATAACAAGTGCTAAATCAATGAATTGTTACAGAGTAACTGTTACAGAGTATACAGAGAAAGATTATTCAGACATTACTTAGTGTTTTTTCCCAGCCTTCCTGAATATCACAATTTACAATATTCACTCAGTTTTCCCAGAGCTGTGTATTTAATTAAGGCTGCATCCTCCCCACACCTGAGTGCAGCTCTCAGCTTTGTGGTTAAAAAGATATTCAAGGAGCTTTCACACTCAAGAGTCCATACTACCTCCATGGAAGTGGATTTTTAGATAAATACTTGTAATGAGAGTAGCACAAAGAGGTTAGTTGTGTCATTAATCTTGTCAAATATCCGTCACCAACAGTCATGAGTTATCAGGCAATGAAATAGAAGGCAGAATAAAATACTGGTTTCAGCTTTACTTGTGGTAATAGATAGAGGATTCTCAACTGGGAATATAAGAAAGGACAGAGACAAGAAAGACTTGCATTTTTTTCTGGGACTTTGTGAAGTGTGATACTATTTAGCGAGATAGATGGCATCACAAATTGTGTTTTAATATAATGCGTACACAGGATATTTAAATTGAGTAAACACACACAAGGGTCATGTAATATAACATTCAGACACCAACATCCACATAACATGAGAATATGTGTTATCACTGCAGAGCGCCAGTATTTCTATCTTAAATAGAGAAACAGTAACTTATTAAAGCAAATGCACAGAGCACAGGTGATTGCAAACTATACAAGAGCTTGAAATGGGCAATGAGGATCAGACGTCTACATGGCCTATTAAAGCAAAACACTGTTAAGGCCATCTCCATCATTACTACTTGTCCATCTATGAAAAATTAACAAGAACCTAAAGGTAACTCATTATTATCCAAACTGACCACTTAAAGTGATTAACACTTTACCAGAGCATTTGCTTTAACAAGTATCACAACTGCTTGTATTTCTTCTTTTAAGACTTTGCTATGCAATGTGTCCAGATTCAATTTAACTTAATTTCTAGTTCAGAAACTTGTGTTAAGCATTACAAAATTCTATTTTCTTCTCCCTGGTATTTTTTGTTTTTCTTAATGTTCATTGCCATCGTTACACAATGAGCAATACTAAGCTACTACCTCTTCTATACAACACTTGCTGGTGCAGTAGCATGATGCGTATGTATTCTAGGATATTGTCCTCGTGTTCTCTGGCATGTGATGAGAAATAAACTTTTGTTTTTTTTTTTTTTTTTAAAAGGTTAAGTAAATGAGGTCAACAAAAGGGCTAGCTGATGAAATAAGCAGATTAGAACTTCCCACTAAGGTGTTTTTCCACTAACAGTAATAGGAAATATACATTCCAGGCATCTGTGTTGAGGAAATAATTTACTCTGTATTCTGTTTTGACCAGCAATGCATGCACAGACTATACTTTTTCTTTATCAGAATAATTTCCTTAACATTTCGAACACATGTAGGAAAGGTACCATCCTGCAGAGCCTAATCAGGAAAATGTTTCACTAAAGAACTTCGAACGAGCAAGGCTTGCTGTAAGAAATTACCCAGACGTACACAATGGGGTTTTAAACTGTACATTCTGTTTTAAAACAGTGGTTTTGATCAGTGGAGATAAATACTATGTTTCTTTTCAGTTGAGGATTGATTTTGAAGCTTCATTTTTAATAAAAATACCTGATTCTCTATCTTTTACTGCAGTTACATCTACTTACTAAGATTTACTAGTTTCTCTCCTATATTCATCTAATCACTGCTAACAACAGCACTACGTTCTAATACTGCTATTAATGCGGCAGTGTATAAAGACTACAGTCAGACATTCCCACACTGCTCTGAGCTCTGGGAGTTCTAGGTTTGGGTTTTTTTAGTTAACACTTTTTCCCAACAATTTTTCTCTCTCTACGATTATTGAATTGTCTTTAAATGTGAGCACTGTTTCTTACGGGGAGTTAAGGAGGCAGATCTTGAGATCGTGCTTTACCCAGATGTAAAAAGGGAAGAAAGGGAAGAAAGCAGAGGGACAGGAGAAAGCAGTATACCAAGATCTGGCCCTCCCTGTGTAATAACAGTGATGCTAATTCCAAACACAGAAAGGATGTGTCCCCTACAGAGATGTTAAATAAATAAATAAAATAAATAATCTGTTCCAGTGGAACAGAGATCATCCCTAAAAGCACCCACTGCATACAGTGGTTAATAGCTGCAATCGGCCTCCAACATAACTCTAACAAAGTCACATACGTAAACTTGAGTTCTTGGGATATTAAATACCTCTATTCAGAACATAACTTTTCCCTACTACACTCTACCCAGTCCTAGTCTTATTGCCTATTGCTCATCACTCCTACTGAGTTCACTGCACAGAGCAGCTCTAAAACTTCAAGTCGAGCATTCAAAAATCCATAGTTGCCACACAGTAGTAGGTAAGAAACTCTCCGTTTCTGTTTCATGATACAGAACTGCTGTAATGTTTGAGAGGCAACAACAGTCAATACTGATGTCTAAGGTTGTCTGCTCTCTGTAAGAGCCTCCCTGCCCCTTACAAACACATTGACCTTGAAAAACATATTGCTCCTGTTATAGCAGCCGCTTTGTTTGTATGAACACATACTACTACACTTAAGTAGCATTTCCCATTTCAAGTAGGGGTTTTACTTCAACTTGTTTTATTTCCACTCACAATACTGTATTTTTGAATGTATTCAGAGTTGCTTGCTGCATTGTGAATTTCTCTTAAACTGCAAAAGCATGAAATTTGCTGTGATACCACTTGCGTACTGTATATAGTGGCACTTCCAGTGTTTGTCTGTATCGCCCCTTTCAGCACAAAGACAAGTAGAAAGCCTTCTTTCACCATTTCTTGGGTGTTATTACACTTTGAAAACAGAAAAACAACTGCCTGATGCTTTGTTCAGTTCAAAGCACTCAGTAGTATAACATTGCTTTATAAATTTATTGTAGACATATAAGAGAAAATAGATTAACTAAATTTACTTAGCTATTTGGAAAAGCTCCTTTTGCGCTACGGATGAACACCAAATGACTGGATATTAATCAAAACGTGGAAAATATCTTCTTAACAGACCAATCAGTCAAAACCTATGAATTTTTTCAGGATACCTAATGAAAGGTTTTGCCTTGTGAAGAAACAAATTTAAATGGAGGGAAAGGGGGAAAAAACATTTGTCCAGCAAACAGCCTATAAAAACAGAGCTCAGAATCATTCTTAGAGATAATACTTTTACATGATTTCAGCACATGGATTGCTCTACCACTATATGAAACATTTGCCTCTACAACTCCATTTCTTCTGCCAAACTACCTGTTCTATTCATGGAGACTATTTAACAGAGTAGTAAACAGAAGAAAAAGAAACAAACACCACACTCCTGCTTGCTATTCCCTCCTATGACCTCCAGTAAAATATTTTGATAATGGGAGAAAGCACAGTAGCTTGTGTTGCTTCCTTTTTGTTTTTGAATTTAATTAAATGCAAGTATTTGTCCACTGAGCAGCTGTATTAATAGTTTCTTTGGAAGAATGAGCTGCTAATAAAAGCTGGTTACATATTTTAGAACAAAAATAGCTTCATGCTGCTCTCAGTTCATGGTTTCAGAAAAATCTTAATTAGAACTACAGGGGAATAAAAACCTTTTCACAACATTTTTAGACTTGACACACAGTTTTTTATTATCTGTTATTGACCCAAATTACCCTAAACTCAAAAAACAGTGGAGTAACATTTGTGCAGCCTTGCTTTTCTGCAGTTGCCTGTAATAACACAAACTATATCTTATTTTGTGTAACAGTGTGTAATTACAACATGTGTCATGCAGTTCATGTATATAAGATCTCAGTTTTGCCTCTGATCATTTTTCTATCCTAATTTTAGACTTCCCTTTCCAAATCAGTATACACAAACTCCATCATGCCGATGCAGTTATCTTAACTGATAGAAAAACTACTGAAGCATAAAGGTGGACCCTGCAGAGGCTGCAGTGATTTGGGACTCCTTTCGCTTTTTTACAGCTACACATGCACATTGCCTCAACCCCACTGTGACAAAGTCTGCTTCCACATGGTAAAAATCAGGTTTCACACTGCTAAGAACAGTTAGGAAGGCAGGCTACTGAAGCTACGCCACAGGAGAACCAGCAAGGATATTTTTGCAGAAACTAGCCACTATCAAAACTGCTAATTTCATTTTGCACAAAGCAACACTCTACTGTCTTCTTAAATGGCCAATAGCAAAACTAAAATAAATAAATAAATGATACAGTAAAAATGCCACCCTCTGTCCTGCACCCTCATCCTCCTTTGGCAGGGACAAAATTAGGCAGCACCAGCATCCTCCTCCAGTCCCTCTTCTCTTATCCAGTACTCTTTATGGTCGTTTATTCCATGACCAGTTTTCAGATCTATTTTTTTCCACAGTGAATATGTGACATCATTACACAAGTTGTCAAAAGAAAGCTGGAAGTTGTGACAGCTGAGAAAGGCACAGCTGAGGCTTTTAGCACCTAGGAGAGACATCAGAGCTGTTTGTGGTTTCCTGTATCCAAGAGATAGTTAAAATGCTTGGTAGTAAGGAAGGCATACATTTGCACTTTTCCTTAACAGCAGAAGTTTATGGGGACTAATTTGGGAAGGTTGAATTCTAACAACCAGCCAACCACCACATCCCAGCACAAGTCCCACCATATTGCCATCAAGGAGAAAGCAGAAGTTGCAATGGTTTACTAAAATGGTCAAAGTTTATTTCAGTGGCATGTTTCTTATTAAACATTAAAACAAAAGTGCTCTTAACAGTACCAGAGAAGCAGTTTTCTATTAATACACCATTTTGATACAACATCAATATTTGTTTTATTTACATAAACTTTTCTTGTCTAGAGAAAACCTTTCCACTAGTCAAAACTAGATAAATGGAATGTGTATGTGTGAATTTTAAATACTAAAACATCATGCACAACTATCTATTCTAACTACCCATACCCTCCTCTTTACCACAGTCAATGATTTTAATGCTCTTTATCAAATAATCTTTAAAGCCACTAAAAAACACAGTCCGACAGAAATCAACCTTAGTCACAAAATAACTTTTGTAGGAAAACAGCAACCTTAACTACTGACAAAGTTAACATGCCAACTCATAGAGGTCTTATAATAGAAGGAGGGAGGGGGTTGTTTGAGGTTTGGGATTTTTTTGTGGAAAAAAGTTTCCTACAAAAGTTTAATCCTAAATAGTAGCTCAGACAGCTCCAATATGCTTGCCTGTTACAAGTAACCACTTACATTATCAGTAACCAAAGCTACCACTGGCAGTGGAAGCATTTCAGAGGAAAATGGGTAAAAAAAATAACTCACTTCCTACTAATTCGTAGTCACCTAACTCTGAAATGAGATCAGAATCCCATTAGAAGATGTAATTAAGAGAACCTCAAGGAGCTTACAGAGCAGACAATGGTAGAAGAGAAGACTACATGCATTTTAATATGTTTATTAAAATACTGTGCATCTTTGATGAAAAAAACCTGCAGAAGCACAGATAGCAAAACTTTTATCTGCTGTGTCTCCGAAGGCTAGACACTGATGAAGACCATATGTTCTATCCCCCTGAAGCTAACCTGTCCAAAGGTTAAGAGATTCCAAACTGACTGATATTCACAAAAGATGGGACTTACACAAGCACTGAGGACGAGCTCGAACTTCAACTGTCCCTTTCACTCACTTGGAGTAACATTCCTATTATTCTCATAAACAATTTTATCACCAGTAGCAGCAGCAACAAAGCTAGGTCATTGCACATTTCCGAAAGCCTTTTCTTTCTTTCCTTCCACCCCTTTGTCCTGGTTTTCTGTTTCTTTAATTTAAATTTTGGTTTATAACTTGCGTTACACCTGTGGCATTAATACATTTCACTCTGTTAAGAAAAAAATAAAGTGTCACACCACAAAACCAAAGGTTTCCCTTATTTCTTTTTTACTTAAGATATCATTTTTAAAAATATCATTTTACTGTATAATTACGTAAATCATTATCATTCACTGTTAACAAACGAATTCAAGTCTCATTCAAAAGTTACAAATCCCCATCTTCAAGTGTATCTATCAAAGACTATAAACTACGAAGGCATGCTTGAAAGTGAATGCTGTGTCCTAAAGGTTACTTATCGCCAGGAGAGGAGAAAGCATGCTGTGTGTTTATGCCAGACTGGCAAATGACAGCTGCACAGATTCTAAATCTTTAGCTCCAAACAGGAAGTACTCAAAGCTGCAGTCCCCAATGACATCAAAACCAAGAACAGTTCACAAAGGGCTAAACTAACTGGGGCTGGACTCAATAGGAATACATTACTGTGCAGAGCATGTCTTCAGATAGAACAAAATGAAGAGAAATCAGTAAAGAAAACAAGCCGTTTATAATACGTTCTGAAAAAAAATCACTAAAACAGTAGCATTTGGAAACCTTGCATCTGTAGAAAACCTTCTGGGCCTAAATCCAATACAAACTTGTCAGAAAATATTGATGAAAAACGTGCATTTACAATTGCAAATGAAACATGAAGATGGAACCTATTCCTAAACTCAATTTTTCCATAAAGGAAATAAAGCTCTTTTTTTTTTATGTTATTTAGTTGATTTAATTAGACACTTGTTTTGGTAAACAAAATTAGTTGAGAATGAAACCCCCCACACTAATCACTGACGAATAAAACAGACATCAAAGACTGTTATTGTGCTTATCTGCTTCACTCATAATAGCTTATTGAAAATACCTGTAAGAGTCTAGTATTACAAAAACCATCTTCCCACAAGAGAAATATGATCAAAGCAATTGTCAGATGGCATGAGGCCAGCCTTTCATATACTACACAAGAGATTCTTTCAACTTTGCCTTGAGAGGCCCTCTGATGCTCCATTCCATATTCTCATCCAGCTCTGCATGTGAAAGGTTAATGGAGTGTGCTTTTAATACACAGGCACATCTTAACATGCACTAACAAAATAAAAATATATTTTCATTAAGGAGGGTGCTCTTTTTAACATATTAAAGTAAAAATCAACATGAACGAAGTGCATACATGGATCAGGACATATAAAGAGAAGCTTCTGACTTGGTAAAAATAGAATCAATATCATAAACAGATCTCTCAGAAAGTATACACACTTCTTAGGATTACAAGACAGGAGAGGACCACAAAATTTCAGTCCGGTCCCCAGCCATGACAAGTACTGAATAATTTAATGCTTTCCATAAGGCAATCAAACTCCTTCCTCAGAGTGCTTGTGATTTTGCTTTGATTGAAAAAACATTGCAGAACCTCTCTGCTCTAACAATTAGGAACCTTCTTTCAGTTCTCAGCTTGAATTTATTCATAGCCAGTTTACACCCACTAGTTCTTGTGCCAATATTGTCCTTTAGTTTAAATAGCTCTTCTCCATCTCTGGTGTTTACCTCCCTCATGAATTTAATTTCATTCAATTGCATTTCATAGGACTAATTGCTTTAAAATGGAGAGGACACACTTTATAAAACCATCAATGGCACATTCCATACGGAGAAAAATTAACTTCTCTAGCAATTAACTATCTACAAAAGTTGAAAAGTGCACAGTAAGGCAGTTATAAGCCCACGGAAAAAGTTGTATTACTCCAGGATGCGAGAAATTATTCCAGAATGAAGAGAGTAAAGGCCATAAGAGCAAAAGCTTTAGAAGCATACTGGAATGAAAAAGAGTTCTTATGAAAATAGTATGTTTATTCTTCAGCACTCTTGCACACAAGCTATACTTTCCAGACGGACTTTCACTCAGTTTAAGAGCATTTTAATGCTCATTTCCTTTGCCACTTTTGCAGTTAGGAGGAAAAAAAAAAACAACACTACCACTTACCGAGTAGGAAAATAAAATAGTGCAGAAGCTGTGGGAAAAAGTGTAGTATTTTGTACAGGTTTTTTAAAGGTTAAGGTAGCTTTTTAGCTTCTTCTAGGACAACTTTTAGTGTCACTTTGGTTCCTCTTGATAGATCCTATAAAGGTCAAGCCAAAGTGCTGCTCTATTAACTCACGACCATAGCAAAACCAAACCATATTTATATAAAAGAACAATTTATTTTGGGTAGCAGTTAGATAAGCTCATGTTTAGTGATTCATCTGATGTACTACTTTATGGAAGAAATATGTCAGTATTTCTGTCAGTATTTCAGAATTACACACTGTTTAATGTCAGGAAATTTTGTTAGTAAACCCAAATCTTTCAGACAATTCATCTTATATTGTTTTAGCTTATATGATTAAAAAAAGGCAACTTTTTTTTTATTCTTAGTCTCTTTGTTCCTACAATATGCAGTGCAAGAATAATGTAAATTCAAACAATTTTCTTACTAATAATCAGAAAAATTATACATGAAGTCCAGACAAACTGTCTAGATGTGCAAAATACATTAGAAAAACCTTCCAAGTCAGCCACAAGTTACTACTACTTTACAAGGACTACATGATCTAAATCATTCAAATTTTTGCCTATGCAGAAAAGATTATGAAAATATGCTTCACGAAATCATTATGAAAGAATAACTATTCTTCTGCCCATATTAGTATAGAAATCCAAACCATGCAGATCAGATCCACATAGGATCCAGGTTCAAACTCATTCAACTGAAGTATACGAGCGTGTAGATTTTATTTTGCCCATGTCTTAAGGTACTTTCACATTAAAATAAAACTTCTATTTGCAATAGTCTCATTATCAGAAACTACAGCACAAAAAGAAACAACTGTCCTTTCTTGATTTTGGCCATAATCATTCTTTTAGCCACTCACTGATACTTGTTTTTCTTAATAAAGCAAACAAAACTCTGCTGCATTGCCTTGTATTTTAACATATCATTATAAAGACACTGCTGGCCATTTTAAGCTAAGTAGATATCAACACTCAGTTCATACAGCTCTCTCACCACAAGACTTGATCACAAAAAAAAAAACCAAACCACAATCACCTGCTATCTTTTGCTACTAAAAAAAAGAAAAAATGTTTACCTATCCTGAAAGAAAAAGCTCTCACTGTTACTGGAAAAACAATTTGCTCTGCACTACTATGTTTCTAAAACCTCTACACACTTTTTTCTTCCCCTTACAGCTGGGGGGGGGGGGGGCAAGAATAGAGAAAGAAAAGCAAGTAAAACATTGGTAATTTGTTTAGCTAGTGATGCAGGCTGTTCTCCAATCAAATTTTGTTTCCCAAAGGAAGATATCAGTTTTAAATTACACAGCAAGCAGGCAAGAGAAAGGAAGCAAACAATCTAAACCTTCCCATGAGGGGTAGGAATAAGGCGAGAACTCCAGAGATCCTATTTAATAAATAAACACCTTCATTTCTGTAAGTTAATTTCACCACAGGAAATAAGTTTAGTTTTAATTATATTGCCTTATGTCATGTTTTATGAAAGGTACATGAGGCTCATTGACTTTCTCTTATTAAAGCCTTTACATGCTGCAGAGATGTTGCATGTAGATTAAGTCTCAGTAGAGCCCTAGAGAGTGCACAGTGGTGTAAGATGCAATATTTTTATTGTTATCCCAGACCTGTGACAACTGCCGAGATTAAAAGCAAGATGTTGCTGCAGTTGACTTTTTTCCCCAAAAACGATTTGACATAGAGAAAATATAAAAGATTCTTATATACACAACGATAAAACACCATCTATTCAAAGCCTATGCTCCCACAGATATGGGGGATGCACAATTTTCCAGAAACCGAGAAGCCTAAGAGGTTATATAGGAATCAAAATAAGGTCTTTAGAAATTAATTTCCAAAGAGAGAAATTCCAGGGGAAAATACATTTTCCTTACAAAGTTTAGGCACATGAAGTGAAGCCATATTTTAAGAGCTGTGTAATATTGGCATAGCCTTCCTTGACCTTCTGGCAACACTCTTTATCATATGTCATCAAGTCAGTGAATACAGCAAACTATGGGAATTTCTGGAAGTTCTATTTTGAGGCCTTAGGAGACAAAAAATAAACTTTTATATCACTGTCTTTTTTTACTGTGGGCAGAGTTATGATACTAACACATACGATGCACATTCACCACCACCACTTCCCCTCTCCGCCCCCAGTCTCAGCAGCTTTCACTTAAGTCACAAGTTCCCATCCTGGTACTTCAGGTAGAGGATCAAATGTTTGGAACCACTGGCAGATATTTCTAGGAAAGGTAACTCGTTCTGCAGCCTGCTGAGGAAAAGATTACCTATACTAATGTTGAATTTGTGAAGATTTCTCTAGACTTCCAATAATTTTCTGTGACTTTTCAATAGCTTGTGCCACACACCCATGCAGTGATTTCTGTAGCTTCTAGAAGAATAAGAAGAGAATGCAGCCCTATGACTAAAACTACAGAGCAGACAAGAAGTCTATTTATATGCCAGGCTGCTTCTTACTTATGCAAAGAGAGCATGAACTTCTCTTGCTATCAGCCTAACACCTCTCAGGATTAAACAATTATTTTAGGAAGGGGTAAAACTCTTACACAACACTGAAAATTTTAAATGAGATATAAAATCCTGAAACATGCTTTTCATGCGCTGCTCGTTACATTGCTCTACAGGATATTCACCTCTGTTTCTATCAGCATTCACAGTATCTACGGAATAAGGTAGGAAAATTTTAAAAGATTTGCCAAAGTCTTTGGCAGACATGACCCAACACAACCGGTCCCAGTTGCTCATCCATCTCTAATTCCCACATGCAAAGTTTGCAACTGGGAATTAAACAAATAAAGTATTTCTTTGCCAAACTGCCTGACACTCATTCTTCAAGCTGCTTGCCCTTCATACAATTCAGAACATCAGGGTTTAGATTCAATTTTTAACAGGAAAACATTAAAAAGTCCCTTTATATACTCTTCTTCATACTCATGAATAAACAAGTAATTCTGGTGCCCGAATAACACCTGGCAGGGTAATATTTTAAGAGAGCTTGGAATCCTCATAAGATGAGGAAGAACTAATATGTAGTTAGCAACAATACCATATACCCAAAACTTCAAAGGAAGTCTTCTTTTATTAGCAGCACATGGAAGAAATAAAGGGAGCCAGACATTCACGAGAGCCATTTTCTCACTCTGATGCCAAAGAAGAAATTCCAAGATGAATTTTTAGAACTCAGAATGCTACAGCATCGTCACACCTTTTACATTTTCAAAATCCCATGCTCCTTATGCTAAACCAGTTATCTTTTCTGATCTGAAGTGCAGTCAACTTAGAAGGGAAAAACTGGAAGAGAGCTGAAGGTCTACTGACTTTCTCCTTTAACTCCTTGACCTGGCAACACAGCTCTCCAAAACCCACACACCCCCTAACGAGACAGAGGACCATCTCTCCTGGCCTCAGAGCGGGGCCCAGGCATAAAAAGTCTTTTGTCAGACCAGAATCTTGTACATCTGGAAAGTTACCAAAAATTCATTCTTACTGTCCCCAGAATTTGCCATTGAAGGCTTCAGAGACACTAATGGAAACCCAGCCAGATGAACACGAGAATGAATGCAAAGTGCTAGGAGGCCTGGAATAGAGCAGCTGAACTCAGATTAGGTGTTGACAGCAAGTTCAATGTTTATATACACTTTAAATATTCAAATTAATTTCCAGAGCCACAACTTGGCTTTCTCTAATGTAAATAGTACAAAAAGCATCTTATTTCCATTTCCATTTCATATTTAATGTATGTTGCAAGAGAGTCCCTGTGCCATGCTTCATTACTTTAATCATTTTGCCATTCTACTATAGCTCAACAATGGGTAAAAGTCTATTGTTCTTGTTAGAGGCATGGTATAGAGGAGACAGCTGGCGAGCTTAACTGTATTTCTACTTCAGTGGCTGAAGCATTCAGTAACTTTGGACATATAAACTTTCCTTTCCAACAGAATACTTAGAGGTATATTATCAGGATCCGCCAATAGCTCTGTGCCATAGCTGACATGACTAACATGTGACAAGCACTGCTGTTTCAGCTAACATATATACAAAGTAGGCCTAATTCACATCTTATTCACATATCTTCCTAATGAAGATAGGGAAATAAGGCACTTAATTCACACAGACATAACAAACAGTGGGAAACTAGAATTATGTGGGGGTTTTTTTTCTACAGCTTTAATGACTTCCTTGTACATAGCACAACAGTTCATACTACATTTCCCACTTGTACCACTATGTTCATGCATGTAGCCTAAAGCAACACAAGAATAATGACTTAAAATTATAGCATTTTTATGATATTAAATTAGGCTTTTGTCATGTTAAATGTATGAAGTATGAAAATGGCATAGCATGAGACTTTTTGCCAACAGAGCAAAATTTTCAGATTATATTAGCATTCAGCATTTCCATTTTCCAATAATGGCTGTAAGCACGAAGGGAATGTTCACATTTCTAAGCTCTTAAGTGCCATAATAATCATGCTAGTAATAGTACAATTTAAATTTTAGCTTTAGATTTAGCGTAGTTAAAAAAAAAAGAGGGATGGAGAAGCAAAGCTCCATGGAAAGTAAAAACCTCTCAACAGTTTGTCACTGCAGGAAAACACAGCTACCAGCACTCAGTTGTGTCCTAAAAGCACTGCAGACAACAGACTTCACATTATCTCTTCTGTAAGCGCAGTTAGGCACTGGCTGCCAAAGCAACACAATCATTGTCTTCCTATCCTCTCATACCCCACACAAGCCCTTTTATCATGCCAGTGTTAAGTATCTATTGAGAGAGAGATATCCAGTTAAAAAATAGACCAGATTAAAAAAAAAAATGAAAAAAGGCATAATTTTCAAGCAGATCTGCTCTCCAAATCAGCCTACATGAAGATGACTCAACCACTTGAGCCTCTGCTATTGAAACTGCTTTTCATGTAAAGGAGACAGCTATTGCTATTAAAGAAATAAAACTTACCCTGAAATCAAAAATGTAAATGGCATTGAGTTGGTCATGTTGTCAGGTCTAAATTCCAAATCAAGACTCCTACTTGCAACTCTTAAGACAGTAGTCTCCATATAAAAAAGAAAGTAATAGGCTGATATACAGCCTACATGAAAGAGGTTTAAGTTTCTACACTTTTAGCATAATACTTTACATTTTAAAAAATACTATTCTGTTCTAAAAAATAGTTTTGTTAGTATCAGACTATCCAGTGGGGTCTAATTTTACTTTGCATGAAAAATAGATGCAATATGCAAGAAGAATGAAGTCTCAGATGTAGTCTTCTCACGTAGACTAGTAAAACATTTGCCCAAAAACCTTTTCAAACATGTTGCCTTCATATTCCGTAAGCTAACTCTTAAAAATTGTTTTGGACAGATTCTAGGAGTACTCCTTGTCCACCTACCGCTGAGAGCTACCATTTGTGAAGAGGGTCATAATTTTCATTGGGTCACAAGGTCTTGCACATCACTTATCTGGTATTTTGCAGCCAGCAGATCTGAGGAAATTTTCATTTCTGTGAGAAATCCTGATGATTGCCAGTTCACAAAAGCTGTAGGTCTGTGCTATCTATTTAGTTGTATCTGTCCAGTATCATAGGTCATAAAGTGTTTTCTCACATTCTGAAAGCTACTATGCGACTATGGTTTTCATAAAGCCTCCTGGTATCAGATTCTGTTCTACTAATGTCAATGGCTAACATCCTGCTCCCTGCCTTAGTTCTTGTTGTTTTATAATTTATACATTTCAAGAAGAACATTGTCCATGCAAAAATACAATATTCAGCAAGTGTCTCTTACTGTACAGCATGACAGTTACAGTATTAGATGATGGCTTACCCCTCATACAGTGCTAATATAGTAAAAAAAAGAGTACGTAATGAGTGTATATATTGGCAGTCAGTTATATAGTAGATTAGCTAGGTGTCTGTGTTCTCCCCTACACCTCTATTCTTTCTATCTGTAAATTAAGAACTAGTATTAGATGGAGATATTAGAGATCATGATGGAGCCCAACTCTTTATTGTCTTAAATGTGACATGTTCATCATCAAAATACATGTGCCTAAAATGAGTACCAGAAATGCTTTTGCACAGTGTGAGTTTGCAGAGAAATAAACTTTGGACCAACTACCAGCATTAAGCCAGGCAAGCACACACACACACACACAAAAACCCCAAACTGAAAGTCTAAAATATTAACATCTTATAGTGACAACAGAATATGATGTGCCACTGGTAAAGACACAACTGCGAGTATCCTTCTCAAAATTACTTTTATCATCCTCTCAAATTCCAAAATGGCTCCTGATCCTAAACAAACAGCTACAAGGCAAGAGCAGTGCCAAATATTCAGTAGGCCTGGCAGAATGAAAATAATGCCAGAAGCAGTTGCATTTCATCACTCTGTGCAACTATTTTCTAAAAGCAAAAATTCTACAGATGCATCATTGTTTTCTTTGGAACCATGCACAATGTTGGCAAGGAATAAACAATAAATTGAAGTAATTTAATTATTGCAATATTAATTTCAAAATACTTTCCAGCATCCGCATTTCTAAGAGTCATAGTAATGTCTCAGGTATCAGCAGCCAAATGGTTATCAATATTCATCATTTCCCTATCCCTGTTTTCCAATGACTTGCAGATCCCACTAGTCAAGTTCTGAGAGAAATGAAGGACATGTTTTTCTAAAATTTATGATCACTTACCTAGCCAAATTGTGTTCCAAATGGAAATCATTCTTCTGCCTGATGCTACAAAATGAGACAGTGGAATAGTCAGTAGGTCACTCAGTTGGGATTAAAGAGGTTTGACTTTTGTCCTAAGCCAACTAATGGCTTAATGCATAACAACACAAAATTTGCCTCTCCTGTGATTTGATCTCCTGTCTTTGAAAAGGGAAAATATTTACGTGATCCACTGAACTGCTCTTTGAAGCAGAGCTTAAACACCTCACATTCCCATCCAACCTAATAGAGGAGCTCATCCCCTGAGATGTAGCACATCTTCCATCGAATACCACCCATTTCAACTTGCAAAACATCAGCGATGTGAAACAACTAGGGAACCAGTTCACTCAAAGCAGTTCTGTGTTGCAGAAACAGCACCTCTTTGTATGACTTAGGAGGGAAAGAAAACCCAGAAAGTTACATCAGCCTGAAAGAAAAGCAAGTATAGTGTTCATTCCTCCCCTCCCAGAAAGAAAGAAAGAAACCCCCACACATCAACACTCTCTCACCTGCCAACAGGAAATAGGCCAAGGCCAATAAGAAATGTCTGATCAATTTTGGCATTTGATTCCTTTGTAAAATACTTCCATATCTATGGATGAGAATCATAATTAGTGCTTTAATAAGGTGGCTGAAGAATAGCAGACATCAAACAATCTATTGCTGTTCTCATGATGGCTGTGAAATCACTGGTGGTTGTTTTCAATGCAGCACAGGAAGAATGATGTGTAAACTCTGAAAAAGTGCTCACAAAGATATGCAGGTGTTGTTTTCGTGCAAATCACATTATGCATGGCACAAAAACAGGACATAATTTTAAATGTTTGAGAACATTCAACCAAATTGTTCCTGAATCACTAAATGATAATTACTTCGAGAGATTACAGACCTCTTAAAAGAGCACTATCACCCCAAACCATCAGTAGTTGTACACAGGCAGAAATGTAATGGCAAGGTTCAGCATTAAGGTGAATCTATTTTTGTATTTGTTGCAACATAAAGCTAATAAATGAATGCTGTGAATTTGGGGGCAGCAAGAGATGCCATGTCATCTGACAGATTAACACGTGAAGTAACTTTCATTGTCACACAGAGATGGCCGCTAACAGAATCAAATTTAGATTTTAAATGAGCCCTACAAATATCTTTCAGAAAAGCTCCTACAATGAAGAATTCACTGACTTCCCAGAGGGCGGGAGGTCATGTATTACACCAAATCAATCAGCTGTGCCCCTCCACTGAAATACAAGAAATGAAGAGCTAAAAGTGACTGGAATAAAAAGAAGTTCTTAAAAGAAAGAGTGAGACTCTATAACTAGGGCCACAGGTCACACCATCTAACGATAGCACAAGCACTATCCCAATGAGTGCAAGAAGAGGTCCAGAGTGATCCATTTATTTCAGAAGATCAGAGCACTCTTGCATGCTGAAGAAACCAGACATAAAGCTCTTGTTTCAGAGCATGTTAGGAAAAGTTCTTGTAACTCTAGCAAACCAAAGCCAGAAATAGTTGCAAATTGTAACCACTAGTTTTCCTTATTTACCGGAAGTGACGTATTAATTTGTTTTAAAGAAAAGTTACTATATTTTGAGCTATATATAGCCAAGAAAAAACACTGCATGATTCTAAAATATGAGCTTGATGGAAGGCCTCCTCAAACTGCTGACCAAAAGGATAATGAATATCATATAACAACAGCTACCTACCATTATACGTCAGGTTACTCACACAACACTGGAATCCCTGCTTTGTTATTTCTACTGCATCTGAGGAACAGGTTGTAGCTTTATAGCAAGCCTCATATTTGGGATGAATCTCTAGCAAGAGAAATGGAGAGAGGGGCCTCCCAGCACTGGTGGTCATCACAGCCCATCTGGACTTTGAAACAACTAGGTACACAATCTCAGGAAAACTACATTTCAGCAAAACTCTGCAAATTCCCTTACACTAAGTTGTTCTACTTGTGAGACGCAATTCCTTTAAGCGTTCATGTTAAGTGCTCAACTGTTCCCAGAGCAAAGCATACCTCCTTTCAACAAACTTATTTTTCTGAATTCATCTAGCCAACATTCTTTCCCTCTGTGAAAACCGCTGGGCAGAGACTTTCAGAACAGTTTTGAGCACAGAATGCTGGACTGTTGTTGCAGAATTAAAAGGATTACTTAAAAAAACACCCAAACATACTAGTAAATGGGTAAACTAATACTTGTTCAAAATGGCTTTAATCTTAAGTCCAGAAGAAATCCAGCAACAGAATTCCAGCATCTTGCTGATCAGCAAGAACCCAGAGGATTTCAGCACAATCCAAACATCTGTCCTACCAGACAACCATCTTAAAAGACTGCAGTGTAGAATCATAGAATGGATTGGGTTGGAAAGGACTTTAAAGATCATCAAGTTCCAACCCCCCTGCCATGGGCAGGGACACCCTCAACTAGACCAGGTTGCTCAAAGCCTCATCCAGCCTGGCCTTGAACACCTCCAGGGATGGGGCATCCACAACTTCCCTGGGCAACCTGTGCCAGTGTCTCACCACCCTCACAGTGAAAAATTTCTTCCTGATTTCTAGTCTAAATTTACTCTCTTTTAGCTTATACCCGTTACCCCTTGTTCTCCCACTACACTCCCTGATAAAGAGTGCCTCCCCGTCTCTCCTGTAGCCCCCTTCAGGTACTGGAAGGCTGCTATTAAGTCTCCTCAGAGTCTTCTCTTCTCCAGGCTGAACAACCCCAACTCTTTCAGCCTGTCCTCATAGGGGAGGTGCTCTAGCCCTCTGATTAATTTTGAGGCTCTCCTCTGGGGTCTCTCCAACAGGTCCATGTAGACCTGTATAGAGTTTTTCTCTATATTCTGAATGTGCTCTGGTTGGTGTCGTAAAAACATAAAGCTATTTTGAAAAAGCATCGTAGAATTCCTTCTGTAGCACACCATAGCAAGCTGCAGTCAACCTGCTCTATAATATATTTAATTTGATGGATATGGAAGAAGAAAGTAGAGTGCAGTGGGAAAAGCAGCAGAAATAGGAGGCACTCTACCCAACAGGAATCAGACAGTCTTGTAATAGCTTTTGCATCATTATGGCAAGCTAGACTAGGTTGGACAAGCCTCCCAAATTGTCTCCCTGCAGTCCTAGATACTTAAGTAGCAAAACACAATCTTTTCTTTTTTTTCTGGTATTCAAGGATATTTGTTTTACAATATTTTTTCCAAGATTAAAAGCAAAGCAGAAAGACCTAAATTAACTGTCATGTGTATGAACAGATTAAGTGCTGTTCTCAAGATTTTTTAACCATACTTTAGACAATATTAAATGATTTCCAGCATTTTAAAGCATGACAAAGTTAATTTGTTGTATTTTTCAAACGTGGAAAAATCAAAAACAGCATTACGAAGAAGCTAAAAATCTGCATATATATGCAAAAGTCATCACTGTTGAAGTCAGAATTATCTCTTTATCACTACACTTTTTTCTTGATTCAAGTAACAGCTCCATATAATTCCAGTGAGGCCTCAGTAGAAAGTATACAACAGTTACTAATATTTGCAAACATGTTTTCCCTAAAGACAAACTTATAGTCAATTACTAGGAAACAACCAAGACACCCAAATTATCTAACTATCATAACTAAAAATGAAACAACTAAATCTAATTTTTCAGAATTATCTTGACTAGACCTTATGAGCAGGAAAATATCCCTGCTAAAGCGTCACGCACCCCTTGCAGCAATTATAGCCATGGTTACTTCAAAGTAAAAGAGTGCAATAACACCCCTGGAAAAAGGTCAGAAAACATATATACTTTTTATTTTTTTTAAGTTGACATACATTTAATTAGAACTACTCTTATGGACACTATTTAACACTATATCCTTAGTTAGAAAAATAATTGGGATTTGAACAGCTTGTACACAGAAATAGACTTGAATATATAAACGTGTGTTTTCTTGGATACTGCTGAACCTCCCAAAAATCTTCCCCATGGGGCACTTTAACTTTTCTCAGTTTTGAAAGTTCCATAGCCCTAAAATTCTCTGCAAGGTTTTCCTGCAGGATCGCAATAGGGAAGATCAATCTCTCAATTTGGTAGGCTACTCAACAGTAACAAGGAAGCTGGATATACCAACCACACACCCACAGAAGCACAGGGGAACTCTACAGGTCTGGGAAGAACACAGAATCTCATGCCAACGCTATTCTTTCTGATTAGGAAATTACAAAGTTTACAGTAATCTCATTTGATTGACTAATTGCCAGATGCTCTTGGGACAACATCAAATAATGAAGTTTCTAAAATTCAACTTCTTGTCCAACAGCACAAGATCATAACCATACAGCTGATATTATGACTACTGTCTCTGCACCTATTTTCCATGAAGCCATTTAACTGGATCTAAGAGTTGTCTCAGCAATTAGATCTTCCTCCCTAACTAAACAAGTACTACTTGAATATTAACTCTTCACTCAATTATTTAGCATAAATTGACGAACCTCTTCCAATACAAAGAATCTGGGTGGTAATCAGGTTTCTTATATAATCACTGAAGAGTCTCACAACTGCTAATGTAGAAAATTCCAGTTTACACAGAACAATTTACCAGTGGAAGAACAATAAATTCAAACTCTTGAATAAGGCTGTGGTCAGCCCTGAAGTGGTCAGGCAGTTGGACTAGATGATCATTGTAGGTCCCTCCCAACGAAAACGCTCTATTCTATTCTTCATCCAGAAAAAGGGGAAAGTTGAGAAGTTTGAACTACTATATTTACATTTAGTTCATTGTGTCTCTCTTTTCCCTCTGAACTCGTCACTGTTCCACATAATTAACATTTTCTGGAGTCATGTGTGCCATCCACACATTCTTTACAAATGCCCTGCATTCTGAAATCATCATCAATAAAATTTTATAACTTTCTCACACTACCCCATATTTTGTTATGTCACCTATTTTGTTCTTTTTTAATTCAAACTACTATTTCCTCCTTTGAAATGCATCAGTTACTATAGAAACAGTTCTATATGCAAACCCGAGTTGAATCCACTAACAGAGAATAAAAAATTACCATTTGATGGAAGAGTTTGAAATGCATAATTGGTGGAATAGTGAAATACAAGAATTAATGTGTTGGGCTCAAATTCCTGCCTTAGCTAGAACCAATATGAGGTACCAATAGCGGAATGTTAAAGGATGATACTAAAGAAACAAATATTAATGTTTTAAACGTGCTTAATCCCATACAAAAGTACAACTAAATTGTGTATTTTACTGAAGTGCTCTTCAAGGGAGAAGACTTAAATGCGAAGATTCATTTCACTGCAAAACTCGGGGTGTTTCATCATTGAAGTAATTTGTATTAATTTGAAACTACTGGATCAATTTACTAAAATTGTCTTGTTAAAAAAATGCATTGAGTCTAAGTTATCAACATTAGGATATCTAAATTTTCTTTCAGTGCTTTACATAATTTCAAGCAAGATCATGCTGAGATTTTACAATTGATTTTTCACTAAAACCTTCACAGCTTAATACATTAGATTTGCTTTTCTACATTTTTGAAGATACATATATAAACAAATGAAATGTGTAGACAATACACACATATATATGAAGGAATTCTCATCTGTTTGTAAATTATCCCTCATCTTTCAGAATTATAAAAATTCACAATTAATCAGCTTCTATATGATGCTATAGCTAGTTCAATTAGTAACTGCACTCAGTGGCATCTTAGCTAGTTCTACTTTAACAAGTTACTACAATAATTAGAAACATATACCGAGAAAAATGTTCTTACAAGCTTGTTCCAGCCTTTAATACCTACAAGGGTTTTTACAGGTGACACAAGCCTCTCAAACAGCCAAAAATCAGAGCTGACAGCTCACCTTCTACCAAGAACCACACCAGCAAGCCTTTGATGTCATTTCTGTATGCATTACAGACCCCAGCTCTTCCAAAACCTGCTGTACCAAGTCTCCTGTTCTGCTTTCCCCCACAACAGAAAATAAATGACTGACCTCAGCTTTTTGCCAGTACTATTCATTCAAACATTCAAGCCAAGATGAAGTTTTTACATCATGTTTCATTATTTGTTTCACTCAACAACTACTCAGACTGAGATTATTAATTACTATTATTTGTGCTGAACTCAAAGAAAAATATCCCAGTGACTTCAAAGAGCTTTGAATCAAGCCCAAAGAGCGTAAATGGGATTTAATTTATTCCTGGACTTTTACTGACCCTCTGCACAGTGATGAATTTAACCTATCTTGAAATTATGAATTAAATAGGCCAAGGATATATTTTTAATGGCTTTTTTTCAATTTGAAAATACAATGAAAAATGGCATCTGTGTTTTGTTCAATCCTTGTGACATTTTTCTGAAGTATTTTCTGGGTCTATATTATACCCTATTTTTTTTTCTTTTTACATCAGTCAGTTATTTCTGAAGCAGTAGGTGATACTGAGTATTATATTCTGATTAAAAAATACACATTCGTTGTCACACAAGGGGCAATGATTTTAAATTGTAAGATCAGGCAAACTGATAAAAATAGAAGGGCATAATTCAGGAAAATTATCCACCTTAGATGAGAGAGTTCTACAGACTTAATTAAAAAAAATGTACAGAATGCATTACTGTCAATTAGAGCACACCCTGTGTAATTCATTAAAGCCCTCTCCCCTGTGCAGAAGTGACAAACACTCCATTATGCATGGGAGAAATGAGGCAGAATACAAAGGGGTAATGTCAAATTAAAAAGAAACTGACCTGTTCATAACACAAAATTATATTATTCAAAAATTAAGGAATCTGGACAAAAGGGATGAAACTAGAAGAGAAAAAAAGTGCCTAAGGAGAGGTCTAATTTGTTTACAGAGCACTGAGGATGGAGGCTTACTATGGTAATTAAGCTATTATTCAATGACAAAAAGAAAAAAAGAAGCAATTACTAAAGAAACCTCACTGACATTTGGCCTAAAAAGAGACATACCTTGGTAAAAAAGAAAAAGGTGAAATCAACAGCAAGAAAACTTTTTTTAAACTGTTTTATTTAAAATCAAATGAACCAAGTTATCATTTGGTATCACTCAGCCAACTGTCATCACTTCAGTTGTCGTTTCCTGATCTTCTCCATATTCTTTTCTTAACTGGAGTAAAGTATCTTTTACAACTCTCATACATACGAGCAGAGATGTCTTTACACAGTTTGGAAGTACCTCCCCCATTTATTTATCACTCTTTGACTACTTTCATTCACTGGTATTTTCTTAAATATTAATGGAAAAAAGGATGAAGATTAATATTACAGGTCATATTCATGTAGTGCCAAAAAGCAGCTGTGCCTTCATTCATCTTTCTGAGCTCGTTGATTCAGGGACAGAAACTTTAAATTTGCAGTGGAGTATTTTCATAGCATGTAATTACATGGTAAGCATGTTATTCCAGGTAAGCAAACAATTCCAACAAAAAGCAGTCTATTAATACGAAGATGAGATTTTCCCCTCCCTTTAACATATTTCCAAAGTTACTGTAACGGTACATTTATACCAGCATCTTCCAGGTCAACAAGTGGTATGCACACATATGCGTGAGCACAGCGCTGAGGTGATGCTGTCTATAAAACAGAAGTCATTCCCATGCAAAAAAAACACAGTCCAGTGCAGGAAACTCCCGATCTCAAGCCCTTGCACTTTAAGCCTACCTTGCAAGTTAGAAACATCACTGTCTATTACAAAATTTAAAAATCAATACTGATTGCTTCTAATAATTTACCTATGCTGACTTAAAGCTTTAAACAATTATTTTGGCACTTTCCCCTCCTTTTGCATTTCACCTCTTTCTCCCAAAGCTATTCTATGCTTTTCAGTACCCTCCTCAGACAAGTGATAATTGAGAAATATCTCCTACATACAGACTTACACAGAATCTGCTTAATTTTATTTGCCAACTCCAAAACACAGTTATGCAGACAAAGGATGAATTGAAAAGAAAACAAGTTTCCTAACTTGCTTGTTATGAGCAGACACATTAATTAAATCCCAATTAAAGGGCCAATTTAATTAGACAGAGGATTGAATATGAGTGTTTAACTGCTGCAACACCATGAAGGAGCTCATTCTCCTTTTATATATTCCAAAATATATCAGATGCAAATCAAAACAAATGAAGGGAGTGACAGTGATGCATTACTTAGATGCACACAAATCCAAGCCTGAGAAAAGAAGGATGACAAAGCCGATCAGTTCCATTGTACTGCTAGTTCAGACAATGTGTCCCCTGCATCAGGCAAGAAAGTCTCTCAATAGGTCACACAGTCAGGGGTAACTAACCACAAATTGGAACAAGAGAGAAAAATGCCTTTCCTTAAGACTTCTGACAAAACAAATGCAATTATTTTGAAATACGAAAATGTAACAACTAGCCAAGCTACTCGAAACAATCCTATAGTATTGCACATTGTCCTCCTGAATCCTCATGTCAGCTTTCATGACCGATAATGACAGTCACATTTACCAACACGATTTCTAACACCTCAACATAACCAGTTCAAGTATAAGTCCTTGCTAGAAACACACTACCAGCTATTTTGACCACACCACCGGTCAAGATTCATTATCTTATACCTCTTGTCTTTACACCATAATTTCTGTAGCAACAGCACTGCAGCCCTGCACGTGGACATTAGAAGCAGCTTGTTAAAAATAAGTACACACTGCACCCATAAACTCAGTCTTTAGCTTGTCTCACACTCAGATTGCACAAAGGAAAAACAATCCTGATGAACTAGAAGCAAAGCGGTGCTCTATGTTTTGTACTTTATTGACTCCAAGTCAGTCACGTAAACAGCCCGGTAAACCCAGTATTTTCCATTGGCCTTTGACCACTAACGAACAGACTGGAATCTTAAAAAAAAAAAAAAAAAAAAAAAAAAATCACATCCCCTTTCTTAGGTGGCTATTGTCTGTCCATCCCCACTTCTAGATGTCAGCTGCTGTCCCTGGTAACTTTTTCTCTAAGGCAAAAAGGTGTTACACTTTTTTGGGAGGGTGAAGAGTCTCTTAAAATAATTAAGCATAGGGACATTCTTTGGAAATGTGTTTGTCTGCCTCTCCACTCACGTCAAACACATATTGATCAGTTTGACTTAGGTACAACTATTCCACTTATTAGTAAATCAAACAACAAAGTAGGGGAGGCAGGGAGAAGGGCATAGTAGACTTTAAAATAAAGTATCCTTTAGGCCCATGCTTTGCATCTAAAGTCCAAATCTCTAACAGCTGATGCCAAGAACATGATTACAGGCCTTGGAGGAACACCAGTCAAGGTAGGGAACAGGAGGAAGAAAGAGATGCAAATACACAATGATGTTCCAAGTACAGGAATAGGAATTCTCAATCTAATGAAGGCAAAAGGGATGAAAAACTCACGATTTCCATGCAGGCATCTCGTGTACTGATAGATCCCAATTTTCAATGAAGTTTTACCCATAGTAATTTACTGCCCAAGCAGTCAGTTGTAGGCTGCTACATTTCTTAACAAGAGGTGTGAAAGCAGAGGCCAGCTGCTAATTTTTTTGTTTATACCCAGCATAGTTATAAAAATCCTTCAGATGACCCCTCAAAAAGTGTTTCTGCTTTATCATGTTCCTGATTGTAGTCCGCCAAAGAATTTAAGCAGAGATGCTCAATATGCTAGATCTGTATCCTCAGCATACAGTTAGGAAAGCATATAATTTTTACCCTCATTACAAACAAAAGCAACCTAATGGCTAAGATGCCATTTAATCACTAAAGCATATTAAAAAATAAACATCTCAGTAATGTGTTTTTATTTTGCAAAGAGCAGCACTGAGCAGTAGTTAGCTGAACTACGACGTGCTCACTAAATTACAGATCTTGTTCTATAAATGGCATAAAACCTTCTCTAGAAAGATATGTTATACAGTTTGGTTAACAGTGATGATTTTGATTTGGAAAATAATACAATTCATCTTGCAGAGTACATTTGACCAGGTTAAATATTATTCAGGAAGTAAAACGTGCTTCCATTTCTGTGACCTACTTTACATTAAATTAAGAATGTTTAGACTTCACAGGGGATACAGAATAGGACCCTTAATCAGAATAGTATGCAAAAATCACATTGCATATTTATCAGGGAAAATTATTTCTTCCCTAGATGAACACAGAGTTTCTAAAGGGGATTAGAAGGCGTTACGGGAGAAATATTGCAAATGCATTAATTGAACACAAATTTGCCCTTTACTTCTTGACACTTCATTTGGAAAACACCAGGTACGTGTTAATTAAGATAACAAGTGACCCATACTTTTCATCTTTTGCTTTAATGACTGATGAGAATTTATGAACTTTAATACCACTTCTTCCGTGATGCAGAGTTAAATGTACAGAAAGAATAATACACATCTAATTTAAATAGTAAAGAAATAAGTCTCACTTTCCAGAGGAGAGTCCTCCATTTTGTTTTATCTTCTTCATGAAGCAAAACTTTATAGGAATACTTTTCTGTATAATATTCTGGTCCTCAACATAAGCCTCAAAAACACAGGCAAAGACCAAGTCTTTCCACATGCCGGGAAACAGATGACAATATATCTATTTTACAGAAGAATTGTCAGCTGATTACAGGTTATTGGACAGACTGTTCTTACCAAAGGCAGGAACACTCCGCACTAGTATGTCTATGAATCTGTACTAAAACAGAGTGTCTGCGTTCATCTGATTAAAGCTTCCATAAGGAAGCAGAGACCTGCCTCTCTTCTAACACAAATATTAAAAACAGAAAAATGACCACTTGCTGACCACTTAAAAAGGATATGCGAGCTACTTCTGCGCATGGGCTTTATTCCCTTGCCATTGAAATGAGCTTATTTGTCTCAAGGAACAAGAAAGGGGAATAAATTACCCCTTTTGCAATCATAGCAATTCAGCCTTGCACTTTCCTTAAAGAACCAAAAGCAAGACTTACATTAATAACAGGTATGCTTATTTTTACAAAAATGTCTACTTCAAAAAAACAATGTATCTGATACACTTTACTCACTGAATGAAAACAAGGATTTTTCTATGGTTTGTATTGTGGTCTCAGCTGTATTTCTGAATATTCAAGTTTCTTGAATTGAACAGAGCCCCACGGTTGCAGAGATTGAAGGCAGGCAGGCCATTCTGGGAACAGACCAGGATACACTAACTCAAAAATAAGCTTTTTTTTTATTTCCTTGTATAAAATAGATATTGGTTTACTGAGAATAATCACTGGCTCAAGCTAGTGCTTCTCAGCAGAGCTCTTCACATCAAAATTCAGTGTTAGAAGCTCCCACTAACCTTTATCCCCAAAATATACCCTATTTTGCATTTAACCATTTTTACCAAAATAAATAGAACATTTGAGTTCCACCTCAGCTCTAAAATGTTTGACTACAGTATAACACTATCCAAAGGTACATTTAATGGTGCCAAATTGCAGCAGAAAGATTCAAAACTTTTGCCACATTTTTCAATCTAGCTTTTCGTCGCAGCTTTTTAAAAAAATTATTTATTGAAGGCATAGACCTTACATTCAAAAAAAGTTGTAATTTTTTTGTAAACCCCAGTCACTTAACTATAGGTAGAAATGGCACCTTACCATTAAGAGGCTCTTATACACTGCTGAGTACAGAATGGCTGGAGCAAGAAGGTAGCCTTTATTCTGATGCAGTGAACACTAGCTTCTCCCATTGCCCTTTTCACAATGACCACCACCTAGATTAGCTCCAGAAAAATACAGTCACATACTGTATTAAACCCTCAGGGTCTACATTTACAGGTCATTTGGCAAAGTTCTGGTCTTAGCAGACCTTCGCTTTCCTGAATTTGTGTGATTTGCATGTTTTCTTCGTAATTAGTTCTTTTAAGTGCATCAAAGCTTTAGAAGGCATATATTAATTTGACAGTTTTCTAATTGCTTTTTATGTTGTCATCTTTATGGCAAAGGAGCTTTATGATCTTAAACCTCTAAATCATTTTAATTTTTCCTAGAACTTGATACCAAAGGTCTAAGAACCATAGTCAGATTAAACAGGTCTAACTAATTTGAAGACACACAAGTTCTGCCCAATGCATCAATTCAGTCAGTCAGACATTTTTAACACTTTCATTGACCATCAGTCTACATAGAAATATGACAACCCACATCTTGCCCTTTGACAGCAAAGATTTACTTCATATTTGTTACTATCTAGACCAGACTAGCTGCAACAAGAATCATCTGGGATTGCTTTAGAAATTTATTACACATACTAGCAAAATTAATTTTTAAGCAGATTGTTTTCTTTGTATCCATATTAAATGTCCTTTTCCTTTCATCAGGTGCCTGTCCATATGCCTGACGAGACTTTTTTCTTCCCTTTGCAGCATTTCCCTCAGTTATTTGTGGGCTCTCCCCTCCATTAGTACTCAGTGAGGTCACGTTATTCAGTCTTAATAAAAGGCTCCACAAGCCTTTTGCACCAGTAGCACTAAACATTTTTGCCATTCTCCTCTCAACCTTTTTATTAACAAAGGCTGGGCTGACATTAGCAATTCAGCAGAATATCAGACCAGTAGATCAAAGAAGATCAAAGCAGATGGTGCTGTGCACACTCCATCGCCATCTCCACTTTGAAAGTTTCAGAGTTTCACTTTAGACTAAACATCTTCTGGACTGAGCATCCCAAACACACACTTCATTCAAGGCTGTCCGAAAGAGCAATGGGATGAGACCCTCATATTTCCATTACGGATCAGAGATCGTTGTGTGAGCTGCTAGTCTGATATTTGCCAAAAAAATACAGAGCATATGAACTAATATAAGTCAAAACCTGCAGGGGAATAGTGCTTCCAAACACACCGTTTCTCCAGGCTGAAGCACTAACAAACATGCAGGCAAATACTCACATAACAGCAACAAAAGGAAATAAAAAAATCTTTCCAAGTTATAAACAACACAACCATAGCAAAGAGACAGATGCACTGTTACTAACAAATTTGGTTTCTAGTGTGGATATTTTGTTTTGGAAGTTCGATTTGAGGAACTGAACCCTTATTTTCTGGTCTACGTGTATGATTTTCTTTTGGTTCAGTAGTCAAAAATGTCTTCAGTACTAGTAAACACCCTTTTTTGCTGACCATTTTATGGTTTCGGTAATGGCTGTATTGCATGAGCTTTGAACATAATATTCACTCACATTCATTGACCTGTCCAAACTTTTACTTTCATTCCTGTACCTCTTAATTGACTAGGTCAGTTATTTTCAGTTGGTTAAAAAAAAAAAACCCAACAAAAAAAAAACCTAACAAACCTCCTCATGACTTATGTTTTTTCGCTTTTAATAGGAAATTATTATTTGCTCTTGCTCCATTTGCTGAAGGACAGGGTGAAGCCTCCTAATGAAAAAACAGATTTCTATGAAGCTACAGAATAACAGGATTGCAGCTTTTTTTTAATCCAAAATTTGATTAATCCAACTGTTCAAATCTCTATTTTTTGGCTTGAGAAGAAAAAAGTTCAACAACAATACATATTTCTTAAATGTTGCTATTTTTTAACTAAACATTGCATGAGAAGAGACTTATTTTTGTGAGCGGTATTTAACTGATACCCAACACCAAGCCAAGCTTTCTGCTCTTTAGTAACTGGGAAACTTCAGAACTTCCAGATGTAAACCAAGTCTGCCCCTGGTTAATTTGGAAAGTCTGTCCTAACTGGTTGGTTCAAGTATCTTGTGAAATATTTTTGAGATTAACTTAAAGAATATTTAAAAATAGTGTCTTATATTTTTGTATTTAGTGGCAGATGAACCACAGAAGTGGGTTATATTCAGACTGCTAGTATGAACCCGCAATTAAAAAAGTCTCATTAGTTCTAGTGACTTAATGTTTGCTAAATAACACATCTCTGAAAAAAATGAAAAGCTTCAGAATTTACCACAACATGTGGTAGATTTCAAATCTCTGCTCATGTCAGAGACCACAGCACTCTTTTTCTGTCTTTTAATATCTCTGCTGGTGTGTTTTCATAGTAATTCTAAAAATGCATGTTGTTTATCACATGCTTTATGCAGATAATGCTTTCATTTCCCCCTTCCCTTTTTGCCTTTTTCAGAAATGCGGAATAGAAACTTAATTGTTAGAGAAGTGGTTACTGCAAAAATCTGTTCACAAAACCTGTATTTCATTTTGTACCTCAGGCATAAGAGGAGGCTCTTCAAAAAAACCCACACATACCTGTGAACAACTGCTTTCAGAGAACAAATGCAGATTATTTACGTGTGAAATAACTAGCACTGGTAAACTGGCACCCATTTTCCAATCCGTGTGCTCTTGCATGTCTCGATATATCACAATTGCATAAGGCGTTACTGAAAACATTTGAGATCTCCTGAAAGCCATTTGCAAGAGATATTATCCAGTGTCATAAACATCTTGTGTAGAATGTGAATAATTTGCCTGTCAGACAAGGTATAAGCAGTTCTTCCCTACACTGCAAACTTTGACTATTTAAGTTTTCGTATTACTGTTGAATCAAAGTTAGAATGTACTGATACTTTTCTTGTGAATAACCTATTTTTCTTCTAAGGAAAAGTACAAAGGAGGTCACAACAACTGTTTAATAAATTACTGCAGAACAGTAATGCTATTACTGAAATAATTCCCATCGTGAAAGGTGATTTGAGTGTGAAAGCAGCCATACGAATGCCTTCAGATCCTCTTACTTGGGATATTTTCAGTAAAACCAAACGTAAGCTAAAACAGATGCCCTAGACAGTACGTAAACACATTTCTTGTTTTCCTTTTTCTGATTCATATGTAGAAAGATAATCTATTCGTAAACCTACAAAAATAATAAAAAAATCTTAATCACAAAAGATTCTGCGATTTAAAACTCCGTGATTTACTAGAATACAGCAAAAACTAATATCCAAATATTCAATCAGTGTTAATCAGAATAGTTCCATTGATGCTCAATTTATGCTAGCTAAGAATCCAGCCTTAGATTTAATCATCTCATTGGTAATGAAGCAGAAAGATGGGTTTACGAAATCAACAGTGAGGATACAGAAGAAAAAAGAAAGAAAGAAATATTCTGGCAGCAATCCAGCATTCATAACTGAACTAATGTTCAATTACTGTGAAACGCTTTATGGAAATAAATGTTAGTTCTACATGAATCCCAAATGAGTTTATTACAATCAGTGCTACTAAAATGATTAAAATAAAGTGTTACTAATATGCCAAACAACTGTGATTGCAGTTTCATAAAACTGGTGTTTAATATCCATCACAGATAACAGATTTTTTCTGGAATAACTAAACACAACGATGTGTCTAAAGCATTTGAAATCATGACATTGATAATAAAGTTAATTAGCATTTTAAAATGAATTAACATAGAGCAATGTGTAAAATACATTAAAATACCTAAAGGTTACTTAAGTAACACAAAATGCGTCTGAGTAGCTGTTTTGCATCAGCAGAACAGGAAAATAAAAATAATTATATCAAAAAAAATCTGCTTGTTTTTTGTTTTTGGTGGGGGTTTTTTGGTACAAAATCCAAAGTGTTTACGAATGTATTCTTTCTGCTTAGAAATTTTTGGTTATTATGGTACTCAAAATATTGAATTCAATCACCATTTTCAGATCCCTAAATGACAGTTTCAAAACATAACGGAGTACTTACACAAATATACAATATTAATAAATAACGTTTATCTTAGGGGGAAAACACGAATATGTTCAGTCTGAATATTTCAGAGAGTCTTTTCCGAGGGAGAATAACACATTTTGGGTGGAGTGTAGTGTGCCATTTTATTAGCAAATTATTTACTAAGCAGTTGTACAGGCGCCACAGTCAGAGCTGCAATTTTCCTCATGAAGAGGGTTTGACTCAAACACACGCACAACTTAGCAACAGATTTTAAACACAGCACATATATGGAGCTAACAGTTGAAGCAGAATCGTGAGCATAGCATCTACACAGAAGATGGCCCAAGTCATACTGTATTTTCTCAGATCTGTGTTTCTCAAGAAACCAGTTAGAATTAAGCATTCCATTTCCTCTCTAATTTGGAAACATAAATTTAAATACCATCCGTGCTGGGTGAGTGCAAAGTTAACAATGAACATTTAAGATAAACATATATAAGTAAATATATATATATACAAATATATACACTAGTCAGAATTAGGTATCTACATGGATATCTTGAGAAAGAGTAATTTTTCTAAAATCGGTGATTATGCTGGAGTTAACTGGCTACTTATGATAGCAGCTATTTCATTTATTATCTTTTGTTGTTGTTGATTTCAGGTTTATTCAGTATAAATACTCCAAGTGCTCTGACAAATAAATGTATAGATTTCCACCCCTCATCAGCCACCTTACCTTTTACGGCAAGCTCTTGTGGAACGGCTTTCTAGTTCTGTGCTCTTTCAACTATTGTTTACAAAATTACTTTCTTGCTGCTTTTATTTCCACAACTATTTTAACAAGTACTGGGGGTTTTTTGGAGAGGGGGTGGGCTCTAAATAATATTTTACTCTGCCATGGTTTCTTGTAAAACAGCCTTTAAAAAACATACCACACAAGCAAGGACAGACTCTCTTCCACTTTGCTAAATGGAAGGCAATTCTGAAGTCTCCATAACTCAGGTAAAAAAGTGACGAACAGTAAAACTCTACGATTTTCAAGCAAGTTGTCTGAAAGGACAGATGTCTTACATGAGTCTGGCTAAAGTCATACAAACAAGTGTGACATTAGACAAATACTCTTCTTTCAGCAAAATTCACTTCCCACTCCGTTAGGAGATCAAGTGTTCACTTAAAATGTGATGAGCATCCCAAATAAGAGTTAGATGAGGATAGCAGATGGATGAATGCATCAGAAAATTCCCACAATCCTTGTATGCCAGGAAAGTCACACCTGATTTCATTCCATGGTCGAACATAGAAAGTCACTTAAGAGAGACTGGAAATGACTAAGGGATGAGACGAGAGAAGTTGTTGCTGGTGCATGACTGGGAGCTGAGTATCCACAACACAGAATGTCAACTCAGTGACTTCCCACTATTCGAGCACATCAATGGGACAGAGAGAAGGGGGCTCCTGCTTTCTGCTGTCATTGGCACCAACTGCGAAAGGCAGATTTCATAATGATTGCATTCCCTTCTCCCATTTGCATACTTATTTTACCTATTTTGAACAGCGTAAGTTCCATCTGTAGATTTTACACTCTCTGCAGATTATTAAATAGTTTGTCTAGGTGAGTGAGAAAGAAACACTACCTAGTTCCCTGGCCTATCATTTATTTTTAAAGCCAAACCACATCCATTGGCAGGTTTATAGCCAAGTTAAAAACAAACCTTTTTGAAGGAAACCAAACACAAGTCATTAAGATTCATGATTTAAAGGCTTTTAGTTGTGTATTTTGCAATAAAAAAAAAACTTGAAAAGAATACAAGCTTCTTGAAACAGCATCTGAAACTCAGCACTCCCTGCTCCCAGGTAATTGCTAGTCTACCAAGTCATATTATCTTGTCTGCTCCTTTTTTTTGTATCGTAAATGAGTTATTTGCTGTACATGGGCAGACTGAACAGAAAAGACTTATTTCTCCTGCTCAAGCCCATCCATAGCTGCCAGATAATATACTCTACTGAAAAACAGGAGACATGAATCTTTGCTTCATCAGACTGAGAAGTTAATTGAATCGCTACTTCCTACCTCTTTTGGCATCTACAAAACTCAGTAATCTTGCCACGACTTTCTCCTCCACTTTGAAAAGTTGCCATGACAACTTCCAATACAGCAGGAGGCTGGAATTAAGTGATCAATGGGTCACGAAACTGGGGCTTTCCCTCACCAAGCTCTATTATCCCAAGAAAAGGGGCCAGGCACTGTGTTACCCTACTCCAAACCTACATGCAGAGGCAAATCCTCTCCATCAGACAAGGACATATCCCTACCTTTGGTCACAATGCACGCAGGATCTCGGAGACAGGTCATGAGACTGACCAAGAAGATAATTGCAAGTACAATGGACTTCCAAAAAGGTTTAGACATCCAATGGAAATCTAAAACTTCTCGGAGTGATATTTCAAATAGTTCTCTTTTTAGTAACAGATCAAAAGAACAAAAAAAAGAGCTCCAGAAGAGTATAGCAGGCATTTCAGAAAGGTTCATTCCTATAGAGTGGAAGTTATCTTCTTATAAGTAATTATTGTTTCACTTAATTGGCTACGGCAGCTAATGCTGCCTATAGCTTTATCTTAATTGCAAAAACTAGTAAAAAATCCTCCAACTAATATGACTAAGAAAGTATGGGGTATAGTTTATCAATGCGTTTGTTTAAAGCCCTGGTTTCTGTGTCCTTTCATTAGGTTTTATGTACTAGCTTTTGTAGTGACAGAGTACAGAAAAATTCTAAAATTGCGCCAACCAGAGCACAGCACGCCTGAGCACTATTAGCAATGCCAGTCTATGTTGGAGCTAAAGAATTCCATTTCCAGACAACATTCAGATCTGACCAATACAAGCCAATTCCAAATGCAGAACACACACAACATTTGTTTCCTCACTCAGTGCTCTTCAAGTTTAAAATTGCCTCATGTGACAAGTGCAGTATACTGAAGGTGATTGCAAATCGTGAGAAGATTCCAAGTACACTTCAAGAGCTGTTCAGACATAACAAAAGCTTTGAAAACTGTTTTTCTTTCTTAAATCCGTACTCATATACAATTTTTTCAAATTATATTCTAGGATTGCTTCTTCTCTGAGAAATTTACATTATGTATTTGCTAGTTAAAGACATAATGAGCAGTCTATGAGGACCAAAATTGTTTTGCAAAGGACTGGGACACAGAAAAGTGGCCTTTCCAAACTGAAAAGGATTTAGCTGTGATAATAGCTGCTCAGTGGGCAAGTGATAATTGCCTCCTCTGCAGGCACTGGCTCCGGCAGAGCTGGCAGTGAAAAAGGCTTGATCCTCTCCAGGCTGCACCAGCAGCCCCATGGATGCCCAGGGAGGTGCTGGGGCAACTTGCAGAAGCCCTGGGCACCAGGGAGGATACACACTGGGAGGAGGAAACACTCCAATAAGCCCAAGCAAACACAGACTAACGAGGAAAGGACCCCCCCCCTAGGACCCCCACCTCGCCATCCTGATGCTGGTCTGTGAAAAATTAGCAGCATCACCCTTAGGAAAGAGCATCACATGGGTGAGCCAGGCAAACACCCCAGAAATGAGGTGTGCTCAGGTTATTAGCTATTAGGGGATAATATTCTTTTGCATTGTCTAGTTTTGATCAGGAGGAATAATCTGTACCAAAATAACCAGTAATTATCTGAAGAAAAAAAATTATATCCTAATTTAGTTTTTCTGATAAAACGTCATGTAGCAGGAGAATTTCAACTTAGCTCCGATTCCAACTGTAAATTCAAATTATTTCATAGAATTAGATTACAGTAAGTAAGGGAAAAGTATCTACACTTTAGAACATTAAACAAAGTGAAATTAACAACAATTGTCTGGAGACACATTCAGTTCAGTTTATAATTTGTGTCAACACCCTTAAACTTATGAGTAGCCCAACGTTAATACATCAAAATTATATGGTTAAAAGGAAATAAATCTGTTAAAAAAAAAAGATTGCAGTATCAGATTGCCAAGAAAGAAGTTAAAAAGAATGAAGCTTATAAAAATAAAACCATGGAAAAAATCCCCAAATACCTTTTAAAATGCTAAAAAATTGAGTTGCTACATAGCACTAGTAAAATTACAATTCATAAATTGAGATCAAAACCCAGAAACATAACCATATAGAGTATTTGAGGATGGAAAAAAATGTTTTTTGGGCTTTCAGAATCATGGAATATTTTAAAGAAATAAATGACAAGCACAAAATAAGTATACACAAGTAATAAGTTGTTCTGCTGTGGAAACAATGCTACTCAGCAGTAAATGGAAAGAAAAGTAATTATTTCTTGCCAAAATAAATTCAACTTTACATTTTATCATTCCAAGAGTTTTATTAACAAGATAACAGTATTTTGTTCTTACAACTTTGAAAGCAGAACCATGTGAATTAATAGCTAATTCAGATTTAAAATTAATGAGCTTTACTGCGCTGATTTTTTTCCAATTTTCTTGAATAGTATTTCCTTTAAATAGTCTTCCACATAATGCACAATCTTATAAGTCCCAATTGAGTAACAATGAAGTCTCGTTAGTCTTTGTCACCTCATAATCATTCATGCTGCATTTTAAACAAGCAACATAAATTGCTGCTTTGGGAAATTATTTTGGAGTTATGGAAGAAATATGTGCCAGCTTAAGGTGTAGTTTGTTCCTGTAAAGCATTTTATACTAAAGAAGTTTTACTGGGCATACAGGAATGTTTTCTCGTTAAATTACATACTTTTTCTGCTAAGTGTGGGTTACTTCTCACATATGTTAAATCCTATCTGCCTACCTACTTCATAACAGCTCTATTTAAAACCAGCATTTTTCACAGAGGTGATAATGTCAGATTTATGTATTTATTTTAAAGGAACACTTCAAAGGAATTCAAAAGAAGAGAAAAAAACCACAGAATTTTTCATGAGAAAGGAATTTCACAGGACAAGTGGGTTTTTTCTGAGGGATTTATTTAATTTTCCCCATACCTGACTGTCAATACATCCATTTCTGGCATTTTGACAGCAAATATAATGGAATCAGACTCACACTTGCTGACCTACCAATTAGGCAATGTTGACAATTACATGAAAATCTACTTCCGGGCAGAGGGCCAGCACAAATATTACATAACATTCAAGTGCCATTTATGACCCATTTTGAAACTAGATGGTAGCTAAGTGGTGTTTATGTCTTGCACTGCACAAATTAACCCTTAATCGACGTTTTCACTTTACCTGAAGGTTCATGTTTTACCCTTCAGCAACCTGCATTTAATATCTTGTTTCGTGTCGTTCACTATTTTGGCATTAGTGTTAGGGTCAGAGCACATTTTCCAAAATCTGGCCTATCTCCATCGCTACACATACAAAGAGATCCACTACCACATACAATACCAACTCACTGTAAATAGGGGAGGTGCTTGCCTCAGAGTTGGAGTGAGAGCAGATAGCAAGTCTTACAGAGACAAAGCCAGAAGATTAATTATTCTTTGGTCTACCCCTGAAGTTATGATATTAGGGAGGAGAAGATGAAGTGTTGAAAACTTGTAAAGCTTTTGAGCACAAGAAGCTTTTTAATTAAAACTTCCACAGTATTGCACATCATCTAAGTCATGCTTATAGCTTCAGGTTTAGGCACCTCAAAGATGTTTATCTCATGAAGAAAAAGACTGAGACACACTGCTGTCAGAAGGCTCCCATTAGGGTTTCATTTACCTCATTTCTTTAAGTGTTTCCATTCCTGTACCTTAGGAGGGTATGAACAGACCAGCTGATTAAATATCTTGGCTCAACAGCATCACTATGGTAGGGAACTCAAGGCACAGAGGACACACCAGAGCTGGATGATCCCAACCTCTATCTGCAAAGACTACCTCAAAGCGTTAAAAGCCCAGATTTTCCAGCAGAATAACTATGAGGATGGTTAGGAAGCCATTAGGATTTTTTTTTTTAATAAAGTTATGGTTTTGCAAGGCACTTGCACTAAAAGAAATAAAAAAAGGCATTTCACAACAAAAGTCTTGTTTTGCTGGGACCCTCCTTAACTAGCTGCAGTCTAAAGGATTTGTTCCTGACCAAAAGGTCATTAGTTATGTCATTCCCATGTTCTTAAACATTTGCATAAGAAAATTCTCAAAGAGCCAAGACTCCTTACTGAAACCTTTTGTGAAAGAAGGGAAAAGTATCTTTATACAAGACTTTGAAATTATTAATTGGCTTCACTTTTAATTAATTAATGATCCAATTTGCTTGTGATCAAAGCACAACAGCTAGATAATTCAGGATAGAAAATGGAGTTAATTTACGTAGATATGATATTACTTTCCTAATGACTTTATTTCAGTCGAGTTTCAATTAGTTATTAGGTTATTTTACTCATTAGTCCAACAAGATATCTGCAGGCAATTAACATGTCACTCCTTGCGAAAACAGAACATTTTTTTTTTCCAAGGGGTGTCTTTGAGATTTATATTGATGACATTTAAAAAAAGTTTATGGAAAAACTATTTAAATATTGAAGATCAATAAATTGGCCATTTATTTTTCTCTATTTAGGGGGATGAATGATTGGATTTTTTTTGAAAATGTCCAATTAGGAAGAGCAATTTATTGATATAGCATTTAGTTTTCAATTCTGCTTGCCAGACAAGGATTTCCCTTGCCTAGTCAAACACAGACCATCCACACATTAAGACTAGACCACAAATCAAGAAATTCAGTTTCTGTAACAAAGACATTCTCTCAAACAGATAAACCATATCTCTGAGCAGTGATAAACTCCTAGAAATAGTTAAACAGGAGATATAGTGACTACTAAATCAGAATTTATCAGACAGTTCAAGTCAGTGGACAGTTCATACTCTAATATTGGGAAAAAAGGTCTGCCTTTAAACAGTAATAACTTTATAGCTAATGAGTAACTTTCCTCCACCCAAAGTTGAGTAGTTTTAGCTTCTACATTACAAATTATTTTACATTTCAAATTTACTACATAGTAATATTGTCACCATGTATTCTACTACTAATATCTAGAATGGTTACACAAGGAGGATACTTTGCAGCTATAAGCCTAAATCAGTAAAAAAAAAAAAAACACCCACAAACAAACAAAACACTCAACCCAAAACAAAAACCAAACACAAACACCAAACCAAAAAAAAAAAATCACCCACTAAAAAAAGCCTGCTTAATGACATTTTTCCTGCGCCCATACTTTCAGAAGAGACCTTCCAGCACAGCAGTCTTTATTCTATCCCTTTTCTTAAAAACACAGGAGTACAAACCCTCTTTACTTTCTCCTCACGCAGAGACCCACGCTCTATAAGTGCATTCCTCTGTCAGTGACTAAAAGAAAGGACTTCCTTACTCACTTTAATTCAGCCAACAAATCAGAAATAAAAACCCTAACACAGTAATTAATGTAGGTTTATCTACAATGATCAGCATTTGACTGTGAGCAGCTCCAAAAAACTGACCTTCATTCCTCCAGTGTAGGTGTTTAGCACTGATCCCTAATCACACATCATGAGGCAGTGCTAACCTTCCCCAATTGCTATACTCATGTGTAGTAATCACACACATACTAAATCTCACTTCCACACCAACTTGTGTTGGTAACCTGAGACAGCAAATCCCTCTTCTCAAACCTACACATTGTATGAATAGCTATGGAGATTTTTTTTTTTTTTTTTTTTTTTAACCGAGGAGAAGAGTAGGTCTCCTAGCCTTCTTTTCTTGATTTAACTGTTCTCAGCAGTTCCCAGGATCTTGGGCACTCGCCACTCACAACAAAACACAGTGACACAAGTACGGAAAGGGGTAGCTTTTTAGCTGCAGCCTTGCAAATCTTATTGCTTACAGTTTAAGCAACTTAGATTATCCAGACACACTGGCCCTGGAGAAGTTAGGCAGAACTGCTTACTGGAGAGAAGCAGAATTAACTTATCCTTCTAAATGTATTTCCCAAGAGACGAGATCCCGCAAACTTCATCAGCCTAGCAAAAGTGCACAAGAATGGGTCAAACCAACTCAGAGGAAGAATAATGAGCTTGACAGCCCACACTGCTGGGAAAGGCATGTAGACAGCTGTGGAGACAGCCAGGCTGACAGGCTTTTTTATTGTTTTGTTTTTAATGGTAGTCTGGTAAAATAGGATGATCAAACAGAAATGCATGTTCATAAAGTCATTCTCTGACTCACTGAACCCTCTTCTCTGTTATTTATGGAGAGATAGGAGGTCAAATCAGAGACGTTTTAGTTAATGAAGAAAAGCTGCAGGAAGGATTTGCTTAATTCCAAGAAAGAGCAAGTATTTTCTTCTTAAAAGAAAATTAATTGGCATGTCCTTCTTAAGGACTAACAAGTTCCCAACAAATCTGATTTCCAAACGTAATTTATCATAGGCAATTATTTTTTCTCCAACTCAGAGTGTTTGAATTTTTGTTTTATTTCTTTAAAAATTATTTTGGAGGAATCCTTTGCTTTTGGCCCAAAGAGTAACAGCACGCTATGTTCTGTGGTTGGAGAATTCTTAGTTTCATTTACCCAACAGCAAACTCATGGCAGTATGCCCCAGCTGCAGAATCAATAGTTCAGAACAATTTCAGAAATTTTCAGAAAGGTGAACTCTCTTTGAGTTCTTCCAGGTATCACAAGACTAACCTTTTTTTCCTTGGGTGTCCAGTTCAGGTGCCACTGTCATACAATCATAGCAGTAAAAATTTACAAGATGTTACTCCCAATTTACAAGATTGGCTTAGAATCAGATTAACCTTCTCCTGTGAAATTCTTAATAACTACATGCCCAACTAAATGTTTAATAACATCATCTTGCTGCCATCACCCTTTACTGTGTGAAATAGCTGACACTTTCTTCAAACAACAGTTAGTGCCCTACAGGACAAAAATGAAATTTTAGCTTTTGGGATGAGAATAAATTGAGTACGACAGATCAGCTGGAAAAAAAAATCAAATAAAATTCAACAACAAAAAATATCAAATCTAGTGTCTAGTGTCCATGAGATTAACTACTACAGGGAAAAAATCCTATTCCTTGCTGTCCCCAGTATTTCTGGAGGAACTTCAGGCTTTCAGGAACAGAAGATGCATTATTATCCCTGACTTTTAGACTCAGCAATCCTGTATTAAATGCTTAGGTTCTCTATGACACAAGACAAGTGTCACATGGGCTTTTTTTTTCTTGTCTCAGACCACTGATACTGATCCCACAAACATTTCTTCCATGGGCAAAGTTTAACTGTATTTACATCATCCTCTCAGCTGGCCCCATACAACCAGTAAGGACAGATGGTCAACTAGAGAATGATACTAACTAAAAATCAAAGCGGAAGGTAGGAGAAGAAAGCTGTTGTAATGCCGTGCTGAGACACACACACTCACTTTCTCTCTCCATCTCAAAACCAAAACAAAACCCTTAAATCTGTCCTCCAGCTCCTCTCAAGACAGCAAGACAGAAGTAGGGTCTTTGAACCTGGGCCTCCCAAACACTGAATTAATGTATTAGCCAATTTCCCTCTCAAGGCAAAAGAGAATCAGATCTAAATCTTTCCCTGTCTAGAAGAATACTGTATTCATCCTGCTACAGCCACTTTGAGGAAATTCAGTCAAGCAACAAAGGTGTTCACCTTTGGATAAGAGCCCTTACACTTTGGAGTGCTAAAGTATTTCATCTTAAAGAGGTACTAAATACGTACGCACAGTGTCGTGTTGGGTTGGAAGTGGTTGTCTCCACAAAGGGATCAGGTAACATCACACTTATCCATCAAGACTAGACAAGGAATGAAACATTCGCTATTAAGGCACTTGCCTCTGAGCGAATTTTCTGAACAGCATATGGTGTCATGAATACAGTAAACAAAAAAGCCTTCAGTAGAAAACGCGTTCCAATATTAAATGCCTCATCATTATGAACTCTTTGGAAAACAGAAAAAGCTAAAGGCTTTCCTTCATTCTTTTTTTCATTAAAAAGAACCAGTTACCAGCAAGAGGGAATACACCCAGAAGCATTACTTTGGACAGTTGCTAGTTCTGCAGCACTTGATATGCTTAATAGCTTTCTGTTAACTCAGGCAGAGGAAGCTAATTATGAAATTACTACAGAAAATGGAATACAGCACTCCATGCAAAAATGAAACATATGAATATATTTGCAAATGCAAAGTTAAACAGGAGCATAGAAATGGATAAACCAAGGCTAAGCCAGTTGTGTTTTGGGGCAGGTGAGGAAAAAGAAGAAAAGGATACATTTTCAGGTGAGACCAGACTGAATTTGGCATCTCAGCCAAAACTGGTCAAAGTTACTGACAGTTAACACCGACAAAGCAGTTGGAATTGCTAAGCAACTAGAGATTCTTTAGCCCATCCTGAAAGTTCTGGATGTTAGATAAAAGCCCCGATCATCACAGAAATGAAACAAAAAAAATTACAGCTAGAAAACCACGAGCATTCAGCACCTAAGTAACCGCCAGTTGTTAAAAGCACAGCAAATATAGCTCATCTTTGACCATAAGATTTCATAGGGTGAAGAAGCACCAGGATGGCTCACGCTTCTTTTTATTCTGTGACTTGCCTCTCTAACTTACTTTCAAAGTTCATGACTGTATAGTGAAGCAACACACTAAACCTGTCCCAAGCTAATAGCAGAGCATTGACATTTTTTGTTACTCAGTTTTGCTTTTGATAAAAGTTTATTCAAACTCAGAGAAATATTCATTGTGTAAATGCTGCATGAATATCTCCAGCAACACTGAAGGGTCCCCAACAAATGGAATTGTTCAAGCTATTAAATGAGCCGATTACTGAATTCAGCTGCAGTTTATTAACCTCTGCAAACTAACCTTTTATCAAGTAACAAAATACAGACCACAAACTCACCTTAGTGAAGTACAGCAAAACCACTGATGTGGGGACTACATCAGAAATCAAAGAAAAAGCTGCATGTTACAAAGTATGTGATCATCTCCCATAAAAGCAAACCTGGATTAAGTAGTTCATATCGTATAGGTTGTGTGTCACCTAGGTACAACAGCAGCTCTATTAGTTGTCACAGAAGTCATGGTTTGTGGCTTCATTTTGAAATATTTTCCAAGTTAATTGTGAGTAATTAGTCAAAACTACTGAAAACTTTCAGTCTTCTTCATATTTTGGCTAATCTACATTGATTCTCTTACTGATGGGAAATAGCATTTTATTTCCAGAACATTTTTCTGTGACTTCAGGAAAACTCAAAATATTTTTCTAGACTAAGTTAGAGAAAACATACCGAGCTATTAAGAGATGGCTACTCAGCTATTACACTAGCAGAGGTGGATGATGAAAAGCATACCTCCATTTTTGCCCAGCAGGACCTAGAACTGAACTGGCCTAAATCACAACTAGAGCAAAGCTCAAAACTATATTGGTCACTCAGTTTCTTTCTTCAGTGGGACAGGGGGAGAAAATAGGAAGAACAAGAGCAAAAAGGCTTGTAGGTCAACATAAAGACAGAGAAATCACAATGTCTGTCATAGGCTAAACACACTCACCTTGGAGAAACTAATTTATTGCAAATTACAACATGTATTTAATTACCAGTTTGGGTAGCAGGAACCAAAACACACAACTATACACTTCAGGAAAACACCTTTCCACCCCCTTTCCCAGGCTGTACCTGTTCCCATGTGAGCTCATCCACAGGCTGTAGTCCCTTTGGGGGAACACCTGCTCTAGGGTGACCTTACTCACTGCCTGCACCCCTACCAGCTGAGCAGGCACCCCTCTTCCACCGTGGACCATCTCCTCCAGCTGTGGTGTTTCCCCTTCTCCCTGTCTGCTGTTTTCTACCCTTTCTTAAATATGTTTCCATGGAGGCCCCACCAGCTTCATTAGTGATCTCAGATGGGTCCACTTTAGAGTTGTCTGGAAGCAGCTGTGTTCAGTACAGGGCGGCCCAGCTTCTTGCAGAGCCCAGCCCTGCAGCCTTCTCTGCCCCCCACCAAAACTTTTCCATGTGCACCCAATTCAGATATCAGTGTTCATTACTAAAACTACATTTTTAGCAGTATTTTTCTGCAAAAATGCAAGTTTGATGCAAATAGCACAGACTTGTGTAAGTTTAGCAAGTGTGGAACACGGAAACCCATGGGGCTATAAACTCTAAAAACCCTAGAAAATACTCACCAGCTGTGAGAATATTTTCCCTGGGCCACAGTTAGAGTGTAAAGTAATGCAGTGATTAATCACTAAATGATGAAATATTCCCAAGATTTTTTCAGCTCAGCACAACATTCTTACACTGGCTGTTTATGAAACCTACAAGTACTCATCTTACTTCCCCACTTCTGGTAGGAAATCCTCATACAGGGACACAAGGTGAAAGCTGTTTCTACCAAATGTTCATATTTTTCTGACTTCAAGTGCAGAGTAATTTTTACTCCAGAGATAATTCAGCTGCACGACACATAACCTAAGTGGAATTGCTTAGCCTTCAGTAGGGAAGAATGTTGAGATACGGATTATAACTACACAGAACTAAATCAGACAAATTTTTCATTCACATCTCTGTACATTCTCCAGATTTTTTAGGTTTTCTTATTCAACCATATATATTTTATATTTTAATAAAACTCCATTCATACCAAAAAGCTAGCAGCTACTATACTATGAGAAGCATTAGGTGTTTGCCTGTAGCAACAAAAGAATGAAAGTTGGGAAGTTAGGAAAAAAAAAGCACTCAATTTTTATCATTGTTCTGAGCTGGTCAGAGATTTCAGTAAGAAATTCCACAAGAAAAATGGTTCTCTCTGCTCGCTCCAGTTGCAGGATTAGAACCTCATTTCTTGTCACTGAAACCTTATGAATAAAAATGAAGCTGAGCCTCTGCCCTTTATCCTCTACAAAGACAGCTATGAAACTCTTTTATCCTGTTCAACCCATCAAAGGTACGCTCAGAACATTTGACTAAATCTGCCAACAAACCAAGCTCTATAATAAAATATAAATCTAGTTACTTTAAAATACGAGATCACAAGTCTTCAAAGGAAAATCAAAATCAAACACTTAAGGTTGGAATTTTGGTATCACTAACCATAACTGAGAAAAATCATGAGTTTCTTCACAACAACAGTTGCTTTCAAACATAAGTTATGGAATAACACAGTTACAATGGGAATATAAACTACAACAAAAATGCAAATAACTCTGCAGTTACACTCTTTAAAAAGCTAAGAGTAAGTAGATTTACATACATGTGTAGAAGACAAGAAAAAAGAAGCCACAAACAGATATGACACAGCAGTCTGTATGTTATTCATTCTCACTCTCATACATTCTTCTCTCTTTAACAACCAAATTTCATTTAATTTTTTAAACTTACCTGAATTTCACTGCTCTCTGAAGAGGTGGGCTGTGTTTGCTAGGAGGCTGGATGCAACCTGCCAGACCAGAGTACTTATCAATTAAGACCCACCCAGGAACACTAATTCTAGCCAGGTGCCTTTACCTGTGAAAGTAATAATTTTAATATATTATGGAGAGGGAAAAAAAAAACAAACCCAGAACTGAGAAAGCACCAAATTCTTTTCACTGATTATTAAAGTCATCCTCATGTGTCTCATGTAAGTGGAGACCTATTTATGTCGCTAGTCTCAAATTTTCTGTCAACAGAGAGATTTTTATACTGAACCACGAACTTTGTTAGGCTTAAGAACAATGCCAGTGCATCAGATACACCTGTGCTTCACTAAATCTAGTGATAAAACACATGGGAAGTGATTGATCGTTAGTCTTGGTCTAACCAGAGAGATAGGAGAAGTGAAAGAACTGTTAACTGAGCCAGGTTCTGCAAGAGAGAGAGATAACAGTGGGTTGTATGGAAAGGCATGAAATACAACATTAACAAATGAATGAAGAGTTACATCCTAGCTGTGAATATATTTAGACCTAAAATTAGATACTTTCCAAACATGAGAGCATTGAGCTTCTGTGCTAGCCTTTCTCTGACAAACAGTAGGAGCTGGAAACATTGCTGGTTTTAAGTTGGAGCTTGTTCATTTTCTTTGTGGAGGGATATAGTATCATTGCCTACAACACAAGGCGGCTAACACAAGGACCCATTATAACATTTTGCATTAAATAGTTGTTCTCTTTCAGATGAATAAAAGGGACTTTTCAACTGTAACAATAAAATTCAATCTGCACCAGCTAATTTAAGGGTGTGTGGGTGTGTATTTGTGCTGAAAGAAACATATAATTGCTAGATTTGGTGAGGTTAACCAAATGAGGGTAGAGAATATGAGCAGTCTAATCACAGCGATGTCAGGGACTGTCGTAAACACTCCCGAGCTCAGAAATCCTGAGGAGCACTGCATTAAAATTTGAGTGTAAAAATCTTATACTGTGGTACTTCTGCATCTCTTGGGAGGGAGAAAGAAAGGAAGGGGATGGGAAGCTGTGCTGCCATTCTCCTTTTTAATTCTCAGATTCTGAGGGGGATGCTTGGGACTACAGAACAGGAAGGCAAATTATAGTAACCTGATAGATTAGTCACCAGTCACAGGCTGGTGTACACACAACTAATAGCAGTCTTCAAAAGTCCATTTTAACCAAGGTAAGCACGCTAGAGCTAATCCTTAAAATCTTGATAAAATTATAAATAAGTACATATTAAAGAAAGAGAATTCCAGTAAGATGAGTGTGAGAACATGAGAACATAGTCTAGAGCTGTACCACTGCATTTGGTTTCAGATCAAACTCCTTCCATCATTGCTAAAATGCTATATATTTTGAAGAACTGCCCTTAACAGCAAAATGGCTTTTGAATAGCTCTTACTTTTGTTATGCATGTTTAGAGTAAACATGTATTTTCAGTACACACCTACTTCTATCCTGCCACTTACTATTCTAGAGAAAAAGAACTTTAGTACCGCAGGAATGCCTAATGTCTCTCTATGAAGGCTTCCTAAACTTCCTCTTCCACTACAGAAACAAGTTAACGTCACATTTTAGCTACTGCCATTCCTATTCCAGCTTTTGGACGCTATATCCATATAACTCTATTACAACCGTCCCCTCCACCTCAGCTGAATTCTTTCCTAGGGCACAAGACAGAGTATTATCATTTTGAAAATTACTGTCCAGCTTTAAATTTCAAGGCTGTCATATGCAATATGTTGAAAGGAGAGATTAGTAACAGTTCCCAGTGAGTTTCAGAGACAATATAATGCAATTTTTATCAATAAAGATTTAACACAGAATTTAGAATCTTTCTTACACTTGCTTTCAAAAAAAAGCTTTATAGGTAATAACATACTGGAATTTTCTCACATAGCAGAGGTAAAATGAGGAAACTGCATTTTTTCTGCATTGGGTTCCAACACGACATTAAAATGTTACTATGCTTTAATACACAGCAGTAAACGTATTTGCTTCTAATCTTTTTTCAGAGATGATTTATCATTCTCTCTAGTGTGGCCCTAAAAGATATTGAATTCTCCAGGACTTGACAAGAACAATCCCTCCTCCAGGCTTTTCTACTCCAGAAAGCTGGCACAGAGTCAGCTGGAGTGGGGCTGTTCTTCCTAACTGCCAGCATGGACATCATTAAGGCAAAGCAAAAACACACAGAGCTAGTTTAGAATAGGTGGTGAATTTTAAATTTGCACCACAGCTGACTGCACTAACTTACCCAAGAAATGACGCATTAGTTCTTCCTGCAAAAGGAAAATGCTTCTGTAGCGTGCAGAATAAGGCTCGCAGCCACGTTCCAGTATGTGGGATGGACCCTGGCTGGAAATAACTTTGGCAAGAGAGCAAAGGTAGCCTGTATTCAGATCCAGCTCTTGCATTAAGAAATGCCCACAACACTGCCTTTCCCTTTCAGACTTTAACCTCTACTCATCTCAGGCAGTCAGACTGCTTGGGCAGCCCAAGTCTGTCTGGAGGTTTTCTGAGCAGCTTTGGAACCAATACTGAGCACAGGGAATTAATTGCCCCTACTTTTTTTTTTTTTTTCCCCCGGCTTCATCTTTGCTACACTGTTCTCCTGAGTCTCCATATTTTATACAGAACGCGTATCTCTTTCTTATTTTCTTTTTCCCTTTCTTTAGAGCTTAAAAATTAAATGACAGAACATACAGCGCAGGTTACAAGAATGAGGGCTGCTCCTGCTTCTTTACTTTTTCTTTAGAGAGCAAACACAGTCCTCAAATTAAGGTTCTTCCATTCTGTGATACAAATGCAACTTCAGGCATTAAGCAGATGGCACTACACACTCAGTGTTTACATGACAGCTGCGTCTCCTGAGATAAAGGCAGCTCCTTCCCTTCACTACTCACTAACCCTTTTTCTTCCTTGTATAGGAAGCATCTGGATACCACTGCTTGATGAGCTTCAGTTATCTTTCTGGCTCTAACAATTAACTCTCTTCTACCAGGCGTCTTAAACTTGCCAACACCCCTAGAAAGAGAAGGGATTTTAAATTTAATGTCTTTAGGCTGCCCCAGCGCAATATTCAAAGGTTCTAAGTGTTGAAACAAAAGTTTTGCTTCCCATCATAAAAGAGAATTTAGACTTTTTATTCAGTTACTGAAGCTGATTATAACAGAAATGCTGAAGCTTGGGGGTGAGCTGTTTACACAGGTTACATGACTTTACATTTATCAGGCAAGGCATGATTAGGGGGAGAGGCTGAAACCTAGATTCTTAGGATTTCCAGGCATGCAGAAAATGCCATGTCTTCAAATTATATGCTCTCAAATGATTCTCTAAGTATTCATTCATATAAAAATGCACTTTGAATGACAGGGAATTCATAAAAAAAATCACTTAGGCAGATACAAAAAATTTCTCAAAAGAAGGCTCAACAATGTTTTCTGCTATCTAATATTCCTATGGTTTTGTGTGTATTCTATTATTTCACTGTCTCTGGGTGATATTAGATTATTACTCCAAAAGTACATAATAATTTGTAGTTGACAATGATTTTTGCAATTATTTTAGTTGAAAATGATAATTTTACTGAAATATATCATGGCAATCTGGTAATTATATCTTCTAAAATATGATTCTTTTGCATGTCAGTAAGAAGAACTGATGAGAAAACCACAAAAAAACTGTCTGATATATGCAGTTCAAATTCATGAAACTTGGATGAATTTCAGTGAAAACTACTGCAATATCAGATGTTCACCTTCACACACCTTCTGACCAGAGGTCTGAGAGAGTTAGCAAAGGTGTCTGAGACAGCTGCAGACTGTGTCACTGGTCAGTGTTCAAGAGAATGCTTACACACTTAAACCCTTTGAAATCTTTGTTAATAGTGACCAGTAATTGTAATTCCAACGTGATTGCTCTTGGCACCCAACAAAGAATGTTAAATGTAATGTGCAGTTTTCAGACGTGCCAATGAGCAGCTCAGTTTGAATTTGCTGAAGCTGGTATGTCTGTGCAAAGGCACAGCTGTGTCCCAGGTAAAGGATAGTCTGAAAGGAGAAACAAATCATCCTGCTAGTCTTACGTCTTGAGTGAATTCTGTCTTAGTTTAATGACAGAATCAGTCTATCTTAAACAAATATAATAACACAATCATCATAGTAGTGCAAAACCAAAGATTTTGATTTCCTATTCGAAGGAGCTTCCCATCCTGATAATGGACAGATAATCAAAACAGAAGATATCTCAGCACCATTCACTAGAGCAGTCCTAACGAACACGACCATGGAACAGCTTCTGCTCTGAGATACACAATTTAGCAGGACGCTTCAGCCAATGTTTAGCTCTAAGCACAGCTTTACATCTATCCCTATGCAGCAAAGCCTTTAAGCATATCTTTGTGTTTAAATATGTTCCTGAATCAGAGCCATAGCCAGCTATCAGAGAGCATCTGTTCTTTGATGCTGCCTCAACCCTGTCTAGCTCCCAAATTCTCTGTTTAACATAGGAAATTGAAGTCGATGCCAAGACTTGTTTTCTGGAGTTATTTGTCAGCAGGCTGCAGATGGCTAATACTGAAATTTGTAATTCATACAAGACACATTCCACCCATTGCATTTCTTGAATTGTAAGCTATTTAGATCAGGAATATATGATTGTTACCTAGGCCAAGAGATCTTTGATCCTGATTGGGGCTGGAGAAAACTCCTATAGACTGGAAAGTAAATAATAATAAGAGAAAAAGACATTTGAACTACTGGCGTGCTCTTGTGATATGTGTGTTGACATCCTATTCACCACAAAATAGTAAGAACACTTGGGAACTCAAGTTTTGGAGTTTCAGTTACATAAGTAATGTCAATTAAATGAAATTGTTTATTTTACATTTAATTGCAAAAATAAGTCAAAGGTAATAAAAAAGAACTCTGAGAGGCAAATTTCTGAGACTGTAATGATAGATTAAAGATACAAGGTCAGATTGGCAGATGATATAAATTGCTGTTGAAGTCAATGGAACTGTGACAATTTCCTCTGCTAAGAATCTGTTCCATACATTATAAGTTCCTCATTATAAGATCAAGAGAAGTAGAGGAACTATTAGGTTTAGTTCTAAATTGAAGCAGCAAATGTTATGATATTCTTGGTATGGGTCAAGTAGCTGTCCTCCATACAGACCTTTTCATATCTTAAAAATTTTATGCATTATATGCAGGTAAGTACTGGCAGAAGCACTTTCTATAACCAGATACTACTGTAACGAAAGATAGGGATATAATTTGGAAGGAGACATTCATCATATTTCTTTCTTGAATTAGTTAATAAAAATTCTTTTAATGTAGCACGGAATAACAAGAGGGCTAAGCTTTGGCATTAGCAGTATTGGTACATTATATCAGGACCTGTTTAAGAAGAGGTATTTCTCTTCATAATTATTTTCTATTAATATTGCTAAAATCATTGTACTGTATTTTAACAGAACTCTCCTTGATCAATTTTAAAAGTAGGAATGAAACTGCAGACTAAAATTGTTCTTTATAGCTAGCTCCCATTTGAAGTGGAAATGAGGGATTTTCACTGACCTCATTCTCTTTGTTCTGGTGGCAGTGGATAGTAACTCCTGGGGAGTGCACGAAATACAGTCATTGCTTTTAGCCCAATACCGCTATCTTTACATTGATAGTATTCATTTGCACAATTAATTACACTGAGGTGCTGGGATTTCTAACAGAAATAAAGTGACAATGGAAGGCTGGGAGAATTAAGCCCTGTTGAGTTTTCAAGTAGCAAGAAGTCTAAGTCACTGAGCTTACTCAAGAAAGCCTCTGAACACGCTTAAGCCCCATTAAAGCTAGTTGCTAGCCATCGTCCCTTTCTTTGGGAAGCTGTAACATTTTGAAGTTTAAACCAAAATCTTCACTGTAAGATTTAGGAACCATATGGGTAGGAAATACACAGCTGAAGCAGCCCCGTACTTAAAGCAGCAAAGAAAGGACTTTGTCCTGTGTATGTCTTTCCCTGAAATTGGTAAGATGTGTCAGGAAATTACAGAAATGGAGGTAACGAGAATTTTAAAAGGCTTCCTGTAGGTCAGGAGGCCAAAGAAGCTCTGTAAGACATATCCTTTCAGAATTCTTTAAAAATACTTTGACAGAAGTTACAGTTAGAAATAATCGTGCTGGTCTTTGCACACAGCTAAAACTATTGAACTTTTTAGGGTTATCCAACTCAAAGCATTGAGAAACAAGCCAGAGAGGCAACACTCACGTTCCTGTACTCCCTATTAATTATTCCTTCACTACCAGTAATTAATTTGTACAATAAGCTAGCTTTAGCTATATCTCCTTGTAGCCAGATTAATTATCCTATTTCTGGATCTCTGTATTTTTTACGAAAATATGTAGCTGTCATGAACAAGACTAATAACAAGTGGTCCAGATTACACACATTGTTCTTTACTGTATATGATCCACAGAGTTCTGGGGATAAAACTGGAGATGACCTATTTACACTAACAAGAAACAAATTACTCAGACAAATCTCCTATTCAAATCAGTAGGCGTATTGCCCAAGTAATGACTTTTTTTTTCAAATTTAAACTTAAATTTTCCCTTGAGCTGCCCTTATATATATTGTTGGCACCAGAGGTATTTCCAGTATTCCTTACTTTCTCGTTTGCAGGAGTATAGCGGTGGCTGAAGGTAAGGATTAGCCACTAAATCCAAGTCAGTCAATTGTTCTTTACACAGCCTAGCTAATTAAAATCTCTTGCTGTCTGCACATTGCTCATTATCTAATCCAAATGAGAACTCAGGGAAACATTTGTGATGATATAGTAATATATTAACAAACAATGCAATTGCCATACATTGCTACTAACATATTTTTAAGCCATTACTGTCTGTCAGAGAGCTTATCAAGTTTTCCTTGTTCAACAAATGTTGATTATCAACTGTGATGAATGGTACAAAACTTAAAACACCATTATAAAAGCCCATCTTTTTTTTTTTGTGTTGCAGAATTATACCATATTACTAATAACTCATCATTTCTTTACTTTGAGATCAGGGAGAAAGGAGACCCTTATTTTCAAGATGTTAGTGACTACATTTAAGCAGAAAATGTTGAAAAAACACATCTCAAAATTGGGAAAAAGCATAAATAAAGCTGTCTGTTTAATCTTAACTTGAACTCTTTTTCTGTAGGCATTGTAATAAAGTATTTAATTATGTGATCATACCCTGCATTTTTATGTCAAGAGATTTTTATTTCAGACAGCGAACAAGATGGCAGAGGTCCAGAAAATAGTTGCGGATGTCAACTTAGTCATATTCTTTTCAAGAACTTCATCTTGCTTTTACACATAGTGGAATCTACAAAATTAAAAAATATAGAACTCAAGAGAGCTAAAAGGCCTAACTAGTTAAAATTATTGAGTAGAAAAACTTTGCACAAAAAATTGTTTATTTGATGAAAAATGTTTCTTGTAGAGTCATTAACTTTATGGAAGACTTGGATAATAAATTCAGAGAGTACTTTTTCCTTCTGATGCAGTTGAAATCTTTTGTTCTGAGCTGCTCAGCGATTCACCAAGCAAGTTTATCGTTTCAGTTGTATACCAAGACTGAAACAGCAATCTGTTTTTGAATGGGTTTTATTCCTACAGTTAAGGCAATGTAATGCCAACTTAGAAAATGTATTTTATATCATCATCTGTCACAAGATTACCTTGTGATTCAAAGCAAGTCACTTAAACCAGGCTTTTCAGAGGAAAGATGTTCTTCATTTTCTGAGTGTTTATCTTGTCACAGTAAAGTTTTCATTTGCAAAAATGCAGCATATTCACAGCTTCAACTGAGACTAATAAAGGTTGGGCTGTGAAAAAAATAAAGCAATAGTATATGAAAAATCTGTCTGTAGATCATTCAAATTGGGCAAAGGCAATATTAAATGTGGCTTTTTCTAAAGTTTGACTTTTCTAAAAGCAGTTATATTTAACAAATTGTTTTTATTTAAAAACAAATAAAATAGAAAATGCAAATATCCTCATTTTGAACCATTGGAAAATAATGACCAAAGATGGCCGGAACGCCAGCAATCAACGGATAATTACATTCAAATGATTATTCATGTATAAATGGTTTATGGCTAATTCCTATCTGGAAAATCAGTCTCTAGTGATTTGTCCAAGTTTTAAAGGTAGAGTATATGATAGCATTCTGAACTTACCAACCATTTTGTGTACTAAACTTTTATTTTCTGCTGTGGCAGTCCACCCAACACTGGTGACATCCCATACTGAAAGTAAAAATACCAGATTGAAATATTTATCCTCCTGTTGCACTTCCTGCCTCAAGGATAAGTACTTAACAATTCTGAGGGATGCGGAAACACCAATGCCAAAAAAGTGTATAAGATGCTGGTGAACTTAAGGCTGAAACCTGTATTTAGTCATCCAGGTAAGAAAACCATGCTGGGGGATCTCTTTCTGAGCTGTAGCCATCTGGAAGTGAACATTTGCAATATTCACATTGACACCAAATAGAAGACAACTATAGTATGTTTCACTATTAATTTATCAACCTCTGCTTCAGAGACAATAGCTGTTTTCTTAAGCTTTGCCATAAGGTTTGCTAGGGGTTAAGAAATATCTTAGCAGTGACTTAACTGAAGGCTTTTATTTCGTTCACACCAGTGGTGCTGAACTCTGGAATAAGGGCACTGGCCCCTGGGAATGTTCCTGCTTCTGCTCTCCAGATCTGCAGAGGCATGTCTGGAGGTCAGTAACACTGTGGACTGGCTAAAAACTGAGTTAGCACACAGGTAAATTGCTTGGTGGCCATCAGGGCAATGACAAGAAGACCTGAGACTCACATGAACCCTTCAGAACTGTGTCAGTGATGGTACAAACATTGGAGACTGAAGACACCCTTGAAGTTTAAGGAGAGATGTACTGGAGAAAGATAATTAAAGTGGTGGGGAAGAGGCCAAGAAATCTGGAGGAAAAGGGTCAAGGGTTTTGAAAGAAATTGGGGTAAATATTAGTTGGTGTGTATGATACCCGAATTGAAAACAAAGGTAGGTTTTTTTGAGGTGCAGTCTGTCTGGACAAGGGGCTGTGGATATATTTAAAGTTAGCCATTTACTAGAAAACACATAAGAGGAGAGAGCAATATCAGCATCCACTTTTTTTTCTGGAGCAAATGCTTTCCCAACAATATGAACTATCCCTTTAATGCGCTCAGAGAGGCAAATTCAATCCAGTGTTCCGAGACTGCTTGTTTCCTAACATTTGTTCATACTGAAAGCAAGTGATTATTAAGAAAACTGATTAATCAATTGGTACAAGTTTATGGGAAGACTCATTAAATTTGGCACTCTGGGAATGCTGTGCTGTAGCTGTATTGCAGGCTTCAGAGCTTGGGGAGCAATCTACACACCAAGGAAGAGAATGAAGCAGTTTGTTTGCTTGCGTCCACAATAAAATAACTTTACTAGGAATAATTAATAGCACTTCAAAAATAATAATCTTAAAATAACAGTTTCCAGCCATAGAAGTCATTAATTTTCTACTAAATGAGCAGTGTGTGCGGCAAAAAGCCTGACACATTATTACAGTCCTCCAGCATTGTGGTTTCCATCATTTCTTTGAAATCCATACCTTTCATGTACAGTTCATTAACACCGATCAAAGCACGTATCTTTCTAATACAGTCAATTTTTCCTTGTAATCTTTTGTAGATGTTTCACTTCATGTAATATTTTAGATGTGCTTTATCCTGAAGACTCATTTTTAATGTATGGCTATGGTCAGAGAAGTGACAGTATACAAATGATATTTATTCTCTCTCAATGATGTCCATAGCAAGTTTCTCACTTTGCAACTTAAAACAAGATTTTTATAACTGCCAATACTGTACTTTCAGACTGGTGACTATAAAATCAGCTGTTTGTCTCACTGCAATATCTGTGCTTAAATGTAGCATTTATTTGTGCAATATGAGATTAACTTTCAAAAGTAATTTCTAAACTTGAGATAAAGATATTGCATGTACAATTCTCAGTAATGACTGAAGAGTTGCACCTCTCACAAAACAGAAAGGTGTACAGTGGTCTGAATTTTATATAGTAAAATTTGCTTTACACATTGGAAAGACTAGAACCTGGCTATTTGGCCCCTACAGCTGGCTCTGATTCATTTCTGATTCCTGGTGTGGTTGGTAGTTTATTACATCCACATCTTCTAGTGGGGCATTTCAGTGGGGTTTAAAAATATGACAAATGTTCTGAACCAACATCTCTAGTAACAGAAAGTAAGAAAAAAAATATTTGAACTGGGTAAGAAGAGTTCAAAAGTGACAGAATACAGCAGAGGCAACATTATGGAGGTTAAGTGAATGATGATAAAGAAAAACATATTAGGAAAGAACAGACAACTGAAAAACGTGCACTCAAATGGGTATTCCTGCTCTGTCAAAAATTTGCTAAGACTATTTCTGTTACCTTCTCTGACAGGGAAGGATCCTGATGTCCTTGTTCCGCAAATTTTCTGTTGGTTTCAGTGGCATTCCTGGTAAGCACAACACTGCAGTTCTGCACTAGAAAATACAAGCATAGTTTTGATTCTTTCTCACTTCTATTATTTAAAAGTATTTAAAGTGTCATCATTAAGAGGAAGAAAAAAAAAAAAAAACAAAACTTCCAGGCATAGATTGAAAGACAAAACAAATTTTGCAAGTGCAAAATTCAATAATTATTTACTAGAGGTAGAAGAATATTTAATTCATTTTTAAATGGCAACATTTGCTGATACAGGTAACTATAAGTAATTCCTTGGTGCTTGCAGAAGAATCTATTTTTATTTTTCAGGATGGCTTTTTGTTACACTTTACACACATTAAAAGCAGCCTTAGTAGGGAATCAAGAGTTTTATGTTTACTAATAAACTTCCAGTTCCAGATTATTATTCTGTTGTTAAACTATACACCATATCATTGAAAGGTATTACAGTGGTTTCTCTGCTACTTCTCTTTCATGCTGTTGTAGTTCTGTTTACGTGTCAGTTTAGGGTGAAGCTTAAATTCTCTGCATTGTTAGCAGTGAAAACAGGTAAAGATTTCTTGAGAGGTTGTTTAACATTAATATTTCCACTTATTCCACCTTTAAAATTGTGCACTTGCAAAAAAGTATGATAAAAAGAGAGTTATTTTGGTATGCAGTGAGGTTTCTTAACTTATGGAAGAGCTTTTAAAACTTAAAATGCACTATGTGCAAAATATATATATTGTATATACATATTTATAGGACTTACAAACTGTTAGGTCTTATAAGCCTGTGGATATGAAGAAATACAAAGGCAGATACAGCAGCAGGATGTACTCAATATCACTGATTATGTAAAGGCTGAAAATATTTCAGTCATATTCCCCTGTTTTACCATGCTAACAACCTTCTAAATGTTTATGGTAAAAATTTTCTGCCTGGAGAGATGTGTTATTAATTGTCATTATTACTGTGAGTTTGGTTTTTTTTAAATGGTCTTCTATAAGGTTAATTATGAAAAAAAGGTACCCTCTGTTCTTCAAAAGAAAATATTAATCCCATTTTCAAATCAGGTTTCAAAAAGATGGCTGAAATTTGAGATTTTAGAACTGGGCTGAACATAATGTTCTTTGCAGAAGTTAGGGATGGGAAATAGCAGGTCAACCAGGCCAGCTTAACATTTCTAGAAGCACATACAGGTTGGGCTAGTATATTTTTAGTTTTTTGCAGACTGGCCAAGTGGTATTCAACCAGGCATCATCCCAGCACTATGGGATTCTTCTACCCCTGCTCCCTTTTTGAGAAGGGCCTCTTGACTCCCCCTTATAGACAGCTGGATATCTCACATGAGGAATTTACTTCTCTCTTTCTTGTTCCATTCCTCTGAAATTCAAGGGGACAAAGACACAGAACAGCTCAGACTTCAGAATTAGAGTTATTGTATCTGCGTACTTGATTTATGCCTCAAGAAACCAGTGGAGTTTTTCTGTAGCTGTATCAAGCCTTTTAACTTGCTGACAGACCAATCTGTTGTAACAAATGGTAGTGACACTTCAGAGGGCTGGGCAGCTTGCTTTTTTCTATCAGTGAGCCCCTGCACAGTCAAACAAGAACAATATAGTGCTTTGCTAGAAGTCCATTTTAGGTTTCCTGCACTGGAAGAAGGTTCGCACATACTGATCTTCCAGCAGAAATGGAAACAAGAAAACACAGTGACCAGCTCTTCATGACTGAAGAGCCTCCAGTAAAGTCAGAAAAAGGAAAATACCACAGGCCAATTATTTAGAACTGTTTTTCTCTTTTCTGTTTATGATGCAATGACACATACAGTTCTTGACAGCACATTAATCCAATATGCAGCAGGATGCTTTCTGTTTGAAGTTTGTTGTTTTTTTTTCCTTCATAATTTGGTATGCTACTTGGTTTCCTCTGTCCAGCATGGGGGAAATCCACACCAAGAGATGATTTTTGCAGGTGAAGCTGTGAACTCCCAATGTCAGAAGCAGTAAACTGTACAAATTCAAGTCAAAGAAAGGCAAGATGGTTCACTGGACAGGACAGATGGCTGTGGTTATCAGCTGTCCCTGATCTGCAGGATGTGCTTTTTTGAAATCACAGTACCTCTTCATAACCTGGGTTCTACTTGTTTTTATTTTTTTTAGGTCAGCTGCCACATGGGAGGGTCAGAAAAACATCCTTTCAAAAACACAGGAGAGATGCCTGGAAGCTTTTTAACATGGGAAGGTAAGATAAAGTGCAGGCTCATTAATGCTTTTATAAGTCTGTATTTGCTTCAGTAAAGCCAATGTTGTTCTATAGCACACAACTGCTATATCCAAAACAAATACTTAGAAGATAAAAAGACCTCACTAGTTAGTGTCTCAGAGATCCTGACAGTGCAGTAATGTAAAAATACCAATTTCACTGAGAATTTAGAAGGGTCCCCAGGATGCTGTAGATAATTCTGCCTTCCGGATTTCCCTGGAGTGGGAGACTGTCCCTCTTGATGTATGATATAGACTGGGAGTTTTCCGTAGTTCCTGCTCAACACAGAAATGACAGATGTGAGTTTTAATAATCGAGGTAAAAAAAACCAAGAGAGAAACACAGCTACATGCAGAACCTCATTCACAAATCCTGCCCTGAAAACAGAGATGCCAAGAAGACCCCCAGCCCTACCAGTGGTGCCTTGACCTGTAGGCCACATCATCAGAACTGACACAAGAGAGAAGAAACTCTACTTGGAATCTGCTGGATTTTGTATTGTTACGGTGTGTCCTTCCAGAGACCCAGGAGGCCCAATCAGACCACCGAAGCCCAGTCTACTTCAATGCAAAGTACATCAGACATAACCACATCTCTTTCTCATGCTGTTTGTAGTAACAGTTGGGAAAAGAAGCAGTCGTAAATTTTATTTCTAGCCCAGCTGGCTTGTAGAGAAATGAATACAATTTGATACCCCATTTTAATAATATTCAGAAATGTGCAGACGAATGCTGAAAAGTAAAATAAGGGTATCAGGATTTATTTTCAGCCTTTCTGTTCAATATATTGTGTGCCATCGCACATTACCTTTTATTACACACACGAGTCTCTTTAGAACACCATCTCTATATTTCTTGCAAATGGGAGACAGCTCCTTCTAGGTTATTATTTTATTGATATAGTGCCGTAAGTGCATGCAGCTAATGTCCATAAAGTGTTGTTTCAATATATCTCTTTTACTGGGGACTTGTTCTCAGGTGGTTTCCTCAATTCATGCTTACCTAATGATATTTCCTCTGATGACAAGCCTTTGATAATCAGAGTACTAAATAGTATGTGTTTAACTTGTGTCTTTTGTTCTTGAAAAACACCTCCTTCAAGATGCCATCAGGAAAAATAAGTGTTCATTCCTCTACTGCATTGCTGTTTACTGGGGCCTGACTCACTGAGTTCAATCAAAGTCTGTCCACAGTCTTTACAAAAAACCCAAGGAGGACACCTTAGGAAAACAGAAGAGCTGCTTTTGGCAGATCCTTTGTGCTCTTCAATATTTTATGAAGCAAAATAAATAGGCTCATGAGGAGAACAATGTACTTTGGCATTCCACATATTACAGTCCAGTCAAAGCAAATATAAACTACTTGTTTAGTCATTATACGATGTGGTTTCATAACCATGATGATCTAAATACTTGACCCATTAGGCAATAAAAGCAGTCTCTTGCAGTGGCAGGACTGTTTAAGCAGCATCATGACATGAGCTACCAAGTACAGCTCAAAAACCTCAAGCCTTCAGGCTGTGGAGGAGGTAGGTCAGAAAGCAGCACAAAAGAAAGCACAAAGCAATTCAAACTATGTGAGAAGGAATAAGCTGTTATACACAATTTATTTTAATAACAGACCATTGGAAATCCAATGACTGAGGGTCCAGGTTCTCACTGGTTAGTCCTGTAATTAAACTGCCTCCTTCTGCTGAGCTTTGGCGTAGAGTGAACAGCAAAAGGGTATGAATGAACTACATAGGTATTCGAAAAAAACATGGGAATTCCTGTCTAGACAGAGGCCAAGATTAATAGAATGTTTCACCTATTCACTTTTTTCTCCAGCTGTATATCATCCATGGGCCCTGAAGAACAATCTCTCCAATACCTCCCAATTGCTGAAAACGGCTGCTGGGAATTCTCTCAGAAGCCTCACAGTTTCATAGTGTGTTTCTTGCTTTTCCCACAGCTCTTTGTTTTAATGTCTAATAAAGAAAGAATGTCATCAGGTATATGGACATAGCTCCCACTGACTTTGGAAGCAAATAAAGAAGGGAAATTTACTTCGTCTATGTAAATGAGGCCTTATCATCTATGCAATAATGTAGACACTAAGGAAGCTGTGCAAGCAAAACTCTTTATAGAAGGCAATTCTGCTTAATGCAAGAAAGAAAGATGACAGAAACTGTGAGGAAGGGAATAGGAGTGCACATTTACCCCTTTAAAAGGTTGCAGCCATAAAATCAGTGCTTAATTCAAGAAGCTAGATACTAAGTGCAGTAAGCTGAATATTAAAATAAAGTTTATTTGGAAGTAAACTGATGAACTTTATGAGTGCAGGGAACCACATGCCTTGTATACACATATTAAGAAAAAAACCTTTTGGTTAAACTGATGTTCAAGGTACAATTCAAAGACACAAAAGCAAGAAAATTCCTAGGCTAGGCCAGAATTAATGATTTTGGGGTATTAAACCACATGTTTCATGACATTACCTGTTCTTTCTAGACCTATTCAGTACCAATAACGTCAGCTAAGGACTCTAAGGAAAATAGCTTGACTGGGGAAAGAAACCTTCTATTAAAGACATTTTATTAGAAAGACATGTATTATAAAATTAGTATTTTTAATTACTTTACTCTTTCTAAGCTTTAAAGTATCATCCCCAAAAGATTTTGATTTCAGACCTTCAGTTGTCTGAGCACGTTGAAAAAAGGATGTTTACCATAACCATCATGTTTGCAAGAGAACAAAAACCTCCACCTGCCTTTAGTTTATCAAAAGACAAAGGAGATTACAACATTTATTGTGTGTTTTCTTTCTTATTCTATTTCTTTCCCCTAATCACGTCTAGAAATAGTGGATACTTAAATAGATTGTTTCATACACTCTCCCACAAGCACCCATCTGTGATATCTGTCAGAGAAAGTTCCCAGAGTAGAATCATAGAATCACTAAGGTTGGAAAAGACCTAAAAGATCATCCTGTCCAACCGTTCACCTATTATCAATAGCTCCCCCTAAACCATGTCCCTCAACACAACATCCGGTCTTTCCTTGAACACACCCAGGGTCGGTGACTCCACCACCTCCCTGGGCAGTCCATTCCAGTGCCTGACCACCCTTTCTGAGAAGTAATACTTCCTAATGTCCAGCTTGGATCTCCCCTGCCATAGCTTGAAACCATTCCCTCTGGTCCTATCACTAATGACATGAGAGAAGAGGCCGACCCCCAGCTCACTACAACCTCCCTTCAGGAAGTTATAGAGAGCAATGAGGTCTCCCCTGAGCCTCTTCTTCTCTGGGCTGAACATTCCCAGCTCCTTCAGCCTCTCCTCATATGGCCTGTGCTCCAGACCCCTCACCAGTTTTGTTGCCCTCCTCTGAACACGTTCCAGGGCCTCAATGTCTTTCTTGCAGTAAGGGGCCCAAAACTGGACACAGTACTCGAGGTGTGGCCTCACTAGTGCTGAGTACAGGGGAACAATCACCTCTCTGCTCCTGCTGGCAACACTCTTTCTGACGCAAGCCAGGATGCCATTGGCCTTCTTGGCCACCTGGGCACACTGTCGGCTTATGTTCAGCGGAGCATCAATCAATACCCCCCCGGTCCATTTCCTCTACGCAGTCTTCCAGCCACTCCACCCCAAGCCGGTAGCATCTCCCGGGGTTGTTGTAGCCTAAGTGCAGGACCCGGCATTTGGTCTTGTTGAACCTCATCCCATTGGCTTCAGCCCAGCTCTCCAGCCTGTCCAGATCCCTCTGTAGGGCCTCGCTACCCCAAGGCAGATCCACACTCCCAGCCAATTTGGTGTCATCTGCGGACTTACTAAGGGTGCACTCGATGCCCTCATCTAGGTCATCGATAAAGATATTGAAGAGGACAGGCCCCAGCACCGACCCCTGGGGAACACCACTCATGACCGGTCGCCACCTGGATTTAACTGTAGATGGTAGAGCGATGGTCTATGTTTTTTTCCCCAACACGGCATTTCATATGTTCTTATGACTGTGTGAGCATTGAATGAAGGTCCTAATACCAGTTACATGCCAGGTTCTCATTGTGGATTAAGCCCTGCTTCTGTAAAGAAATAGACAAAGAGAGTACTGAGATGTCTTAAGCAAAATCATATCTTGCTCCCCTAGCTTTCTTCCACAATGATGCTCTTTCCCAATTGGATAAACAATCAAGAATGTTTTATTCTGATGGACAGGAAACCTGCCATTATCTATTTAACATGCTAAAAGGCATTTGATCTTAGAGACACCTCTGTGCACAAACGTACTTAACTGTTAGTTGTAACAGAATAATTTACGCGTGTTCAGAAATCGCGATGCATGGGGGTGAGCATTTGTCTCAAAAGTCACGTCAAGTGATACACAAATATCTTCAACGGTTACAATTTGCCTGAAAGCATTTAAAATTAATTGCCTCTTCTTGATACTTCTTGAACTTGCCTGAAAAGTTTCTGTATTAGATGTCTGTTAATTGAGCATTCAGAGGGGATTTTAATGTGGCATCAATATTACTAACATGTTGGACAGTAACTTAAGCACTAGTAAACCTGGGAATAGTTAGCAATTAGTAAATATATGTCTAATTATACAGTGGTAAGAAGCAGTATGAAGGAAATCTCAAATTACTTCCTTGTTATTCTATATTTTATCTTATGTGCCTCTAGCAGGAATACCCTTGATTCTCCACCCCAAGTTTAGAAGAATCAGTCCTGATGTCACTTCCAGGGCTGCCAAAAAAAAACTCAAAAAAAACCCCAAAACAAAACCACACAACCCTCACAAAATTATCTTATTTCTGATAAGCTTTCAACAAAAAACTGCTTTTGGAGGGGGAGTACTACACACTCTTTCTGTGTAGAATTTTGAGTGTTTTTCTACTCATATTGGGAAAAATCAGCACAATTCATAAATATAAAGAATATATCAGTTGTTATGCCTCCAATTTCCTTCAGGGACTGCATTGTCCGTGTCAAAATTTCTCCTAATGTACTGTTGTTAGGGGATCCCAAACATGCTGTAGTCCAAGGAAGAATAAGTACAGAGAAAAATAGCTTAGATGGCAAATCCATATCTGGAGAAAATGGCAGAAGGACACACCTGAACTACAAATCCCAACGGAGACTGTTGTAGTGATTCCATATGTAAAAATAGCCTATCAATGCTGAAAAAAAAAATCAGCTGCTATAATTTACTTTCACAGAAAAGCTGTCTCTCATACAAGTAAATAATCTTTTATAATAAACTTCAGATGTCACTCAGATAATGAGTTCAAAAAGAGAAGTGATTGTTCTTCCACACAGACACTCCCAGGTTTTATTGGGTCATGACACTTTCGACTATGTTCTGACTCCAAATCTCATTATTTGTGCCATATCCCCATTAAAACTTTCACAGTCATGATTTTCCTCCACATTTTTAGTTCCCTCAGTCTAAACAATCATAGGCCCTCATAAACTGAAATGACAGGATCCTAAACCCAGCTCTAATTAGAGTAATATTGTCCTTTTGCTAATTTAAAAGTCCCAACAGCAGTCTATCATCTTATGCAAATTATATCACGTATGGAAAAATCTCATTATTAACAGGCCCCATTATTGTTATATTAAGGCAGTCACAGTGTAACAGCATTTTCTACCAGATAATTGCACAAAAGTTCCAGTATAAAATTGAAAATTATACATAAACAAGTACGTAGCTTTTCGTATCATACTTGCTTTAGCAGCTATCCACCCATCCACTGTGAAATGCAAAACTATTAATGAAGTGAATAATAAATTGATTAAAATACTGTTTAATTTAAAATAGCTCCACAACCAAGCTGTACAAAGGAAAATCTCTTTTGTCTCTTGCTTTGATGAATCTGGCCTGTGATCTTGTGAGCTTCTAAAGATGATCAAATTGAGCAGAGAACCCCGTGAATCCTAACATCGTACTCTGACTGATGTCCTTAATGAACACAGGATGAGGTATTTAGACCATCTTGAGGACAACTGCTTCTATCTAGCTACTCAGATCTTCAAACAGCTATTTAGCCACAATACACTGTGGGTCGGCTGTTGAAGCACTCAGCTAGTAACATCCCCTTCTATGAAGCAAATTAAATCTGCATATTTTGCTATGTCTGAGAGCATTTCTGTCACTAGAAAGGTTTAGGTTGGTTCATTTGTTTTTAAATTATTTTATTTTACTATTTTACTATTTTTTTCTTTTATTCTATTATTACTAGCATTATGATAGTTTTATGGAGGAAAAATTGAAGGCAAAGAAAGAAGTAAAGCAAAAATTACATGCCATATGAAAATATTTGTAGTACATCTGTCCATATTTCTATCGCCAGCTGTAAAATAATTAGTTTCACCTGATCATTGATTTTTAACATAATAAAATGAGTATGCAGTGTCATTAATAGACACAAGCTGAGAGGCTCTAGGCAATGTGTGTGCTTGCTGTGAAGTGTTATCACCTTGTACAGAACTGTGAGTCGACCTCCCCGTGCTGTTGAATTCTGCTGTTGAATGCCTGCATCTTCCTCGACACCCATGACAGGTCAGCAGGGACTCTGCCAGGAGGACCCAGCAGACATGAGGTTCCCCACTGGGGATCGGCCCAGGAGTCTGAACTGTGAGGGCCTCTTGTACACCCCTCCAGTGCACTCTGTGCATATATCTCCTTCCAATTAACCAGTTCCACTGCCCCTCCATTTGAAACTTGACTCACTCGGACTAACAGAGAGACTGAACCTTGGACTGATATGACTACTTGAATCAAAGCAGTATCCCCCCCAAAGAACTGTGATGATGTGATCATATGATTATGCAGATGGCACTTATTAATTCCTGCTGTCCTGATTTTACAATGAAATTAACATTTTGACACGGATTTCAGTTATCAGTAAAACTTAATAATAAAATTTCAGAGGTAGCAGAGAATCCTAATAGAGAGAAGTTCTATTACATAAAACTGCCTCTGAAGTGACCTCAAGAGCTTTGTCTGTTCAGGTTTTGAGTAACACTGTCACTTCAGCAGAGTATTGCAATCAGATGAAGATCACATTGGAGGAAGTTTTGTGCTGACATGGAGTTTCACACACCCAACTGAATTTCCTTTCTTGTGAAGTTCCATGGCACATTATGAGTAATCAATATTTAATTTAACATGTTCAGTAAAATACCCTGCATATCTTTGTGATGTGTACCTTCTTTTTTCAAAATGCCACCTTTCTTTTTCACCAGAGAAAAGACTATTCAGCCCTGCTTTTTATGAGTCCAGAGAGTGAGTTTTCCGCTTATCCAAAACAGATCTATGCAAAAGCCCTTGCAGAATCTATGTGAGACCTTTTCATTAAAAAAATGAAAACTTCATGAAAGAAGTGCAACAGCTGATGTGTTCTCTGGTATATAATTTTCTGATGAAGCACGCACATACACCTCTAAAAGGTTCGAGCTGTTAACTGTCACTGCTCCTTGAACTGGGAAGGTGTGAGATTGGAAAGGCAGCAAGTAAGAATGGTAACCCACAAGCAGCTGTTGGTAGAAGCAGTTGGCAGAGACACGGTCATTTCATTACCTTGGCTGCAGATTTGGTTCATCCTCTGGCAAGCTGGAAACTTAAAACATCTGCAGACTTTTTCTGTGAAATGTAAACACAGAATTTCAATACAAGCTGTGTTGTTTAAGAGTGCTGCTAGCAATCAAATAAAAATAAAATGTGGTATTGTATATACCTTCTCAAACAATGTCCTGATTATCATAAGTGAATTCTACTGATGGCTCTTGGCAAGCTTATAAGTTATACATCAGGCATTGTAGTACCTTACAAATTAGCGTCTGTGTGCTTTTTGCTTTTTTGGGGGTGCAGGGGTCACAGAAAACTTTGTTAGATTTGAGACGGTAGCATACTGAACTTAACTCTAGGAGTACTTTTAACAGAGACTTAACAGTTCTAAGTAGCTATACAGATATATTTCAGGACAGGATATAATGCTTATTAGGAAGGACTTCAAATGCCACTGTCACCTGATGCTGCTAAATTTCCTGTTGGAAGGAAGAGATCATAAACAGCACTCTGGTGTATTTTGCTTTAGTTAGTGTATTTCAAGGGTCTAATGTTTAACTAGGCCTTTTATTTCCCAGAATAAATGTATATCTTTCAATAGATCAGTTACTTGAGTAAACATGCATACAGCCCTGTTCTTCAAAATTTCCTCATATTGCCTAGTGTCTGCATTGGCTTCAGTGATGTCACTTGAAGACTTCAGTAATAGTCACTACAAGTGAAGAATGTTAGTCTTAATCAGCAGTTTGTTTGGGAAGTAATTATTGTGTAATGGTTACCAGCGTATGCTACTGGGAAAATTTTAAAGAGGAATCAATCTGCAGCTGCCTATTTGCTCCTTTCAGACTTTCCTGATTGAAAGTAGCAGCTACATTAGGATCAATAATTTCTGTAGTCTCAAATATTCTTGGCATTCATGCCTCTAGGTAGATGGAAGGCAGCTGAAAAATATTCACTGCGTATAAATTTGCTACATGGATATCAGCTCACATTTTTATATAGTGTATTTTGTACTTGAAGATCAGTGCCTGTGAAATACGACACTAAACACTTTCTAAACAGAAGCGTATGAATATGTGGCAAAGATCAGCAATCTATCAGCAACTTTATTTTAAGATTAAATTAAAGGTTAGTGCAAGGTGTTCTCCAGCATTAATACCCCACTTAAAGGCTGTGAGGAGCTCTCGGCTGGGCACTCGGGTAAGTTGGTTGTGAAGAGCTGCCACACCAAGCCAGCGTCGGCACAGCCTACAGCCAGGTAATACCATGTGGCCACCACCTCTGTGTGAAGCTAATAGCAGCAGCTCCAGGGTTTGCCAGGCTCTGTCCAGAGTTCACTTTGCCTGCTTCAAGCTTTGTGTTTTTTTTCATTCAGCTGTTGGAGAAATTGTCTTATGATCAGGTACCTACTATCTGAAATGTTTTAGCTTTTGCTTAGCTTTCTACGGCTATGCAATGTGATGCTTACAGTTATTATGTTCTTGGGTGGTGTAATGCTTATTGGTATCTATTCTTGAGCAGAAAAACTTTGTAGCAGGGGCCCAGGTGAACACCCTGAGGTATGCCAGGGAGCAGCCGGGCAGGGAATGATCACAGGTTTACTGCAGTCATGCACGAGGCAAGCTTGAGAGGAAGCTGCAGCTCCTTCTCCAGGTCATACATGGGCCAAGAGGCAGCAAGAAGTTAGTGTAGGAAAGTGATGAAGAAGTGGATACTGGGAAAAATGCCTGTCCTTACACAACCATTTCTGCTTCTGGAATGAAAGCAATGCAGAGAGAGGCTCAGCAGACGATTGTAAACAGTCACTCCTTGTGCAAAGCACTGACAAATTAACTTGGAGATGGGGCTGTTCGACCTTCATCTCTACTACCTCCTTGATTTCCATTCCTCAGTCTCCAGTCCTTGGGTTTTTGTGATTAGCTCCTTATAACACACTTAAGGCTATTTCATTCAAGAAAAAGAGTTACCCAAAAAAGTGTTCCTTTAGTGAAGTTTAACCCAGCAGAGGCAGGTCACCAACGATCCTCTACAGTGTACATGACTTGAATCAAGTCCTGTATCTATTCAATAAGGAAGGATATGGATAGGTTTAAAGTATACAACTGCATACTTTAAAAAATGTGTACAAAACATATCTTCCAGGTGCAGTTCTAAAATATTTGTGATGAATTTTATTTTACCTCTGCGTAAAGTCACTCAGTCAGTTGCCTCCTCAGTTTTCCTCTGTTCCACAAAAATAGCACAAACCCCCATATATAATCCCAAGACATCTTCACCTATTTTCCAGCTCACTTGTTCAAAACCAAGAAAAGATACTGTACTCAAACAATATTAAAATGAAAAGAGGAAGAAAATACTTCGTGCCAGCTCTGGAAATGATCTCCAGGAACTGTTGAAAAGTTAAGATCTATGAATGAGAGAATATACAAAGAAAACTGAAATAAATATTTGCTGAGGGAGTTACTACTGGGAGTACTTAAAGTTATACAAATTTGATGCTGCTTTTGTGGAAGCAGAAGCATTTTACCTCAAAACCAGCTACATTGTTCTCTTCTGTAAAACTCTTCTAATGTAACTGCTCAGCACCATGGAGGATTAAGACAACAGGCTTTGATTTCTTGCTGGAGAGAAGTAAAGAGGATGAAAAAAGAAAACTACAAGCAGCTGGGAATAGGTTTTGCTCGTGATAATAAGGAAAAACAAAAGTGTGTTTGTCTATGTCAGCTGATCTTGCAGCAATACCTTTTGCTTTATTTAGGGCTGCTGGAGAGAGAAGATGTTTCGTTGGGAGGGAAAATTAAAGCAGAGCTAAGAAATACAGCCTAAAATGTGAATCTACTTGTGCTGTGGGCAGTTTCATTCAAGGCTGAACACCTGCATGCATTATTAACACGGCCATTCTTCCTTTCAATTATCTTCTGTAACCCTCTGCCGAGTACAGCTGTTTTCTTCTTTCTCTGCCATACTGAGCATTACTGTCCAGGCTGTAAGGAGGCCTGGGATACATATGCTCAGCTGAAAGATGTTGAGAAAAAGGTCAAAAAGGGCAAAACCTCTTTACTTGCACATTCCCTGCCCAAACCCTGCCCAAGTGCAATCCTTCCACAACATGAGGACACCTAAAAACCACATACCTGAGGCAGACTAGACAAGACCAACAGAGACAATACTATCTATTTTTCATTGCACACCATAATGTAAAGGTCTCCAAGTCAACGCTATTGCTGGTTAGTGTGGGTATCAGAAGTGGTCCTGTTCTCAATCTACTATCAAAGCCTCATAATCCTCGCTGCCTCACTCTGCTGCAGTGCTCAGTGGTGCTCTCCTTGTTCCAAAGTCATTGAACAATCTGGGCAAGCACAAATGGAATAGCTGCTCCTACCGGGCCAATGCGACTCCTCCTAAAGAAAACTATTGCAAACAGAAATTAACTAACAAACTGCCTCTTTGCAAGTTTAGAGGATATTCTGAATGGTTCACAATACTTACAAAAGCCATAAGAACTCTCAGGAACTCACATCAAGGTTAAGCGTAGCAAAAAAACAGATGAGTTGCCTAGTTTCAAGTTTGTTCTAAAATGTCTTTCCTGCAGATCACAGAATCATAAAATGGCCTGGGTTGAAAAGGACTTTAAAGATCACCTCGTTTCTGACCCCCATGTTGTGGGCAGGGCTGCAACCAATACAGTAGCCTGCCCAGGGCCCCATCCAGCCTGGCCTTGAATGCCTCCCGGGATGGGGTCCCGCAGCTTCTCTGGGCAGAATAAATGGCCATTACCTGGCCATTAATGAATGGTAAAACACCAGTTTGGCAAGATATCATGAATGTAATAAAAGATAAGGAAGAAACTATATATTTTTTTAATTCTACTTAGAGATCCTATCCTTTTTTGTTATGGTTAGCAGGAGATTTGAGTGTATACACCATCTCATATTCACTTGAAACAAAACAAAGGGAAAAACGCCACAAAATTATTTTGAAAGTGGCACCCACTGGTCTCTCAAAGAGTTATAGCTAACTATCCTCCCTGAAGACAGTAGGCATGTTCAACATTGTTACAAAAAGATTGAAGCCCAGGGTTTGAAATGTCAGCTCCTAGACTTATCAAACCTCTAAGCCATGGGCCCTTTCCTTGCAAATTTACACAGAGAATTCAAAGCAGTCACAGCATATCTCGATTCTTAAATATTAGTTCTTCAAGATGTGTCTATATTTTATACTCATATCTATATATATTTATGTACACATAGGTAGAAATATGTCTAGTACCTGAGATGAACAGCTGAAAATAATATTTATATGGGATTGATAGAACTTAGAGTTATTTTCACAACCTATTCTCTTAGTGGGAAGATCAAGATAAATAGAGGAAACAAAAAGGCATATTTTATGATGAATTTAAATACTGAACTTTTCAGGATATATACTTATGCCATGGAAATAAGTAATAATGCATTAACACATGAGATGTTAATATTTTTGCTTCAGGCTCTTTCCCCTACAAAACATGCTGTAGATTTGGATACCCACCAGGGGTGTGTGTAAGTATGTATATATGCACATATGTTGCCCATCCCTTACTGCATTACATAAATGAATTATGTGGCTTTTGTGTTATGCAAGAGCTTGTTCTGCCAAGAGCTCTATATGCATATTTTGTGTGTGCAATGAATTGCACAGACTATTTTGTCATTGTTGAACTGCTGAGGGGGAGAAATGATAAATGTTAATGGAAAATTCAATAACAGATATTACTGAATTCAATGGGGATTCTGTCCATCTTCATTGGGACCAAGATCATAGCTCTACACTTTATCATTAGCAGAGACAAGAAACAGTAAAGATGCTTTGTTATTCTCTAATTCATGCAAATTCTTCTTTTCCTTCTGTACTGTACAAATACTGGTAACCAGAGTTTAAAGAGACTAATCCTTACAACTTGCAAATACTTCTCTCCTACTGAACTCAACTGCAAAGCTCTGAGCTGAAACCCAACTGAGAAATAGATTACAAGAAGGAAGGGGAGGAATTTTCTTATAAAAAGGACAGTGGCTGCGCATTAGAGCACACATCACATTATCTCCTTTCTGTATATCTTCTATTTCAGTAAGTCGAGGAGAGGTTATTCCCAGAGAAACTATAGGAAGATATATTAGTTCCTGGGAGGAATTTACAGAGTAGTCATGTCATTCTCAAGCCTTCTCCTTTTTCATCTGCATGCATCTAGATCTTTCAGGTTCCCTGCACAGCTTTTATCTTTTAATCCTTTCATCATTTTTGTTGCCCATCTTCAGAGTTTTCATGAGCAGTGAAAGACAGCATGCAAATTCTGGTTTCATCAGAGATTGGTGAAGTCCTTAGTTGTTTATCCTAGCTTTACATAAAACCTCCTGATCCACTTAAGGCCTGATCCAAAGCTGTTCAAGTCAGTTGGAAGAGTCCCCTTTGGTAACATGGGTTACATATCAAACTCTCTGTGGAGACATCAGAACGCAGATTATACTGGATATCTTTTTTTCCTCTGACAGTAGCCAATTGCAACCTCCTCTCTGAAGGCCACACGCCTGAGGTTCCTAAACAAACATTTCCTCATTTATGGACTAGGACTAATTCCTTAGTCTGGTACCTTTGGAGACCAATTTCTCAAATTCAAAGTCTTTATCCTCCACTTAGGAAGAGTGTTGACATACTAGAAAGAGTTCAGAAGAGAGTCACGGGTATTATCCAAGACCTAGAACATCCACTTTAGACTGCAAATTATTATTTTGGTTAACAAAGAGAAGGATATGAGATGAAGTGCTCCTGATCTGCAGGGACCTAAACGAGAATAAATTTCTTAACAGTAGCAGAGTCCATAGTATAAAAAAAAGTTAACGACCAGAAGTTTAAAATTTAAATGCTTGTGTGTTTTTACCAGAGGAGGCAAAAAAACCCCTTGGAATTATTCATTTAAGAACATGCACATTCTTAATCTATTAGAGTTTAAACCAAAAGACAACCCATATCCTGTGCAGAGCTGTTGTCCTCTTGCAGGACTCATTTGATGAAACTCTACGACCTGTATATATGCAGGAAATCTGACCAAGTATTCTTGCCTTTTTTTTTTCTTAAGCACATCAAACCTTTTAACCTATTTGCACTTTTTCATACAGTTTTTATGCATAAACACTTCAAAATTGGTAAAAATTTTATTTAGGTTTCACTTTTATAAATTTCACATTTTAATAACCTGTGTATGTGAAGTCTTTATCTGTTCAGGAAATGAGGTCAGGATCAGTCCCAAACCTTGGGCAGAAACTGCATCTCTTCTTTGAAATCAAAGAAATTGAGTCAGTTTTATTACCTATCAACAACAGTCATCCGTTAGTGTTATTCACAATGCAACCTCTTTCTTGAAACATATTATGGAGAAAACCATTTGTCAATGCCCCTTTTAACCAAATGGGCTGTAGAGACCACTTTTAATTATTTATTCCATTTATTCCAGATTTATATTAATTTATTCCCAAATGTTTACTTGCTCTAGAAACCTCCTCATATGGAATATTGAATAACTATGCTGAACTGCCATGCTTCGTATGTGCGTGAATCTGTTCAGCTGTGGTAGATACATTTCCACATCTCTTACTCGTTGTATAGCTTTTACTCGTAGCTAAAGGCTCATTCAATCTACAGCATAAAATAGCAGACTATAAACAAATTTCGCTTTAAATGTTTGAATTGTTAAGAATACGTGCAAATCAATATAAATAACAAAATAAAAGTAAGACTCTTTGACCAGCCCACCTTTCTCCCACATGTTCCATGCAGAGTGTAACTTACTGTAGAATGAATTGGAAATATTTTCCTCCTAGGCCTCTTAGGATGAAAATCATCAGTGTAAAACAAACAGCTGTTCCTACAATCAAAAGCAAGCAAAGATTAAGCAAACCTGTAGATCTGGACTTAGAGTTAAAAAAATAGTCAAAAGATCTTCCAAGCATTTTTCACCTTGTGGCTGACCAATAAATCCCTACAATAGAAGAAGGCTCAAAGGAGATGGGCAAGGGCATAATCAGGGAATAATGTTGGGTGTGACTGACCACAGCTGTCACAAAGAAAGCTGACTTTACCTCAGTACAAAGGGGACCAGAGGGTGGCCTTTGTTTTAAGTGAATAGGGATCAACAGTTGAGTAGATCAACTGGTGGTATAAACAATTCTTCAAAAGAGCGAGAATGTCTCCAGTCCAGCATGGGGAGAGTGCAAGTATGGCTCAGCCCCACACAGAGTACAAAACTGAACAATTTAACACAAGAATTTCAAAGAGAGAATCAGGTTTCATCTGCTCCAACCTGGCAACTGGGGACACTCATCATGGTGACAGTGAGAATATTACAGAGACCAGTCATAGGGATCACTTACTTGTCATGACTGAACTGTGTATCGCCATTGCTCAGCAAAACACATTTGTATTGTGATTTCAATATATTTTGTATCATTTGGATAAATCAAAAGTCCCATGCAACATAAAATATCTTCAAAAAAGTAAATTTTATATTAAACATTACACTCCACGTGTGGAATACCTAAAAGAATACGGTCAGAGAATATGGGACTCTGGCAGACTTACAGGAACTTTATCCATCCGTCCATCTAGGTGAGCACGCCCACAGGAGCAGTAGTAGGGTTTTTTTCCCTAAACTTCTTGTGCAGAAAGAGATTTCTTCTCATAATATCAGAAAGTTCCTCAACTAACGGAGGACCAAAGAAGGAAGGAGACTACAAAAACAAAGGCAAAGGCATTTTTTCTTTTACTGACTTTTGTATTGTTTTCTTTAATAAGAAGTGTCATTTTCATTAATGCTGAGTAGTGTCAGCTTCATTGTTCTTTCTATTCATTTCTCTACTCAATGGCCCCAGACACATAACAACACAACAGCAGTTTTATACTAACTCAATTTTTTATTTCATGAGAGAGTACATGGATTTTCTTTTCCCATTACAAACTTAATTGAAAATCCAAAATGTACAAATCTTCCATAAAATTATATTAGGAAAAGAATGTTTCAGGTCAATCAAACATTCTTTTTTGATCAAATGGAAAAATTTTGTTTGGAATTTAAGTTTCATAAACTTTTTACTCACTTGTATTTGACTTATTTTCATTCTCAGAAGAAATTTTAAAACAAAAAATCCCCTTAGTCAAAAGTGTCAAAACACTTCATATTTTAGGCAAATTTTATATTCTTCTATTATATGTGTCAACTAGACAGTAATGGCATTTCCCATTGAAAGTTTTTTACTAAAAGATTCTAACTGGATCTCCACGAGGTAGGTCATTCAACTCCAAATAATATAGTTATGCTTTCCCTCTGTAGCAGCACTTTGTTCCAACATGGTAAAGTCTGATTAATACACAAGACCTCACCAAGTATTTAAAAAAAACCCCAAAAACCAAACCAAAAGTATGGGAGTGAAGATGTATTCATCCGTATAAGGTACTCTTTTGCAATATATTCATTCTTTGAATAAAAATATTTTAAAGTATATTCTGTGTAGGATCTAAATGAACACACAGACTGTGCCTCATTTGGCTCTCGTTAATATCCTAGAGCATGGCCTCCGTCTCCTTTCATAGTGCTACCATGTTAGCATGCACAGTGAAAGACATCATGCACTACAACAGTCTTTTATTTTGACCACAATGGACATAAACCAAGGAAAAACATAATTTAACTTGCATGGATACTTGTTTCAGATAACATTTTTCATATCTCTACAGAAGAACGCTTTAGTGAGAGATTCTGTAGGATGCTCAGAGCAGTGTGCTTGTACTACACTTTGTAACTCCATGTGTCATCTTTACACTGTCTGGCACTTCCTTCCCCCCCCCATTTTGTTGAGTAGGCAGGGGGCTACATGCAATATAAGCATTATTCAACATGAGAAAGGAGGCAGAAAAAAGGGCCCTTGTGTGCAAGTTAAGCTCAATTCTGGCCCATTGCTTCTAACAGTTTTCCGTCTTCCTACATAATATTTTCCACTTTCATAATTTTCCTTTCTATTGAAAACTAAGAAAATGTTGTTTTGAACATTTTTCATCCATCTTAGAGTCTTCATTTATTCAGTCCCTTTGTTACTTTTCCAGTGGTCTCTTTGTATTCTCTCTAGATATTTCTAGAACCCTTTGGTATTTCCTTTACTCCTCTAGGAAGCATTGTTACATTTGATTTTGCTTTCTTTGCTTCCCTTACTTTACACCTCTGCTTTGTTTGCCAGCTAGATTCCATCTATTCATGCTTTGATTTGGGGTGGTTTAGTTTTGTTTTTCTTTTCTTCCCCCCCAGGGTAAAATGAATAATGCAAATTACTTTGCTGCTACCTAAAAAAAAATAACTATGTAGCTTTAGGTCTAGTTCTTTGCTTTACTTGCCTCCTCTGCAGTGAGTGGTGTCTTCTGATCGACTTTATTCAGTCTTTGCTTTAGCTTAACAGCTGAATTTAATTGACTGCTGTATTTTATTAAAATATATCTTGATTTCATAGCTCAAATAACAAAATAGCAAACTACAGTTTCAAGTAATCATGTCTCTGTTTTCTCAAGAAAATGGATTATTTATTTTATAGTAAGAAAAGGAATTGCATGTTAATACAAACATAGATAAAAGCAATTCAAATTCTTATACAGTCCTGTATTTCCATTTTCTTTCAAATGCCATAGCTTTAGCTAGGGAATATATAAATATATAAATATATAAAAGCAAAGACAACTTTATAAATAAGGTACAGTAAATGCTAAATTGCTGTACATCCATTATACAGCACATCTGGCATGAATGTCAGATCTGTATGTAATACCTCTTGTGATTAAAATGTCATGATACGTTACATTACCAATATTCTACCCCACAACACCATCTTTCACCTAAAAAACCTCAGTGCTTTATGAATAGAAATATAAAGTAGAAGCTGTCTCCAAATATTATTGCAATTTAGAATCTAATTAACTGATATAGTAGATGGTGAAGTGTCTTACTCAAGACCCAGCATCAACCCAAATCTGTTTTACTTTTATGTGGATTCTACCTTTCTTTTGCCAAAACCTTTATCACATTTTGAAGTTCATTCTTGGGAATTCATATTTTTCATTTACAGTGCATTCCCAAACTCTTTCCTCTGTCCTTTACCCATTATAACTGGCAGTGTTTCCACCATCATTCACTTACCATACTGAAAAATATTAAAATGTCACAATCAAAACTTTTCAATATTGGTGCATCATTCTGGGATTTCTGAATGGAAGTGAAAGCTCTTATGTAAATGTTTACCTAAGGATTGAAGTAATACCTTAGAAAACTCTAGTCAGGATAAAATAAGGAATTCTTTATTAAAGAGGAAGAGAGAACTGTATCATTCCTGGCTTTGAAGAATAAATAAAAGCTCTCTAAAATGACTGGTAGGCAAATATATTGTGCAGATATTTGGGTCAATGTTTTGCAATGCAATTTGTTCAGGGATGTCTGCTTGTTTGGGTTTTTGTTTGCTTCTTTTTAATGAAGCCAGCTAGTGCATACTCCGTAACATTTTAATTCTATTTTGAAATGATTCACAGCAAGCTTTGGGTTTTTATACTAGACACAGGAACGTATGCAGTTTTATTCTTTTAACAGACCTCTAGTTCAGCAGCATACAACTGAGGCATATTTGTGAGCACACAGCACACATCGACTTGAACATTAATATCACAGTGAGACCATTTGCAAGTAATGGGGATTTCAGTTCTGAACTGCGATCACCTTCACTAAGAGAATCCTTCATAGGCTTGACTCTGTGTGTTTGGTGTCAAACTCAGGAATGAATTCAAAATATATCATCTGCTCATACAAGCTCATGTACTATAGGAATCAATATTTGATTATTAACATAGTTGAATTTTTTTTACCTAAAAAAGGATAGAGTAATTGAGATGATGTGTTTGGGTAAAGTAATATGTATACAGGTAGGGTGCCAGTAAAAGACAAATAAGCTAATGGGGAGTGAAAAAGACATCTTACAGACAGATATATCAGCCAAGTCAAAAGCTCCTTGGTTCAGTGAAAGCTCCTGGCAACACCACTTAACACAAATTTTAAAAACATTACAGAAAAATGTCTTAGTATACTTTATAGAAGCGGCTGGTTAGTGATATATTAGATGTCATTTGATTGATTTCTGTTAAGATTATAAGTATACTGGGTTGCAAAAGGAAAACTGGAATACATACTAAAATAATTTATACAGGCTGTATATTGAGAGCAGTTTTATTCATCGTAGAAATAAATCTCCTCTGTCTGAAACTATCAATTAAAACGGTAGCCATTATTCATGAAAATAAATATATAATGTGTTACTCATGACAGGAGAATGTATCAAGTATAAGTGGTCAATAAATCATTTGAGGAGAAAAGTGATATGGAAAATGGTGGCACTTAAGCTTTCAATTTTCATTAAAATTGTAACTGCAGCAAGCTGTTCCCCAGAGGTTCAGTCTCTGCCACACACAAACCCATGTGACGACTCCTTGTTGTTTGCAAAAAAAGCTCTACCCCTTTTTCTGGTAACTGATTCTGCTGACTTTCAAAACCTGACAGAGACCCTTCAAGGCCATGCTCTCATATGCAATGTACTCACCTCCTGCTCAGTTCTGAACCCTAGATGGGTTTGAGTGTGAATCCACAACGTGCAACAAATTTACCAAGAGGAGCATGTAAGAATCTGCTTGCAGAGTCAATGCTATCAGTAAAAGAGTACAATAGGAGAATGTATGTTTTATAGTTTATTTTACTACATTTTCTTATTTTCCTTTTCTTCTTGGTTTTCAAAATATGTCCTTAATCTGCCATCAGTACCTAACTATGCTCCCTATTAAATCAATAGGCCACCTACTCTTACGTGATCACACTCTAATTTTCAAAACACTTAACTCCAATTTTTTTGCTTTGACAAGATTTCCAACAGAGGTTAAATTTAGTGACAGTGAACATACTGGCACTCAGATCCTGCTATGCCACCACTTCAGGTATTTGCTGTATTTCATATACTATTTTATATGCAATAGCATGAAATGATGTTATGCCTGTAAAACTAGCCTGATGCCTAGGAGACCTGGTTATAGAACATGTTGCAAATAGGATTAGCACTGTAACGTAGTTACATACCAATTGATGTTCTTGCTCCTCCTCTAAACACGTCCCACAGCACACAGTCCTTTTCCTTCCCTTGAGAGCAGAGGTGGAAAGAAGAGCAGGGCCAGAAAACCTTTTTTTTTCAATCCTCGGGTCCCAGAACCATCTTATGGACAGTGCAGAGCAAATAAGAAGCTCAAAGCTGCATTAAGTGGTGTCAACCACAGAGCTCTCCTCCTTTATCTTCAGTTTGGGAGGCACAGGTGAGCTGTATCGTCGCCATCTCCTCTGCAGTTAAACACGGCAGAAAGAATTTCTCAACAGGACTTGAAGATCAGCCACATAGATGATGACAAAGTAAGTGAGGGGAGGCAGAAGGCAAGGGGACTAACCACCTTCTAGATTTCAGACTGAAAGGAAAGATCTGATTTAGTCCGTGAGAGTTTTGTCAATGTATTCAACAGAGCTGGGCCCTGAATGTATCAGTTAATGGCTTATGGCAGTAAAGGCCAAATGGTAGTTCCCTTTTTGGCTAGTTACAAAACTTAAGCATTTTTCAAGTACAGCTTAATTTTACTTGTTGTCTTAATTTTATTTTTTTCAGGTTTAAATTTTCTACCTGACATTAATGTTTCCTTCAATTTTCATTTTCAGAGGTTTTCTTAAAAAGAAGATTTTTACTCTGTTTTTTTTTACCTCTTATAGTGATAACTAAACTGCTGCTGCTGCTAAGTAGGCTGCTGTCAGGTTTTACATGCTGTACTGGCAACAGAGCATCACACAATCCTCCACTGCAGTTTACCTATCTTGAATGCTATTGGCTTTTATTTACAACATACTCATAGCACACTGTCATAAACTTGTTCTGCACTGACCTTCTGGCTCAATGAAGCTGGTTTGTTGGAAGAAATTAGATTGCCAGTTATGGTAGCACAAGTTCAATCTCTGTGATATTTGTTCAGCTGCTACAGAGGCAAATAAAACTCCAAGTGAATTTGATTTGTGCAGGCTGCACATTGCCATCTAACTGACCAATGGCATAGTTCTTCTCTAGAACAACTCACATGACCCATCAAGGGTTTTCAAAATGCTGCAGCAGGTTACACCTTCCTAGGAAGAAAGCAAAGCTTCAGGAAAAAAGGTCACTGTCCGTTTGCAAAAAACACACCAGCAGTGGTTGATGTGTAAAGTATAAGTGCTTATACTTTATATCCAGTATTCTGCATATCCCAAAAGTTTAATGTATAAATAAACATATTTTGTATATACAAAAATGTAGGTATTTCCATTATTTTCTCTTATTTGAAAGTATCCAGAGAACATGCAGTCTTAAGTGTTTAGGTGTAAGATGAAGACATAGAGTACTATAATAATATACTAAAATATACAAAAATTCCTGCAATTCAAAATCATTACAAGTTGTCATGTGTCAATCAATCAGGGCAAAAGTTACTCCAAGTCTCACTATTTCCCAGCAATCCTCTGCATTCCCTTCAAAAGCAGTCCTTGCAGTTTCAGATGTCAGGGTATGGAAGGCCCCATTTTGAAGTATTGATTCTTTTTGAAGTGATCTCATTTTCTTCTGGAATGCAAGTTACGCTCATGAAAACGTGGTAAATTGGCATCCTCAGCTCTTGCAAATGAATAGTGTGTTGTGGGCTAAAGCCAATTTGGCATGTAAGAGGCTATGGGTCTGGTGATGGTGTTTTTGATGGTGCTGTGAAAGGAATGAGAAGGTTGGTACAAAAGAAAATCTCATAAGATGATGTTGCATGCTGTCTTCTCCCAGCTAGCTGAGGCTGGAAGGGCCTCGGGTGATTATTACTGAGCAGTTTGAGTTGATTTGTTCTAGTTTAGAGTTTGTGGTTTTGGAAATAAAGCAAGCCCTGAGGAAGGGAATGCAAAGAGAAGATGTATGGTTAGGGACTTTATTTTTCCTTGTACGCCTTCTGAGCCTGCACAGTGACTTACAATTAGCAATAAAGTCCAGGCAGCCCTTTACAAATCACGAGGTAGGTGAATCCTTCACCATCAGAAGAACTGAATGTTTTTAAAGAAAAAAAAAAAAAAAACCAAAACAAACCTACCTTCAATGAATGCCTCCTGGAATTTAAATCTTCATTCATTCCAGCTATGCTTGGGCCTCTTTTAGATTCCCTTTCTATGAATATTCAAGTAAGCAATCATTGCTTGTAGAAAACAAAATTTAACTAAACAGGTTCCATTTTCATGTCAGAGAAGGTAGATTTTTTTATGGAATAGGAAACTAATTGAAATGGCAAGTGGGAGAAGAGGAAATGTTCCAGAAAACCTTAGTGGAGCCCTGCAACAGGAGCAGCTGAGCACCCAACAATCATTCCTATAAAGAGAAGCATATGTGTAGACATCTTATGTTACATCGAGGAAACCAAAATACATATACTTTGTATATGCAAATATGTCCTATATATTATAAATACCTATGCCTATATACATCTTGAGAAATTACATATACATTCTGCAATTCTGCTTGTTATCTTATAGGTGACCTATAAATGTTTGCTCCTTCAGCTTCTGGAGTTTGGATTTCAAAATGATTGTGGATTTGCAAAAACCTGCCACAAATAAAAGCCAGTATTAACAACCAACTGTACATACACATGAGCAAGAATGTCAAAGTGATTACAGAGGCCTGTAAAGAAGAAATTTTAAATAGCTCCATATGCAATGCACATGTTGAATTAGCACCACCAAAGGCAACTTCACAAACCAGCAAACCAAGCGGTGACTCATTTGAGTGTAGAAAATGTCAGAGAAGACACTACGGCTCAAGCCTTGCTGTTTAAAGGTAGATAAGTCACACAACCACTTGCTACAGAGTGATGCCTCTTTCCTTTAGACATTCATCAGACATTCTTACGAGACGCTGGCTCTTATTCTCAAAGAACTCAAGGAAAAGTAAAAAACAAAAAGGAAAAGAGACCCTGAGAGATCTACTCCCTTAAAAAAAAAAAAAAAAAGTGGAATATAATAATAAAGCAGGACACCTTTCTTCAACTCCTCTTCCTAACGTGGTATGGAGTATGCAATCCAGGTGTCTCATATGCTCCAGTCTGGACTGTGCAGTATGCCTCTCTTTTCATCTCATCTAGTAATATAAGCATCTCTGAGGCTGCCAGCAATGATGAGCTTCTACTCAACAACGGCAGTGTAACGAATAGTCTTGTGCTTTCAACCCTTTTGCCACAAGCTATCTCTGCTGAAGAAGCTCAGGGATCGAGTACAGGATGGGCACTCTATTATCTTCTGATTATACATGTCTAAAACCAAGACCTTCTTATCTCATACATGCACATGTGCACATCAGGCTTGAATTCTCAGGCTGGGGAGATCCATTTCCTTCTCACTGCCTCCATACAGGAGGTGTCACGCAGCTGAAAACAGCAGCAATGCTTCAACATAACAGATGACACATCAGTTCTCTTACTTTTCCTCAGATCTCTTGGTACTGGGGAAAGGAGGAGGACTGAGATGGCATCGCAAACTCTTTCTAAAGCAAAAAGAATTGCAGCTGGGCCCTCCATTATCGTGCAGAAAGAAGCAGGAGAGGGCTGTGATCTGAGATGTGCATTCTGGGGCTGGAGTCTGAATTTATGAGCACTTCCACAGCCTGCTAATTCCAGTGGAAGTAGGAAATGCACTCCACAGGAAGTTGAGCCCTTATTTACACCAATATCAACTTTTATGTTTTAACATAACATTTATGCCTGTGCAATCACAGATGAGATTTTCAAACCTGGAATTTTTTGTTTGCAGATGAATTACTGTAATTACATCTCACTAAAACAGTGACAAAATACTACTTTCTTAGCTATGAAGAAAAAAGCTATAAAGAGAAAAGGTTTTTCCATGCCTGAAAATGAGTCATACTTGTAAATGCATTCCCTGGACTCAGTCAAATTATGAAACATCATGCGCAGGCAGCATTCATGACTAGGCAAAAGACAATAAACAGCGCAGATACCCAGTCAACCCTTCCTCTAACCAAGCAAATTGCTAGTCTGGGAGCTTATTTCTCTTAAGAGGGATGACCTGATGAACACAGTCATTAAGACTCAAGAAAATGTCAGGCGTGCTCCACCTCCTTACTGTATGGGATTTTTATTTAAACAGTAAAACTGAAATAACTTGCTAACTTTAATAGAAGCTAAAAAAAATATTTACAGGATGAGAATGCTAAGAAGAAAATAATTCTTCCTGTTTATTGGGAAATAACAGCAGAAAAGCAACTACAGGATTTGAAAGCGTATTGGTAGGGGAAAAGAATTTGCTAAAGATAGAAAACATGGTGGGGGCTTTTCTCCAATTCCCTTGCTGATAAATGAACACTAATGCTTAAGCCCTTCTAATAAAGATGAGTTTACCATGGAATAAAGTCGTCAATGATGAGCAGAAAATAGAGCATTTGTAAATAGAATGTAACACAGAATGATAAAGCACATCCAATTTATGCAAAGATGTGCTTGCAGCAGGACGATAAATAATATCCGCACAATCAATTACTGGAAGAAAGACAGACTGAATAAATTGTTTTCTGGCAATTTATGGAAAACAAGCCTAGCACCAAAAGGACAATTTGACTTTAGTCTTTTAACAAGAGTGTCTGACAAGCACTAAACCCAAACTTACTAATGATTCAAAGGACACAATATTTATAACTGTCTGTTTCCATTAGCAATAGAAAATTCGAAGTAGGGCAAGAGCAAAATTCCTGGTTTTTAACTTAGAAGGCAGGATATACAACATAATAATAGAAACATGTGTGTATATATGTATCTACTGTCCCCGTACCTGAGATTCTTTGTTTTAAAAACACATGCAGATTGAGAGGGGTGTGAGAGAAGGCTTGAGAAAAATGCATTTGAGGCTCATAGGTAACTAGTAATAATGCGATACTATATGTATTTTAATTCACTATAGTAGACGTACTTTTAATGGTCAGATGCTCATTGAGCTGGATGTCATAAGAACAAGCCTCTAAAGAAATTTCAGAACTACTTTGAATTTGGAAAGTTGCACATTATGTCACCATTCCTATTCAGACCCATTTACTTTGTGACCCTAAATATCTCTGTGATGCATGTAGTGGTTTTAGAAAGCTTCAGTAAGTGTTTAGTACACCAAGAATATTAGAATGAGTAAAAACAACCATTTAATATGCAGAGATTACATTTGGAAGACAATGTTACTGAACAGAAACAATTCTCCAAGTCCTCCACCTTTCCACCAAATAAAAGAAAACAAAAATTTAAAAGGAAATATTTGGGAGCTGACAGCACATGTGTTTGCCCCTAAGGATATTCAAATGTTTGTTAGAATCTGCATAAAACAACTAGATAACCAACTTAAAAAACATTTAGCAGTTTATGACCTTCAGTCTATGCAGGACACTAAAATTCACATAACCTCCAGATTCACTTTCCTTATAAAACATTCAGTGATGCCTCTAGCACTACTTGCTCTGTTAATGAATAAAATACTGGTTTTGCTTTTGTCATTCCAGCATTATCAAAACCTCTCTCTTCACTTATCCATGGAAAAGGAACAGCCAGGTTCCATCAGGCTAAAGTTTGTCATTTATCATATTTACATGACACAGCCCTAATTTCATCATCTAAGCAGACGAAAAAGAAAATTGTCAGCAGATACGATGCTGAATGTGATGTTTGATTGTGACTGAGAAGAGAGAGTGTGAAATCTGGTTCCTTAAAATTTGGTACTGACTCTGGGATTTGTCTAGGCATTTGAACCTACACGTATGATTTCTATCTTTTGGGGACTCCACATCAAACTACCATCTATTGCTGTACAGTTTGCATGTTTCAAGTTAATCATACCTTGATTAGCCGTGGTCTGATTAATGGAAACACTTGGTAGTTCAGAGGTCTAACATCTCCCCCGAGGTTTCACTGCAGCCCGTATGTCTTCAGGCACTGGTCAGGCTTCGCTGCCTAAGTGCACACAGAGTTACTTCTTGAAGTCTTTATGCCTAATTCAGAACATTAAGACTTCACTGCACAAAGATTTATGTTCTGAAGTGTGGACCTCACATAAAGACTTACGTACTAAAAACCTGAAAAGTAGTTGAGGCTCTCTCTTCTTGACCAAGGCAACAATTAGGCACAGAGACAAGGGCTGTAAAAGGCCCTAAGCAGAGATTTTAAAGCAAGCACCCCGTATTAGTCTCCAGAGAGCCTTTAGAAAGGTTAGAAAGCCTGTGCTGAGACACTTGTACACACGGGCTTTGTGTTGGAGGTATAGATTATACCTTAAATAAAATGTGCGTGGGTGAGATGGCTAAAGACTTCCTACAGGTTGGAAATGGCCATGACAATGAGTGGAGGTGTACTACACACATAACAGATCTCTGAAATGTCAGGGCTTCACCTGTCACTCAGAAAGATGTGCGACTAAAATGCACTAGGAATAAACTGTAAAAATTCACAAAATTTTTCGCATAGCACCACATAAATTGCTTCCTGAAACAAAATAGCAACGGACAGTTCATTGTTTTGCTGTGTTTAGGATTTGACTCTGTAATCTTGATAGGAAAACCAGTTTTAGCTTCCATGGAAGTGTTACTGGACTCTCCCAAGTGCTGCATTTCTTGTACAGATTGATACGGCAGCAAGGCTAGAAAAGTCAAATGGCTTACGCAGAACAAGAGGATCAAGCCCTCAGTGAGGCATCGGTAAAATTTCCAGTGAAAGTACTTATTCTCAGCCTTGTAAGCAATGGGTATTTGGAGATACAGCCTAGTATACTGCAGTGAACCTGTACTTCAAGCGGAAGACAAAGGCACATGGATATTTCCAGATGGAAAAGTCCCTTCAGAAAACATGAGGTTTTTCACAAGAAAAAACAAATCAACATTGTACCTGGACTGCAGAATTACTTTCCCAGAATCCTCCATTTCTAAATGTAACAAAGAGCCCCATTTTTAAGATTGTCCTCAGAATAAATTCTGCAACCCATTTTCTCTTCTAGTCAACTGTCCAGTGTCAATGGAAGACTTTCCTATCACATGAAGTACGGGAACCAGTATGTGTTTTCAGATTTTTCCAATAACAGATGTTAATAACAGAGAAACTTTTGGCAATCATAAACACTTTAAAACCTTTATCATAATGTTCCTCACGGTAAAGGAACAAAACAAGTGATAATAGAAAATACCTGATGGATACATTCATGTTGGCATACCAGAAGAGTGTTAAGCATCTTTGGGACAGTAAATCTTTCATTTCAATTTCAAGCTGAAGTAAATTACAGACTGTGCTCACCTGTTGAACAGAGAAACTTCTTATGCAAAGATCCTGCCTAACAGAGAAGCCCAGAGGAGCCATTTCTGATGCAACTTCCTCCCAGTGTGGAGTTATGAGGGCATTTTCTCTGGGGTCAAGAACTCGTGCATGGGAATGGGTGAAAGCGTTGGGTTAGTCAGAGGTGAGAAGGATGTGCCATCACCTGACCAGCACTATTCAAAGTTTCCCCAGAAGTCAAGACATTTTGAAGCTTCAATAATCTCTGTTGCTATCTTGACTTCTGATGAGTTACTCAGTGCTACAGAGCTCCCTTCACAGGGGGCACACACTCATGTTGGTCCCAGAGAAAAGCCTCAGCTTCAGTCTACACAGATTATGCTTGTGGGTGGTTGTAAAAAGCATCATTAAAAACTCAGGGCTGGGACAGGACACAGCAACATACAAGTTACGGGACACTGTTTCCATAATGGATTTGCAAAAACCAAACAGGTTTCAGACACCTTAATGTCAGGTGTTTGGTTCATGCAAGAATGAGAATAAAAATCTCCTACTTCATGTGAAAAAATGCAAAAATAAAAACTATGCAGATTTCCAGCCTCTGAGCCCATCCACTTCCCCCTGCCAAACAGAGAGCTACCCGAACAAAATGTTAAAAGAAATAGTCCAGTTGGGAGGCTTAACAGAGCCATTCACTGTCCTAGATTTTGAAAGAAAAAGGTGAGAAATAAGTTGTCATTAGCAATTGAATGCATTTACCTACATTGCTAGATGGGATTTTTTTTGTCTAGATAATGTATTTTAAAAATGCTAATAACTGCAAGCTGACAGCAAATTGCATTCTAACACATAAGGAATGGAAATATTTCTGACTCTTGTATACTCACCTGTGAAATACCATGCGTACGCATTTTACTGGTTCCCGTGACCTTCCTTTTGAGCAACTCAACCACACAACTACTCAGGAGAGGAAAAGAGTGGGGTGTTGGAGGATATATTTTGTTATGTGCATAAGACAGCTTTAGCATTTTAATAACATTTTTTTAAAGATAACACAAAAGTCTAACAAATTAAAATAAAAATCCTGGTGATGAGCATTATTTCTTTATGCATTTTGCCTCTGAAGAGATGCGTGACCCAATCATTCTCAGCCCTATGCTGTCATAAAGACTATCAGAATCTGACTGCCTGTGAAAAGTCTTTCAAGGAAATTTTAGAGGCAGCATTAAAAAAAAAAAAAATCACTCAATGGCACAATGGCATGAAGTAGCCGGAGCAGCGTGAGTGTTGATTAATTTCACTCGCTAACATGAGTTCTTGAGATCATGGGTATCTCCTAGCAGTAATTTGGGAAGTTATTCACACAATATAAACTAAGGGAGATCTGATCATTCTGAGATAGGGGCAGAAAAACATAATGTAAGTCCACCACCAATATTTCAGCTGTAATTACTCTACCTGCAATTAGCAGTGGCCATATTTTACATTAGTTTTCTAGGTTCCCTCTCCTATATGGAGAAACAGTTTTGTGAGAAATGCTGAAAGACCTCCTTGAATACCCTTCACCTGAGTTACCTTGTGTGTTCCTTAGCTGCAGTCAAGGATCTGGGCCATTAAGTTCAAAGGATATAACCTACTCAAACTTTAACATTCCATTTAATGTTAATTTATAATTGAAATCTTATGGATCTACAAAAGCTTTACTATCTTTATTAAAACCAAGTACATTTATTACAATCTGAAAGTGCAGCAAGGGAGATTCTGGGTTGAATCTTTCATTAATGTAATTTTTCTTTTTTATTTTAAAAGAAAAATCTTGGGGAAATTTAGTGAAGACAAACTCTTTATACCCTGCTTCAAGAAAGTACTCAAATACTATGAACAGAAAACACTGACTTTCATGAGACACTGAATGTAGTCTAAGGTAAACTTCCATGCAGGCTCCTTGTCTGAGCCTAAACTTGAGAAAGATATCTTCCATTGTCTGAGAAAATGCTGTATAAATATTCTCTACCTACCTTGTCATATATTCCACTGTAGCATATTCTAGCATCCCTGCAATTCTGACAACATTCTTCAGTAAGGGCTGCCATTCATTTGATTTTTTTGTTGTTGTTGTTTTTCCCTGCTGACCCAAGGGATAATGATGTGATTAGCTACATTTTCATTTACTTCTCATGTCTTAGGAGGCAATAGGTCTGGTCCATTAGCATGAGGTACTTCTCTCTGCTGCAATTTGCACATCTTTTAAAAAAAAAGTTTAAAGCTACTACTGCAGCTAACAAGATATGACAATTTTAAAAACAACTGTTGTGAAAAAATAAAATCTCTGACACTTCAAAGCAGAAATGTTTTCCAGAAGAGAAGAATCCATAATTCATGCAGAAAACTGAAGGGATGCTGCGGATGTAGCGCCTGAAAGATTTTGAAGCATTGCTACAGACTGCAGGAACAACCAAGTGTTGTCTGACATGGGGGCCGGTGCTATCAGCTATGTGGTCTTTGTCACTTCTTCGCAATTTTTCATACTTCATAATTCTGAAAAGCAAATCAGATATATTACTTGACCATTCTGCAAAGAAATGTGGGGTTTATAAATTAAACAATCCAGAGCTTGAGAAATTTCTTTTAGTAGAAGAGACTACTAAGACTTGTAGACTTACTCTTACTCATACTGGAAAAAAAACCAAACAAGGTCTGGAATGTTTTGGTCATTTGTAAAGCGGAACAGCATACATTTTCCAGGAAGTGAAACCCGAAAGGGAATATCACTCTCCTCTCAGCAATGGAGAGAATTAAAAAAAGGCATTAGGTTAGGTGCAACCCTCAAAAATGAAAGTCATTTTTAAGAGTACCATCTCCTCACTTTTCTAAACGCATGGACATTTCTCCATAAGTTTGTAAATCTACAGGAAGAAGGGACAAACTTGCATGAGTGAGCTGAAGAATACGCAGCAAACAACTATTCTGGAGAATACTGTATATGGCCTTATTAAAAGAATCAGCCCATTTCTACATATAAAATCTCAAAGCAAGAGAGAAATTATTAAATGTAAGTTTGAGCTCTTTCTAAACAAGTGGGGGAAATGAAGAACACTTTCTCTTCCCTGTAAACCACTTCTCAAGTGTTTTCCTACACACAGAGCATGAGAACTTCAGCACGGAGCACACCCAGCTGAGGCAGAAACATGACTGAGATCAATTATTCTAGTGAAGAAAACAGCCATTCAGTGAAAATCCACCCCAGCGCTCATGCTATCAGGTCAGCAACATACAGAAGACAGTGCCACTTCTCATAACACTGCAATAGTTGCCTGTTCTTTGTATATGTCACTCCAGCACAGTGGGGGCTGGTAATGAGCATGGCTCCTAGGAGCAAATGCAGTATAAATAATAACAAGAGCATGTGCCTTATTGTAACTGCAAGAACCCTAACCACATCCAGAGCTTTTTTTTAATTGGCATACTTTCTCTACTTTTAAAGAAGCTATGGCAAGTTAAACCAGCTGAGAATCTGACCCAGAGTCCTGAGTCCTTCCATTGTGTGGGTAAAATAACTTCTAAAAATGATAACATCAGAAAATTTGATGGTCTGAAAATGTATTAGTATGAAAAATGGCCATTATTTAGTTTTTGGAAAGTCCTTTCTAATTGTTTTAGAAACCCTATATTAAAAACTATCTATTAAATTAATAATACTCCCAGAAGGTTAAAAATACTTTTTCATTTTTCCTCACAATTGCCCTCCTCAAGTTTCTGGTTAGTATAATTCATACAGGAGCAATGTGAATTTTGAAAAAGTAATCATTTAAAAACAGATAAAACAGACTGAAGGGGAACAACTTGAACACAGAACTTGAGATCATATTTATGTGGCTAGATCCCTACACGGATCCCTTCATAGGACTGTCTCCTTTTGAATATGCTTATTGAGAAAGAAGCATTTGTAGGGTTAGGATCAGAATGGGTGGATATACTCACCGACTTCCCACAGTCCATTCTCTAACAGTTTCGTTTTGCTGTTGTTCGAAGGCTTCTTGTTTATATAGTGTCAGATCCTTTTCCCCATACCCCATAACCACAAGGGGTATCATTGATGCTACATTCTAGTCCCTACCTCAGCTGTCTTCAGGCTGTGAAACTTTTGATTTCTCATAATGTCACAAATAAAAACTGAATTTGCCCCATGAATTTCAATGGTCGCCTAAAACATGATTTTTTTTTTCTTTTACTGCTAGGGCTTCCAGGTTTTTTGCTGTTTGATGTTGAGAAGTATGGACATGTAAAGAAAAGATCAAAGTACTCTCCTGGTTAATAAAACTCAGCAAAAGTTACTGCACAAAACGCTGGTAAAATTAAACTTCATCAAAGAATCATGGATGGCTAAGGATCAAGGGGAAACATTAAAAAAAACAGGGTAGAAATATTTTTTAGAAAGCAGAAGAGGAAGAAAAATTTGGTCTTAGGAGGCAGCAGGAAATGATATTACACATCATCATCTAATTTCATATTTTCATTTTCACACTGGTTTACAGATAAAGTACTGGAGGTCAGATTAGAAAGTCCATAGCTTAACAATATTGGTGGTGGTCAATGAATATGTCTTCTGAAAGAAAAGACACAATATTTACATTTGATATCATAATACTTTATACTTAGATTAGATTTTAAAAGATGGAAAATACAGACAGAATGCTACAAATAATTTTTGTCACCCTTTTGTGTTCCATCAAAGCCATCCAAACAGAACAGAGACTTCAAGGTGAAAATGATGATTTTATAAAACTGTTCCATTCCACTATTGAGCAACTGTGCTTCCTTCAGTTCTTCACGCAAACTGAACCCTACTGGCTTGGCTCTTACTGGGGACTGAACGCCTGTTTCATTACACTTGTCCCAAAATGTGTTAATTTTTTCTCTAGATAAGCCAGACAAATGGAATAGACTGAATCTAACAGGTGGAAACTTTATTAAACTAATCCCAAAGGAAGAGTAAAGAGATGGGAAATAGGGCAGTCCTTCTCTATAATGATCACAAAGTGCTGTTTAAAGAGCCCGGTCCAGTAAGACTATGAACTTGACCAGAAGTGTAGGATGATGACACTGAGCTTTCTCTGCAGAGTTCTGGAGCAAGGATTCAGAAGCATTAAGAGCCCAGAGGTCTTCGTCTCTTCAGATAAGGAGTGAAAAAGCCAGTGGCCTTCACTTACAGTGAGTGAAAAACTTAAAGCCATTTGCAGTCCCAACCTTACCCTCAAGCTGCCTGTGCACCCTGGCTGCTGCAGGGGAGCTAAAAGGAGAAATGTGTCTCATCCAGTGACAAATACCTTCTTTCTGACCCTGGAAAAACCAATCTGTCAGAGTCTAGAGCATGGCTAGACAACCAGTGGTTTCCTTAAAGAAAAAAAAATATAAAAAGAAAGGAGGAAGAAGGTAATGCCAATATATGGAGAAAAAAGGCTTCCTGTTCTTCTGGAGAGCAACTCTTCTGAAGAGCCACTCAGCTACATCCCTTGATGACCAACCAGTTACTGATTTGAACTGTGAGGATGGCTCTCCTCCCCTACACTGATTATTCAGAGTAGGGAAAGTTTGTGTCAACCATAGAGAGATAAAAAGCTGTGGGCATTTCCTTGCAAACGCCATGCCCACAGAATTAATATTCCTACAATCTGTCCATCCTGCATTAGTCAAACAAAAGCTGCTCCTTTGCCATGTTAGAAGGGGTAAATATTTCCAAAGAGAGACAGTTAATTTAGATGCAGCAGCAAATATTACTACTCTTATTCTTTTGTTGCATTTTGAACACTGATTTCTATTGCTATCACTCAATGAAACTCATAACGATGAAGATGTTCTTACTTTGATCTTTCTTTGAACAGATTTTGCAAAGGAATCATCCAATATTCATGTGTAAATTTGTTATTTTTGATGATTAACATTTAACTACTGGGGAAAAAATAACAGGAAAAAAAAAAGTGACCCAACTCCCAAAAATTCAGAAAGCACTAACTCTCTTTCTGAGAGACATCACTAAGATGAGGTCACCTTTTACTTTTGATATCACTGTTGTGGATTTGACGTATTTTTAGTGAAGTTTGCAGAGCTTCTTGGGATGAGATTTGGCTCCCCAGTCACCAGCTATGAAAAAAAAATTCTTGCAAGCAATTGAATAACTTCCAATATCAGTTTCTATGAGTAGAAATAAACAAACAAAGCTTTGTACCCATTTGTGCTGATTCCTGGGGAAGAATCTCCTTTAATGGACACTTGGCAATTTGGATTCCAAATTTACTTCCTGCTGTCCTGTCAGAGCAAAAGCAGTCTTTTTAACCAGTCATTCACTAGAAATATTTTAAAAACTGTGTTTTTGAAACTGATACATTTTCAGGTAGCTTACTCAGATGGTATTTAAAGGCCATCCCTACTTCACTAATTATTTTCTAAGCTTGAAGTTTTCATTTCTTCCTTATTGTTTCATGTAGCTAGTCTTCCTTCTATTTTTTTCTGTGTTCCATTTTGCTTCCTTCTTTTCATTTTTTCATATACAGTGCATCTCACATTCTCTTCCATTTCTTCCCTTCCTTTGCCTCCTTTTTCCCCATAATTTTCTCCTCCCTTTTTTTCACCATTTCTCTTGCTTTCTTTGATACTCCACTTCCTCCGCTTCATCAATCTATTGATTGATAAGTTAATGTATTGCTTTGAAAGGGTTGTCTAAAATAATTTCAGTACCACAAGAACATTCAGATGTACACAAGGCATGTTCATTTTCCATCCATTAAATCTCTTTGGAATACCGAAAATACTGGAGTGCAGTGACAATATTGCATTTTGCTTCTTCAGAGATGTAAGTTTGCCAAATAGGCACAAATCATGTATACCAGAGCCATACCCATCAAAATTGCAGTCTGTACTCTGTGCTGCTCAAATTAGAGTCTGCTGCCAGATTGTTTGAAAGAATACACAGGGAAGTACACAGCTGTGGTAGTCTCTAACTAAATGAATAATGCAATATCAACATCTGCAGGATTTTTGAAATGCTAAATGTTCAGATATGAAGCCTCTGCTGAGGACACAGATGGTAACGATGTTGCTTTACTTGCAGTGGTTTCCACCAGAAACAGTGTTCCATAATCAGACTGGACTGTTAATGCCTGAAACAATACTTTCCTTTAGCAGCACTAGCTCTCAATGCATCACAGAACGATACGTTTGCTTTGTGGGTTGCATTTAATTCCAAGCTTTGTTAAGCTAAAGAAAACCAGTAATGAATATGGACATCTTCAAGCACGAACACAGATGCCAACACCAGTTGATAGCACTCAGCAGGTGAATATAAACTGACAAACAAGTTAAGGTAGAATAACTAAAATAAATTTTCCGTTCAGTGCAAAAAGCATAAGAAAGCCCTACGTTTACCTCAGCAAAACAGAAACAGCAAAGCAAACTTTTCCTGTATACACAACAGTATTGTTTCACAGGATATACGTTGTTTTTCTTTTTAAAACACATCAGTACACATCACCTACAAAAAGAATAAAAAGAAATAAAACTAATCTCTGAATACAAGCAAACAAATATATCTGCTCATTGTCAAGTGTTTTAGGGCACCAATGAAACAGAGCACAATGTCTTATAATTTATTCTTTGTCCATTACTTTTTTCCATCAATAAAAGTTATGTTCCAAAGGCATTGAACAGAGACAAAAAAATTACTTTTCCACAAATTAAACCATGTCCTTGGAGTCAGAAAAAAGCTGGAAGAACTAACTGAAAAGTCAACATAAAGTTAAGCAGTGCTGAGAGGCAGAGGAATTATAGGAAGCTAATAAGGAAAGCAATGGCTATATGAAATAAGCCTCTGAGAGAAGGCATGATGTCACCAGTCAGCTCGTCTGGACAGTTGCAGTATGAACACTTGATCCCAGACACAACTTATCTTCTTACTGGGTTAGGTTCTCCAGAAAGATTGAGGATTATTTCCTTTGTGCATTGACACAGCTGAGACAAGCATATCAAAAATTTTTAAATTGTACCCAGACTGAAGGAGAATATTTGAAAGGCTTAAAAGACAGGGGAAAGGTCAAGATGCTAAACCAGAAATTCCAAGACGCAAGTCAAGACAAAGAAGGAAAAGGATGCATCATTTTCAACAAATGTTCTTGATTAACCCTACTCATAACTTTACAAATTTCAATAACCCCCCCCCTTCCTTTTTTGTTTTAGCTTTTATGAAAAGATCAGAACTTTAGCCAAAAGAAACCTGACATAAACAGCAGCTACCTTTCCTATTTAGATCCAGGAAACGTGATCTCCAGAGACCACTATTCACTTCTGCAAGGCTGGGAGTTCATAACCAGTAGGCTCTTAAAGCAACCAGCAGCATTTCTCTGGGAAGGGATGAAACATGCTTTTTCCTGTGAATGCTCTGCAGCAAAATCCGAAAGGGACAAGCTCTTTGCACCACCCACATTTGCTGTCCTTAGGAGCTGCTTAGCAGCTTTGTTGGTCTCCTGCTTTTATCATGTTTAATCACTTATCTTTTATCACTTACCTTGTCCTCCGTGTCCTGTGAATATGGGGAGGCATATGCTTCTACTGCTTGCTGACAGAGATGTCAGGAAAAATGGATTCCTATTTTCATTTTGGGTGCTTCTCTTTGAGTTTGGCTCCTTTAAATGTCTGAGGTGCTGTCCAGCAGAAGGCTGCCTTGCTCCGGGACTGGTGGTGCCAGCTAAGCAAAGCTTGCAGATGATTGTGCCTTTATCCCTTCAGCAGAAGAATTTTCCTATTCCTGAAGTCACATTTTGAAAAAGAATAATTGCTATTAGAAGCACTGGGAAGGGAGACGGGGACAGAAGGAAAGATAGACAAGAGCAGCATTCATAAAGTCAAAAAGTCCTACAGAGCCCTGGAGCAGAAGATTCTGGGGCACCATCAGATGGGCAGTAGTTCAGTAGCTTAATCACCTCCTAATACCCCAAGGGGTCCAAAACTGTACACAAAATACTCATTTATAGTTTTAAGAGTGAGAAAGTTGCTATAAAACAGAGCCTCTCAGGTCATACCATTCTTTTCCAGGGAAAAAAAAAAATAAATGCACTGTTCTTCCCATAGGAGAAAGAGAAGCATTCATAGCCAGAGAACAGGAGTACAATGTGAGCATCGGGGTCATAGAAGCTGTTATAGCAAAGATTAAGTTCTCCTTAAGTAGAGGCAAAACTGAGGACCTCTGTGTTGTAAATTGAAGAAATTCTGCTACTAAAGTAGCAGATAGGGATAATATGTCCAGATAGGGATCAGAAATAGACATGTAAAACTGGCCAAAAGTAATGAAAAAAATAAAAAAGTTTTACAAACATTGAAAAAAATAGGCAGCTCTAGGATTCATGTGTTTCTACAAAGGGGAAAAAAAAAAGACATGAACATACACCTTGATGCACAGAACATTAGCATTTTGCGCATGTAGGAACCTGAGCTTCACACCAAGCCACAGAGGGCTGCAGTGACTTGCCCAAGGTCAAAATATAAAACCCACATAAGGCTCTCTGATTGTGATTTGCTTTCTAATTTAGAGAAAGCTCACATGTTGAGGGAACTGAAACACTTTGTAAGCATACAAGAGCTCCATCTAACTAATTTGCTATTCATATATACTTTAAAGAATCTGATCCCAGCAGATGTTTGTTCACATCACAAAGCTACCATATATTTTGAAATAATCTGTTAGAGTTGGAAGACTCCGTAGAGGAAAGGCCTGGAAGCCTGGAACTGGAATAAAAGATGTGTTACAGAGCAGGATCAAAGCACACCCTGACAGGTGCATTCAGGAGGCTGTGACGATGCTCCTATGCTCTGTGAGTAGCTTGAATCCAGGCTATCTTGTGTTAATATTCATACATCAAGCCTTCATCAAAAACTTAATAGTGGTGTTAATATGGTAATACAACTTTTGCTGTCCTGTGAAACTTTTACAACTAGTAAGACTTCTATTTTGTTTTTCCTCTTAGGAACCTTCTTCATTTTCACTACACCTCCTTCCATTGCTCAGCTTCTTAAATCAAAAACTCCTGATGTCTGCTCAGGCATACTATTGTAAGAGCTATACTGTCTGCTGCAATACACTCAGGCCAGTAAGGGCCTCACTTTTTGGTCATATAAGCTTCCTGCAAAAAGCTGAGCCTAATCTAGAAAAGCCCTTAGATGGTCTTATTTTTAGCTATATAGTTAATTCCAGTTGAACAGTCACTGGAAAAAGGTTCACAATTACACGTATTGTGAAATACTTTGCTGATGCTGGTCTGCAGTCTTGCTGCTTAGCTAGTTTCTCCATGCAGTATGTGTCCTAAAAAGTGCATAGAGTTCATATATATTTTCTGTTTCCTAAGAACACAAAACCACAGAATCTTGTTTTTCTGATTTGGCTGCCAGTGAAGCAAACTCTGCTTTCTGCTGTGCATTTGCTACTCAAAGAAATGAAATCATAGTCTACAGAAGAGAATATAAGTATTTTTCTATGACACCTTAACGCTGAATAATCTGATACCTGTGATGTTCCGACTTGTGGAATGCTTTACCTATGTATGCACCTACCTATATATCTAAGTATATTTCTGTTTCCATAAGCAAAGCACCTCCCCAGCTGAGGAAGCTGATCTGTAGCAGGCACTGATACTACATTACCAACCCAAAGCCAAAGAACAAACGATCTGTTTGGAAAGATTATGATTTGTAGATCTAAGATCTTAGGAGTGTTTCAGTATGTTGAAGGACCTCATAGGGAGAGAAAAAAATGTTTTATGAAACCTTAAATTATGTAAAATACTGAGATGTATTATACAAGGCATTTTAAATAAGGACAGAATAAAGGCTAAATACTTCTGAACTGTCTCGGAAAAATTAATCCTTCTTAATTCATGCACCATTACTAGACTGATATTAAAATGCCTCCTGCCTTTAGGCTGATGTGGTTATAATTATTCACTTGTTTTAATTCATATTTTATGTACTGTATGCATTTTTATGCAGCACCAATTGTGTTGGCATCCAACAATTAAAAACAAGCATAAATTAGTCTCTTGTTTACAGGCAACCGTCTTCAATTAATGAACTAAAGGACATTCCACAATTTTTAATCAAAGTTCTGAATAAGCCAATACATCCTGTATAAACCTTATGAAATCTGAACTTTTCAAGAGGACTTTTTTAACGACACCTTGGAGGCCATTATATACCTATTGCAAAAATAAGAGCCTAAGCTTTTCTTTCTGACCGCTCCTGGGTGCCCCAGGACGAGGTAATATCCTCCCAGCACCACTTGAGCAGTAGTTAGCGTATTGATTCCAGCCCCAGAAAAGTTATGTTCAATTTTTTAGCACTGACTCCCTGAATGACCCTGGGAGAGAAAACTGGTATTCTATATACAATTTCTTTGTCTCACAGAGGCACCGTGGTGCTAAGTCAGGGAGTCAGTGATAACAACTATGTAGAAATTGTAAAGTCTTTTTTATAAATGTTGCTACAATCACTAGTCAGCGCTTTCCTTGGCAGTATTCATCCTCAAACACAGCCTCTGAGTTTGGACCCAAAGGTGCTGTTTTGGGCATAGATGCACAGAACAAAAGAGAAATTGGGGAAAAATCCCCAGGCTTCTTTCTGCGATGGGTTGACTATAACAGCACCCTTCATATTTACTAGGCTTTTGCAGTTCCTCAAGAAAAAACAGCACGCAGTGACTATAGTCAGAGAACAGATAACACCAATACACCCAGCAGTCCAGTGGGCTTTTTCTTGTAGCCACATATGGCAACATGACAGCAGCTGAATAGAGAATCTGGGATATATAAATCTCCCAAGTTGTTGTGCTCCCAGATGCAGCACAGGAGACAAAGATACTGCTATAGCCCAAACAAGAACATGTAATAAATAAGTTGGAGTGGAAAACTTAGAATTCAAAGCTTACGGCAAACAAGCCCTGAGAAGAGAAAAAAAAAAATTAGAAATACAGATACATTTCTAACAGAGGTTAGTTACATAAAAATATTGTTTTAAGGCTTAATTTTGAACCATATTGGCCCCAACATCATTCTTCCGATAAGAATCTAGGAGACTGCGGCAAAGAGCCAGCTCCATAGTAGTTAGGCCAGAAGGTGGAAAATAAAAATCGACGTTACTTTTAACTTAGCACTGACCACTACTTTTCATGCCATAAGCAAGCTACCTGCTGTACAGATAGAGACATCATTCTATTAATATTTGATTAGTGAATATTGGATTATAAGTATTTAATGTGAATGCTTTTCAGGATGATGTTGCAATACATTACCAATGCATTACAGACTGAAATCCTGGAATGTATTCACAATTTTGTTGCAGTGGGAGTCTGTGACCATGACAAAATAGTACGCAATACTGTGTCAGTATCAAGATTCAAGTATACAATAGAAAAACAGAGCTATACAATACCAATATTTTGAAAAAAACAGGAGTAAAACATGATTTTTTTTAAAAAAGGTCCTTATGGACTTTTCTTTGGCAAAACTGCTATCTCCATTTGCTGGTAGAATGATACTTCTGTTGTTACCTTTTGTAGGTTAGGAATATTCATGTTGAAAAGAATGAGAACACTAGTCATCAGTATTTAGATTTGAAAGACACACAAGAAGGATATCTATATTAAGCGCCCTCCCAAAGAAAATAGGAACACACTAAAAATTTTAGAAATAGAGCTACTATTTGCAAACCTAAATAAAGAATCATCCTATATATAATGAAACATATAGTCCTTTTTCTAAATTATGCGTGGAAATTTTAATCAATGATTTACCATTTTTCTTGGGATAGCCAATTAGAATATTTCAGGTAATTAATTTGTATACCACTTGTTTATTACCTCACACACAATATTTCTGTAAAGATAACAGTTTTCATACATAAAGGAGAAGTATATTCTTTTAATCAGAATGATCTTATAATGTAAGGGCAAAAATAAATTGCTTAATAAGGAGCCATGCCTCTCTGCAGTGAAATTCTGCATCTCTCTGCCTCATCAAACAGCAACCTTCAAGTGTAGGCAGAAGACTCCAGAAATAAATTGTGCCATGCAGAGGAAATAAACCCCCGCAGTTCCATACCACAACAGAGTGAAATGATGGTAAAGCCAGATTTTATAGTGTTTCCATCTGTCATACATTTGTCATATGTCCATTGTCATATACTTGCCATCCTGAATTATATTATACTCTATAAATCTGCTTTTTACTTTAAAAGTTACAGAAAGAGCCCATGGTACCGCAGATTTGGATTTGAAGGAGACATATACTTATGCACTCATACATTGAGTGCTAAAAGAAAAAGATTATACGGCAAACTTAGACACTGAGACATTGATAAACGTCAAAAATATTTTCATTCAGGATTCTTGACTATATAACAGTGTTCACTTCCATTTTCACTTACTTTATTTTCTAGGAGAACCTCTTAAAACCTGACTCCCTGTTATCTCCGCTCCTTCTCCTGATACACCAAGTTCCCTAGGTCCCAGACCTGGTTTATCTAATCTAAGATATCCTGCCCAATTAATTCGCAGCTATTTTGCGGCAGGATTTATTAGCTGGAGCATAAAGACACACTGAATGCAGTGCCTTGCTAACTTAGAAATCAGACACAAGAAGCTTGAGTCTCCAAAAAGTTGCATGGGCGCAACTTCTTTTTCCAACTTCTTGCCACAATACCCTCCCCACCTTGGGTTCCTGCTCCCCAGCTCTCCCACACTTCTCTTTTCTAAGCAGTCCTGCTTCTTGTTCCCTTTGCATCTATGTCAGGCAGCTTTCCTCTCCTTCTCCCTTTCAGCCAGGGACAGCCAACATCTTCACTGCAAAAGCTGAAGCATGCAAAGGCTAGAAAAAGTTTTCAGGGAACAGCGATGCTGAAAAAAAAAAAAAGTCTATATTTAGCTGTGTGAACCTGGGCAAAATGGGGCAAATTTTCAACAGACGGCAAAGGGCACAACCCTGGCACAGCAGCCTCTCTCTGCCTAACTTTGACCACTTATTTGATAGTCATATCAAATTTATTTGAAATTCAGAGAAGCAAATATTTTTCTATGCTAACAAGTGAATATTTTCAGAATTTTCAAAAGTCATTTAGCTCAAGTAGTTACATTTAGGCAAAATTTGAAGCAACTGAAAATAAGATTCTGAACAGTAAGTAGCAAGGAAGGCAAATAGGTACTTCTCCTTATCCCATCTCCAAAAAACTTGACCTTGAAAACCTCCTTACACAGACAAAAGTAAATCAAACAGGTTCTTCTCTCATTCTGCAGCTTTTAATTTTTATATGAAATGAACAATCATTATCCAACACTGAGGGCAGATATGCTGGAGAGGGGCATGCTGTGTAGATTTCTGCACAGTGCTATTTCATGAAGACATCAAACACTTGCCCTAAAAAGAAAAAAGGCATCAAACAGTTGTCGCAACTCTCTCAATAGAAGAACAGCAACATTACTGAAAATTTCAGTGATCTATATCTTTATTTTATCCTCATGTACTCAAGCAGGCAGACTTTATAAAAGAGGTCTCAAAGCTAAGGTCACACAGGGATCAATAAAACCAGTGTTCAAATACTGCTCTGTGCCTGTATTTCAGGGACAAAAAGAGGACACCAGTTCCTTGTCCACTCCTTCATGTCAGTGATAACACCTCACAAAATGGTGTCAGTGCCAGTTGCGATGATAGATTTTTTTTAATATGGAAGCTGTTTCACTGAGAGATGGTCGTAGGTCATCAATCTGTGACTCACACGAACATGCTCAGAGATGTTAATGCAAATGAGCAAAATGAAACAATTTTCTGAAGGTTTCTGTCATTTTTACAGATATTAGAGAAAGTTTCTACAAATGGGAAATGCCATCCTGAAAGCTGCCAAACTTTTTCAGTTCTGATACAGCTAAAAAAACCCAATCTTCACCCCATCAAAATTAAAACCACGTTCTATGCTGCTAGAAAATGGAATCAAGTTACCAAAAATACATCTTCCTTTGAAGGCAGTAAAATTTGATCCTGGGAACAAAACTTTTTTTTTTTTTTTAATACGTATAAAGTACCTAAAAATAAGACTAGTAATAGCTTTGTCTTCATGTCCTGAAACTTTTCCAAAATAAGAACTGAATTCTCAAATGTGTTTCATGAAATTATACAAATTGTCAGCTATCATCTTTCTAGTACCTGAAAGGCCTGAAAATGTTATAAAACACACCAAAGTTCAAAGGTAAGCGTAGCCAACAGTTTTTGTACCTCAGGCACAACGCATTTACATACTTACAGTAAAACTCAGGTCTACAGAAAAAAAAATTTAGACTTCGTACAAGATTGTGAAATTAACTGCTACAGACACTAGAAACTATTTATCTTCCATCCTACCTACCACACATTTTGCTTTCTCTCTGTCATAAAAACAGACCAAAAACACCTCCTATTCACAATGTTGACATGAAGAGCTTGAATAGAGCACACGGAACATAGCGAGAGTGAAACACTTATGACAGTGTTGAATAGGACACATTAAAAGCAAATAATATTTAACAGTAGAAAATAATAATTTAAGACTGATCTATTTATTTGAGAAATGCAAGTAATTAAAGCTTTGATCTTAAAACTTTGATGTGATTTTCTTCATCATCCATCCCAACAACACAAAATGTAGTGTCTGTTGGCTCTCACTGAAAATTTGGAAATTGGAGGATGTTATATACTACCATTTTCAGTACAAAGAAGTTTCAGGGGGAGTGGCAGGGGAAAAGCACTTTTTCAGTACAAGAGTACATTTGAAACTGTGATATTGTTCCTGGATTCTATCTTAATTTAATGCATAATAAGATGAATAGAAGGCTATCATTTCATTTCAATGGACAAGAGATCAGACCCTAGATACCATTGCTTTAGTGAACTTCAAACTGAATTTCAATGGAGGAAACTTTCACAGGCCAATGTTAGATATTGTTCTCGAAATTGGTCTGGGACAAGTTACTCACACAGCAATGTGGTAACATTTTCCCCATGGAAGGTAAAAAAAAAAAAAAACAAAACACCAACCCAAACATATTATCACTTAAATTACAAACGTGGTATCTCCAACATCATAAGGCACAAGCAACCCAAGGTAACTCCTCTGTGCTAATGTTATCAAGATTTCTAGATAGTTCTTTTTTCATCTTTAAATGAAGTAGGTACAAGATACAGTATAAAGTCTTATACTTGGGACTTGATTTTGTAAAAAAGCTGAAAGTCCTGAACCAAAGTAAAGCCAAAGAGTTTAGAAGGCATTCCTGATAAAATTTTTATGTAGCAGACTTCTAGTGCCTAATTTTTTTCTTCTTGTTGTTCTGCAGGAATCACTGTTTTAAAATTACAAAGGATGTTAAACAGAATTACACATTATTTTTTTCAAGACTTTTGACAAGGTGGTTTTCTTCGCAGAAGATATTGGCTAAAATTTGGCTGAATACATTAGGTTAATGAGATGTGCTACTGACTCCAGTAGGAGGGAGACACAAGCACCCTTGTGAAAAGACTCTATGGATACAGAGGTAACTTTCTTGCTTCTGTAATGCTGAACACCCTCTGCTTACCAAGTCTTAGAGGTTTTTCATTCTTTCATGAAAACTCAATAAGCAAGGTCTGAGTGAAGAAAAATACACTTCACTGAAGTGTAGGATCAAGTTCCTTCTTTTTGATTGATTTGATCTCTGGCTCTTGTTGGCCAGAGTTGTCAAACACTACCTAGAGGCTAAACTTGCATACCTGGACCACCCAAATGTACTACGAGATGTATCTCTGAATCCTAAATAAGCCCTGAGTGGTTTTGGAGGTGTATTCTGTGTGACAATCAGGCAGCACTGACCCTTTCACACACTGTTAAGCTTTCTGCTGGGAAAGGAAAACTCAAGACCATGGTTTGGGCTCCACAATATGCCCAGGATTTTAACATGAAAAACAGCAGCTGTTTTTTCCTATTTCCCATAGAAGTAGGAACAGTTTGATTTAGTCTGTGATTAACAGAATAAATTTCCCTTCCTACAGATAAAAAGTCTAGATTTTATCAGAAGGAATATGTCACAGAAAAGTGATGACAAAGACAGGTTCTTACACCCAGGTGAGCTGGGGAGGTGACTCATTCTGAGGAGGATGCAGACAGTGGGCAGAGCCCCCCCATCAGCATCCCCCCAGGGCTGCTCTCAGCTGCCCCAGCAGTAGCCTTCCTCAGCTCTGGGATCCTGCCTGAGTTCCGGCTGCTCATTCCCTTAAGTTTGGTCTCTGAAAACATAACTGAGATAGGTGTTTCCTTCACTCTTGTTGAGACACATCTGCAGTGCGTTCCTCAGAAAAACTTCAGATGTATGTACTGTGTGACAACGGGATTGCACCATCTGTAAAAGAACCATGTCTTACTCTTCTTAGGTTTAACTACAACCAGCTTTGCATTTTGCTGCCACAAACTTTGCTGTCCTGGTGATCACTATGCATATTCGTCAACTAGTTTGCTTCATGATGAAGATTGCCTGGCTGCTTCCACTTCATCTGAAGGGTGAGAGCAAGTGCCCATTACAGTTCCTGGCCAGAGTTCATTCTCTGCAGGCAGCATATCATTTTCCTTTGAAATGAGAGAAGGAAATGGCTGCATGTTGTGATCACCTGGCTATTTCAAATCTTCACTGCGTCTATCTGACTGGGATCTGTATCATCTGCAGGTTTTTTCTGATCTCATATCTTTCCTTCAATTACCATAATCACAAATTGCCCTGTTTCAGGGAGGCAAGATACATGCAGAGGAGAGAAATCCAAAAAGTGATCTAGACCTAGAATTTGGTGCAGGCTGTTAGAGAGTCTGGAAAACTATTATTTCTTTCCCCTAACTTCACAGGAAGCTTGGAAAGATGCACCTGCTCACACAGATGAGATATGCAAGCAGTGAGATTACTGCTGCTTCCTTTCCTCTTTCACATGCCCCACTGCATAGGCCACAAACTTTAAAATCTAGGGAGAGGTGATTTATACACTTCAGCTGTAGCCCCTACGCCCATATTTTATGAAAGATTAAGGGCAACCTCCAGCATAAATGTCTGTTTTCTTGCCTGACTCAGCTTAGCTGTAGCTATTCATAAATATATACTCGTTACTTGTGGTATAGTACTGTCGCTCTCATACCCATGACAAAATTGATCTGGGCTGTAAATTAACAATGCTGTGAAATAGGAGTGCTGAACTCCTGTGAAAATCTCATCCACGTTATGGTCTACATTAAATCCATTCATGCAGCTGCCACAGTTGTCATCTGAAGCTTTTCTCAAGGTTTACATTAGGTGCTACCTTCTCTACCCTATTTGAAAAACAACAACAACAACAACAAAAAAACCCAAAAAAACAAACACAAAAAAGCCCAAACCCATAACACCTATTCAGGGCTTATCTTTGGTGACAGATTCTGGATTTTGGGTCTTTGTAAGTCACAAGAAAAACATTTCTCTAGCTACTACAACACTAATACTCACTGAAGACCTGAAAGAACTCCCACGGAAGCCATTGGGCTATTTTTAAATGACTACCTTGTTGTTCAAATCAGGTCCTGAAACACCTGTAGTGCTAAAAATCACTGTCATTTCCAGTGAGGGCTTTCTGTTGTTTCTGTGTGAAGTATTTATAAGAAAATATTGAACTGCATTTCACAGTAACTCAGTAAATAACTCACGTCATGCTCAGTGCTTTTGGGTGGTAATTAAAGATTTAAGGCATTCAACAAAAATGTCATTGCTTAATTAAAACCAATAAAAATCTTTCAACGTTAAAATATTTGCCTGCTGCCATTCAGACTTTGTTCTAGGTGTACTATAGGATTTTTGTAGCTAATCTTACTTAAAGCAAGGAGTAAGCTATTTTTCCCTGGATGAAAGCTTTAAAAAATCATATTGTTTTAATCTTTACACTGTTAAGAATTTTAATGTGAATTTATTCTTCAAACGTGTGGTCCCATATGCATCATTTAATTTCATTAGAGATAATGGGCAAATTGATACTCACTGTACTTTCATACTGCTTGCATTTCTTTGTTGGAATTGTGGAGCTATAATCTGGTTATTATCAGATAGAACATTATAGATTGCATCAGCCTCTACAACTGGCTATTGGGTCCCTCCTGCAGTTCCTTGATCTATAAAAAAAATGCATACTCTTAGCACCTCCAAAACAGCAAAAAGCGAACTCCCTCCCTCCCTGACCCCCAATGCCAGTGTTTTGATGAATAACACTGATTTTCTAGTTACCCTTGCAGAAGGCTCTGTTTCATCACATGATGAGCAACCACACACCCAGTGAAGCAAATGAGACAGAATGCCACGAAGGAAAGAGAAACCCAGAACAACACGTATTGTCCCAGTGAGAAGTGTGAAGTAGGATCCTGTCATGGCCCACGTTCAAAGGAATTAGATGGTATTTTCAAGACCCTCAAATGATGTATTCTGGGGGCTTGGATAAGAGACCAGTTCGGAAGCCTGGTCTAGATAACCTAAAGGAGCAAAGGTCACGTTCACCTTAATTATAAGCTTAAAAGTCTATCCCTTTGCTTTCTAATTTCTGTTTTTGGAGCTGTGGACACAAAATAAGGAAAAACTGCTGTTTAAAAACACCTGTATTTGTATATTCTTTTTTCCCAGATGAACAGTGATTAGGCCTGTTCTGAGAAAAGAAACAGCAAGGGAAAATGACAATATCACAAAGTAAAACTTTGTAAACTCACCTCAGTGAACCAATATATTTTCAGAACAGACGGTTCATAATGTAGATTTTCACCAATATGATTACATCATAAAATATTCCTCTAGCATGGATATTTGAGCTAGTTCTGTTTGGGCTAGCTCCAGCACTGGCATCAGTATAACTATTCCAGCAAAACACTTCATTCAACTCTGGTGAATCCAAGTCAGAGAGTTTCTTGATTATTAGATATCCTGTCATTGATTTATATTTCTCCATTACTTTTCACATTCAAGGAATTTTAAGTAATTAGTAAGTTAGGCTTTTTCTTTTGCATAACTGTGATGGCAAATCCAATCACCTTCAGGGGTTATGTATTCTATATTTTAATTTCATCTAATAAAAGATGAAAGGATTATTAGTACCAAATATTTTGGCTGACCCTTGAATACTCTGTTTTATTTTCCACTTTAAGCAGTGCTATGTACTTTTTCATTAATTCCTGCCGTTGCTTCTTAGCATCTTAATTTCCTGATAGGCTTCATGTGTTTCACATCTTTAAGAAGTCTTTGATCTCTTTTGTAACCTAAAATATTTAATCTTTTTTGATTTGATGTAATAATTGTTGGTGGGTTCTTTTGATGTCTCCATTGTATTTATTGCTTTGCTATATCTCTTTATTTTTCCTTTCAAAGAGCCCTCCTTGTTCAGAGACAGACATTACTTTCCCAATGTCATTTTCCTGGCAGGTTCTTCTATAAGAAGTTTGCATCCTTTATTTTTAATTTAAGGGGCTTTTAGACCATGTCAGTTCTCAATACTTACCTTTGTTCTATGACATCCTTGACTGCTAACCACAGTGAAAGTGTGTCCTCTTGTATTTGGTGTCTGTACTACTTCTGCTTGTCAACATCACTTCTACCATAATAAAGGTTAAACGAATAGCCTTTTCTTAGAATAGTGTAACAAGAACTGCTTGAAATGTGAATAAAATGTTTCTCTGCTTTTTTGTACTGTGCTATTGATTGGTTGATATATAGTTAGTTCAAGCCTTTTATATTTTGCCAATTTTTTCTCCCTCTTAAAATCTAACTTGGAACTATGCAGTATACTTCAGTTTTAAGAATCTGAGTGAAAACACAATGCAGAGTACTGTTGGCAGCAACTTGGCCAACCAATTTGTCTGTGTACTGAGAACTACATACTCAGACCAAAAATTCAGTGGTATGGTACTTTTCTATCAAAATTTTAATTATAGATGGTGGTATGCAGCCTTTAAGGAACAGTATGATTCCCTGATTCACCTGATCTTTCTTCTGTAGCTTAAAACATTTCTGATAGTTACCAGCGACTGTCTTTATGAACTGAAGGGTCTTTTTTTGCTATGTTTTTTGGTTAATTGGTTCTGTTTGTTGGGTTGTTTTTTTGTTGCCATTTTCATAACACATCAAAAGCATCATCTAGTCCAAAACCAGGTAACGTGGATAATTCAGAGACCACACAAGTTGTCTGTGCTTTAAAATCCATTGCAGAGCAGACCATTGTCACTTAAATGCAGGCTTTGTTCTAATGTGTTGTATAACATCATCACTCTATTAGATACATAGATGACATTCTTCTATGACACTAGGATTTATCTAGACGCAAGAAATTCCCAGCTGATTTATTCATATAGCATTAAGGTCTTATGAGCAGCCCAAAAAGGATTTAGGACAACATAGGATCTGCACTCATTCACAGTTCATAACACATCAGAACTACTTTCATTCTCACTTAAAGTCCTGAAACAGAGGCAACCAGATCAGTTCTTGAGGCTTGATTAATAAGTCTCCCTATAGTTGGTCTGAGCTCCTGGAATCAAGTGACTGGATGATAATTTCAGCTTTCACTTTAAGGAAATTGTAGGGTTTTATCCCTCATGATTGTCAACAACAGCTAGAAAATAAAGCACCCTAACTTCATATATAGAAATTAAAATAAGACTTAACATGAATTAATAATTTTAAACATGTACATTTTCAAGCCAATTAATTGCACTTCAAGGAGACTCTGAAGAAATGATTTATGGCAATAAAGTCTGCCAGGACACACACATTAAAAAATGCACTTTTACATCATCTTTTGAACTGATGCTGCAAGTCAAGGTCAATGCATATTCCCCATGTTTTATGCTGTAGAAGTTTACCTTCTCACACCAGTCATCTGTGATTCCCCAACGGACCATGGCACAACACAAACACCTTTCTTTCCCCAAGCAAAACCAGAATTTGCAGAAGGATGGTCACACTCACATTTTATCCCAAAGAAACAGAAAAGACATTTCTTTTGTGCCATTTTTGTAGGAATTAATAAATTAAAAATAAATAAAAAAATAAAAATTGAGTGCTACTTTGAGTAAGCTATTTGTGAGCCTTTGAGGAGGGCAGATTCACATAACCCTTCCCCTAAATCTTGTTGAATACTAGTTTTATCATAAAATAAATGATTAAAATTACATTAGAACTCTTATGCTTTGCTAAAAGTAAGTGAATTTGGTACAAATGCTTCAACAATACCTGTATGTGCCTTCTTTCCAGATGAAAAGAATCTTCACATTATGTATGCCAGCCAGGTAACCCTCATTTATAATTTCAAGGTCTTTATTGCCATTTTAAAGGCAAGAGCTGTGAAATAAAGCATATGGTTGAAGTTTTGCTGAACTTTCACAACAGTGGGTAAAATTGAAGTTTTCAAGGTTTAATTCTTTGTATGACTATATTATCTTAAGTAATATTAAGAAAGGTTAACTACTGCATTAGTGCTGATTTTTAGAAAAATGTCATTTTGAGGAAGCTGAATAGAGGGGAGTAACATCAAGATGAAATTATCAACAAAGAAATCATTCTTTCACTGGAGTAAGCCCCACAGACACTGTAATGTAATTTCTTGATAATGAATGTATTAATAGAACTTTGCCACAGAAGAACTTTCTGAATTTTAACTATCATAGATCTTTTTGCAAACTGTGTATGACAAAAACATTTTATATCAATTATATATTTCATTTGCACAGTTGGATAAATTAATGATAAATTCAGAGTTTATTTCCCAGTAACTCAGTGATTAAAATAATTCAAATTCTGTCTACAACATAAAAAATTGACAATGCAATGTCATTTGCAGATCTATCAGGAGGGCTCACTGATGTGGTGGAGGTTTTACTTGTACATGGCTGCTAAGATCCAAGGTTTGAGGGAGTGAGAATTTATAGTGACTGTCTGAACCACAGAATATTCTTTCCTCCCTTATTGCTCACGTACCAAAAAGCTTAGTGTGGATGCTAAACTAAAGGGTTTATACTAGTCCTCCTCCATTGCTCTTAAGCAAACAACAAACTTCTGCATTAGTAAGAGACTTACCCATCTACAGACCTGAAGGTTGTACAGATTACTTATCAAGAGCCTAAGGGCCAATCCAATCTGCATATAACTATAGACTTCTATTATAAGTGCATATAACCATATTTGGTATGCAGATGGAAAATAATTTATAGTGGTTCACGTTCATTAGGAACACCAGCCAGCAGTTCTGCTTTGTCCCCATCCTTCAGTTACAGGAAAAGGGCAGCTGGAGCCCACATTATATGACTCAGCAGGTCTTATTTGGCCCTTGGGCTGCCCATTACATGCCCCCGCTCTTCTGTTTGATGCGCTGAACAATCTCAGATTTCCAACTGGGGATGTAAACTGATAATGAGATTGCTTTAAAGCTCTAAATCTCATTGGCATTATCACAAAGGCCATCTTCTGGGTTTTGCAGTTGCCTGAAAGGGAAATGAACAGAAGAGGTGAAAACAGAATTGCTGTATAATTGCAAGACAAATATGAAGTGTTCATTCAGGAGAAAGTGTAAGCTGGTTGCAGTCAAGTAGCAATGTTGTTTACTTTTGATACATGTCACATTAAGTATTTATTTAAAATGCTGTTCAGGTGGACATGCTCAAAAGACATTTGATCATACTTCTACCAGAGTCTTTGGAGCAGCAGATAAACACTGAAAATATTATATGTATACAAATATTAAAATGGCATAATAGGACATATTTCCTGTACAATCACAGTATGTCAAGATATCTGCTTCACATTCAGCAACAAAACCAATGATCTGTTAAATATAGCACTAAACAATCTAATAGCCTTTTCGTTTCCAGGTGTTATGACAGTCCATAATTACTTCTGTAATTCTCACTTAACATTTGGGCTATAGCATAGTTTCTAGTTGTCAGGCATCATGTAATAGTATTTTAAAATTCGCTAAAGAAGCATAGTCTTGAGAAACTACAAACAGCAGGGGACAAATTTTAATAAGTATCTCTGTTAATGTCACTTCAGCAACATGATTCCCACTATTTTTATCACGGGGGGTCTTTAAAATGCCTTCAGGGGAACACAGTTAAAGCCAAGAAAAACATCACAATTATTAACTGACTACAAAGAGAGAAAAGTAAGGAAGTTGTTTAAGCATTGCTAGAAAATTACAGTCTTAGAGCATTAGAACATTGTTATACTTCTCTCTTCAGTAGTGCAGGGTAATGACATATATATTTATATCAAGGTAAACATACAAAACACTGACCTTTACTAAAATTCGTTGGTGACTATTTCCTCGCAACATCCCCGAACTCCAGAGACTCGTTTGCTCTGTCCTGCAATGGAGGCCTCTGTATGTCCCCTCTGTCCACTTCCCCCTGCCCCACGTCTCACCTGTGACACGAGAGGCACAGCACAGACCCCTTCCTTAAGGTACGCACACCCCTATCCAGTGACATCCAGCAAAGCACTGGAAGAGGACTGAACTCTGCTCACAGGTATGTCAGAGGCAGGCAGGCAGCATGATGTATCGAAGGGGGAGAACAAAGTGGATAGATGAAGATAAACACAGAAATATATTCTTTCTCATTTTTGTTACTAGTTCTAAGAACAAAGGTAGCAGTCATGTCACAAAATAGGGAACAGTATGTAGCTCAGTAAGGACAAATGCAGTCACCTCAGCAAAACAACTAAACATGCCTCAGACTGAGTGTCTGGCCCAAACCAGTGCACAAGCTTGCAGCCCTTTGGGGAGGAAATACTGAAAAATGGAGGTCCCTGAGCACCCATACAATTTAATTTCCACCGATCTTTGAATGATGTCTAAGCCTAATATTTATCACTTTACTGTAGGAATTGAATTTAGTCTCTGTTACTAGCAATCAGATCAAACCATTATTCTCTGCACAAAGTATAAGAATATTTTAAAGTTTTTCCTCTTTCTTGGTGAAACAAGCATTAAGAACACTTGCTACCTTCCAACCTCCTCCTGTAGTATCAACCTGCAAATTGTGGTTATCAAATCATAGGGCTCAGTTGCCTGTCCAACTAGAGAGCAAGGCTGTCCAGTATTACGCCCATCATCGGCAGTGAGCCACTTCTTGCTTCACTAGCTACTTCAGTAGCTATTCCAGTCTCTTCCATCACTAGCAGGGCTAAAGACAGTCCACATTGCCTCAAGAAATTTCTTAAACAAATTTGCCTTTTTAAATCTAGGATTTCGACACTCAAAGGCTGCAAAATCTTGCACTGGAGAAGAGGGGGGTCATTGCTCATACTCGATTTGCCTGATCTTCACACCTTATTAATAATATGACATCCTCTGCTTCATAATAGCATTGCTGCTTTGTTCATTACAGAAATGCCTCAAATGCGATCAAATTTTGGGCTTGCCCACTGGCTCTCTCTATTTATTCCCCGTTTCTGCATGCACACTGACGGTACACTCCTCCCTTCTGCTGCTGCCAGTCTGGAGCACTTCAGGGGGAGCTGCCCTTTTCTGCTCTTTTCTTTTAAGCTTCCTATTGCACCTAGGAGCACCATCATATGCGGAATAGCCTCTACACAGAAGAGAATGCAAGGTTCAGAAAGCTAAAAAGACTTCAAGGGAGAACTCACTGTGTAAACCTGCAGTTAGGAAAATTTCCTGGGAGAAATGATCTGTGGATTAGAGCCTTCAAACATACGTCTGTGGATTCCCAAGAGTGTTTGCTAATCCCTGGGCACATTATCAAAACTAATCCTTCTTTTGGTCTCTGCTGAAATGAAAAGTGAATGCACATTAAATTCTTTCAAAAAATGGATGAGGGTTTGTGGCTGTATGTGATCCAGGCTTTGGTTCCCAGCTGGATGGAGTCACCTTCCAGCAGTCCAAAGAGCAGACTAAGGGTTGGTTTGAGCTGGATCAGAGTGCTTACTGCTGCTGCCGTCTGCTCAGCTTACTCCAAACTGATATTCTCAGCTCACTCTCTCTCACGCCTCAATACCACATTAAAGGTGCTGGATCCCACAGCAGGATTGATAAAACATTGCAGTGCTCACCTGTGAGTAACCTAGACCCTTCTTCTGCCAAACACTTTAGCTTATTACAAGCAGGTGCTCTCTGTTTTGAGAATCTTGTTTGCTGTTGCTTGTCTATGAACCAAATTCTTCCAAATCTTAGACTCACTAATTTGGACTTTATTTTCAACATGCAAATAAAAACTTCTATGAAATTTTGTGTGATTATACCAATCATGATTTCCAAAGCCTCTGACAAACGAAAATAAACTAGAAAATTAGAGGAAAACTGCTATCTTCATGTAAATACATACAGGATTTTACAAAAACACAATAATTTTTCATATCTTAGGCTCCTTCTTTTGTGACAGAAAGTAGAAAAATTCTAATTATTTAGGAGATCTCTTTTAATAAAAAAAAGCAACAGCTGTTAAATTTGTTAAATTTTATAAACAGGAAACCAATTCTGACTACCCCTGCATTTCAGTAAAAGTATAGGCACGTTTCGACTTAACTTTACAATGAAATACCACCATAATGATAAAATATAATAAACTAATTATATATGTCTAATGTCTACATCAGTACAGAAATTTCTCACCTACAGGAATTTAGAATAATGTATACAGTGGGAGTGATCTCTTAAATCACTAAGCAGTTATCTGCTATTACTTTCGGTCAACTATGCTTTGAAACTTTCAGGCAAAAAAGTTTATCCTTTGGAAGACTATCCTAGACTAACTAGATCTTGCAAAGCAAGGATTCAGAAGAAAGGAAGGTATAGATTTGAACATATTTGAACATACTGATCAGTGAAATTAAATGAAGTAACAAGGAATATTACCTTAGGAGCATGTAGAGAGGAAATGGAGTCCGTGTGAATTTCTCTGCAAGGAAGGGCTCAGACAATTACGCTGATTTAGAGGTTACAGTAATGTGCTGTAAAATCATACAAGAGAATTAACTTTATGCAGCTCCCGAAGGAGAGTTACTGTTGTTAAATACCGTACAAGAGAAGAGGAATTTTTGAACAGTCTGTTTTCTTCTGTGAGTCCTTAGGCACAAGTTTTGCTCCTGGCCTCTGTGGGCACTGGTTACCTGAATGCTGTGTATCCATGCTTCTTCATTGCCTACAGAGGTATGATCTACTGGACAACATGCTTTCATCAGTCATTCAGGCTTAGTTTTGCAGAATCTTTCTCTGCACCCCTACCTTGGATGGACTGTTGGGCAGATTCAGTAATGCTAATCTGCTTATTCCTTATGAGCCATATACAATAATTGTGCTGTTCGTGATCCAAAATACAGGCCATGCCATTCTTTTACTCTAGTCAGTTAGCATGCTACCAGGTAAGTAAACCAAACACTCTCAGAAAAGATTTTATAAGGAATTTATTCCCATCTTCTGGGAAGGGTATTACCAGAGCGCAGTTAAGAGAGAGAACTGAATAAGAGCTTTAGTCCACCAGAGTTATACTTGATTTGAGGATGTACTGACCTCATCCCTCTGCCAAACTAAACAAACCCTCCAATATCCTTGTGGTTTAGGGTTTTTTTGTTTGATTGTGGGGTTTTTGTTCTGTTTTGTTGTGTTGTTTCAGTTTCTAATCTCACAGCTCGTGAGTTAGCTGTGCACCAGGAAGTTTGGGAGAAGGGGAGTCTTTTTTGTACATTTTGCACTGAGTGAGAAAAGAAAGGCAATGACCTGACATTTATTTGAATTCCTTACATCACAGATCATATACACAAATAAATGTCATTGTACCAAATGCAAGACATCTTGTCAGAAAATACTGTGCTATCTGATTACAGTATTACTAATTTAATTAATATAATGGGTAGACAGGACAATATCAGGCTAAGTAAACAAGCTGCTAATCTTAATGGGACTGTCTTTTGAAAGTGAAATGTACTTCTACTGATGACTTTTATTATTCTAAGAAAATAATTATGGTGCATACAAAAATATTATACTGTATGTAAGTTTGCTTTGCTTTCTTTGTATATTTTTCCTTACAAGTTCAGCTAAATTATTATTTAATTATTTATATGATGCTCACCTTCACTGAAGAGAGCAGCTTAAAATCTAAGGCTGCATACTATCAAGTTAGATCTCAACTGCATACATCATCCAGGAAATTTCAGCACCTCCTTCAGCTTTGTGCAACACGCATTTATTCAGGTGGAATTTAATTAAACTGAAGAAATTAAAGGTGACTACTGACTCATTTCAAAGCACTGGAGCAAAGAAGTAGACAGTGACACTGGAACAATTTGCAACTATCTAAGACATTGTCGTCTCTCAGTAGCCCTCAATTAGCCATTAACAATTTTGTGAATTTTAAATTTGATTCGCACTGTGTAACAATTAATTGAGAAGAGAAACCTGTTAAGCTATGCATTTCAACAAGACTCTCAAAATGTGAAAACACCCAAGTATACATTTTTTTGACCACCACAGGTAACTGTTGTGTTGGCTAACACATATATGCCACTTTATAATCTTTGCCTTGTTAGCTTTTTCCTATCACGACAGAACATAAACTGTACTGACCTACTGTCTATACCGAAACAACACAAACTGAGGCTAGAGCTGAACAAGCACTTTGTACACACATTTATGTACTTGTCAAATTATAATTACAGGAATTGCAGAAACAAAACGGGTATTCAAAAATTCCTTTGCCTCGCTTGACTCTGTATTTATGTATGTGTTTGCTTGTCTTTACCAGTCAGATGTAAGTCAAACTGAAATCTGCAGCAAGCAGTTGTAAAAGGCCAGTAGAAAGGCTGCATGGCTCACATGCTCCATCTGTTCAGGCTGCATACCCACCGCTGGCTTCAGTATCTGTGCAGTGCTTGCCCTGGTTGTTTGATCTGCTTCAGCCTCTTCCTTGTATTGGACCAACTCACAACCCTGTGGTGTTAACGACTGTATGAAAATCAAGTCTGACAATGTTTAAAACAACCTGGTGTATAAAGCCTCCTGTGAGGAAAGTCCCACAACCTCCATGAGTGACCCATTCCAGTGGACAACTCTTTCTGCACTAGAAAGGCTTTCTGACTATCTAAACTAACCTCCCTTGGTGCAATTATTTCTTCAAATATGACATTATTTCTTCAAATGCCAGAGGACATTCTCTTAGATCCTGAAACAATATTTCATATATTTGAAAATTGTTCCGGTGTCTGACTTACTCTGCCTTAGAAAAACTAACCCCCGATCTGGAAGCCTTTTCTCTCAAGCCCTCTGAGCATTCCCGTGGACCTCTCTTACAGAATAACCTCTCCTTGTGTTCTCTCTAGAGCTGGTCAGCTCTGCACCAGACCTGATTTTAGAAACTGTGCAATTTCCAATGTAGCCCACAATGGGTAAAATAACTGGCTTATAAGTTTGATGCCCAGAAACCTTGCTTCATAAAAATGAGGGTTAAACCAGCTCCGGCTCTTGACCTACGGTAGGCTGTCTAGACACCATCAAAATGCAGCAACTGCACTAACTCTGTAGCAATTGAAGAGTAGCAATAGGTTAAATATTCCATGATTTCCAAGAAAAATGGAGTGTACAAAATAACACTGATATGATATGTTCCCATAAGCTTAAGACTTTTACCACATTCAAAATAAAATGTGTTTCTAAAACAAGCATTTGGAAAGCAGAGGGAACAACATAAATCACTGTGATTGCTAAAACAAGTGAAAAATAATGGATGAAACTAGAAATGAGCATCAAATTGCACAGAACATTTCAACAGAGCAAAATGGTGCTCAGTAAATGTTCACAGTGTTTTAATAGCTGAGCATGATTTTCTTTTTACTGAAAAAAACCTGTATGAAAATGAATGCAAGGAAGAAAAATTGGTAAGCAAATTCACAATCAAAATCACAGCAGAAGCAAAGAATTGAATTGGCAGTATCAAAAATATAGGAAAAAGGAAATGTTCTGATCTACTTTTAAATATCAGGAGCATCTAACTGACAAGGCAGATAATACACAAATGATTCCCAATGTGAAATTTTTCCTACATACTAACAGAGCCATCTTCAGTATTGTTTTATAATCTTACATGCAAAACCACAGAAGCTGTCCATACAAATACGAGAGAAGCTCAGACCTCTAGTGTTTTACATGGCGTAGGTCTGTGAAACTGCTCTATGTGTAGTCCTGTAGTTCAAGAAGCCAAAAAATACTCACTACATGAAGAAAAGCCCAGGGCTAACAAGAAAAAGTATAAATCAAGTCATTTAATTTCAGCTGCAATTAAACTGTGCAGAAAAAAGCCAAATAAAGACCGATTTGAAGAGCAGGGCCTTATGCAGAGCTTCCCATGTACTTTGATGACCAGAAGTTAACAGAGCTATCCCTCTCTTTTGCATGAATATTTGTTACCAGCTTAGTTCTATTAGATTTATGACTTGTTCATGAGCAAAGTCTCATTGTCACATTTGCTACATTTGTAAGCTTTCCTGAAACAGTATAGACAGCTAATTCTCAGGCTATTTTTGGTGAAGTGTTTGGTTTACATGTTCTCAGATTTGGAGAGAGGGTGGTTGCTAATTCAAGCTGCATTATTTCAATTTTCATATTGGCTGACAACCTTCTCGCAAATAACAGCAAATCCCCTCCCTGCCCTGCACGTCCAGAAGGAATTCTTGGATGCATAATTGATCCATCTAAAATAATTAAAACATCTGAGACTTGTGAACGTTTGTACAATTAACCAGAAGATGCTAGAAGGCTCATGACTGTTGATTAGTAGACCACTATGGATCATAGCTATTCAAAATTTGACACCTGTCCTCAGAAAAATACTTGTATTTATAAATCTGATTTAAAATCTTTGTTTATTTTTGAACTAGCTGTGAACACTAGTTTGGAAGCTTTTTTTACTAGTACATCAAAGTACAAAACATAGACAGGGCAGATGCTGTGGGCATGATGTTTGGCTGGGATAAATCAACAGATTTTATACAAAGCTGTACTGCCTTTGACAACTGCAGAGATTTGGCCCAAGATATTGAACAGACAGTTAAAAGATCTTTATGAAGCTATTAAGAGGTTGATTATGCAAGGTCTCCACCTCTTTAGTTTGATATTAATGAAATAAAGGAGTATAAAAGCAATGTTCCAACTTTTTTAACCACTAATCAGGAAAACGGCAGAATTATACCTATGAACAGACATAGAGGGAGTTAATACAACAGATGATTTGATGACTGGGTCAGAGTTCAGTGCATGTGAATACTTTGTGAACAAAGCATAGAAATTGAATGATTTACTGAAAGAAGAGTGTGTTAATGCAATCAATAAGTACAGAAGAGATTTAAGAATTAAAATATTGTCAAGCAGTCATCTCTAAAGAACTGCTAAATGGTTGAGCCCCTTCCTAGATCTTAGAAATATCAGTTTTCAACTGTGTATTCTCTCTCGGAAATCTATAATGTATCACAGAATCACAGAATCACAGAATGTTAGGGATTGGAAGGGACCTCGAAAGATCATCTAGTCCAATCCCCCTGCCAGAGCAGGAACACCTAGATCAGATCGCACAGGAACGCATCCAGCCGGGCTTTGAATGTCTCCAGAGAAGGAGACTCCACAACCTCTCTGGGCAGCCTGTTCCAGTGCTCTGTCACCCTCACTGTAAAGAAGTTTTTTCTCATATTCAAGTGGAACCTCCTATGTTCCAGCTTGAGCCCATTGCCCCTTGTCCTATCACTGGATGTCACAGAGAAGAGCCTGGCTCCATCCTCCTGACACTCACCCTTCACATATTTATAAACATTGATTAGGTCACCCCTCAGTCTCCTCTTTTCCAGACTAAAGAGACCCAGCTCTCTCAGCCTTTCCGCATAAGGGAGATGCTCCATTCCCTTAATCATCCTCGTGGCTCTGCGCTGGACTCTCTCCAGCAGTTCCCTGTCCTTCCTGAACTGAGGGGCCCAGAATTGGACACAATATTCCAGATGCGGTCTCACCAGGGCAGAGTAGAGGGGGAGGAGAACCTCTCTTGACCTACTGACCACCCCCCTTCTGATACACCC
>WKFP01014361.1:1811729-1838098 GCA_011057875.1 Pterocles orientalis
AAAGAAGAAAAAAAGAGGGGAAAAAAAGAGAAAAAAAAAGAAGAGCTCATGTTCTGTGCACTGTTTACAAGGGAAGGAAAATGACTGGTAGTTCAATATTGCACACGAAAGGGGGAAAAGATCTGAAATGAAACAGTGTAGTTAAGAAAACACTGAGGAAAATTTTCTTCTGTGGGATGTAGAACAAATTAATTACATTTGTATGACTTTGTCTTGTTCTGTATAGTCTACTTATAATGTGAAGTCTCCACAGCAGGCTCTATGGAACCCAGGCACAGTTGGACCAGATAATGATTTCTACAGTATTAATCAATGAACCTCATCTGTTATGTATTTATGGTGGCATCGTCATCCACATTTAGTGCTGTTGGTAATACCGCTGAATTTACTAGCACTACATTGCCATTGGGTTGCAGTGTGGAGACATGATATCTCACTGGAGGTGCCAGCCACAGAACCAGCACATGACCTTTCACAGCACAGCCACTGTTTCAGACAAAAAGAGAAAACTACACAGTATTTACTTCCCAACAAAGGACATGATTAAAATAAGATTTACACTGCAAAGCAAATTAGCACATTATGTTATTTCCCTATATCAGAAAACAGATGAATGTAAAAAAATCTTTGTTTACGTACCATAATCTAGTTACCTGATATTTACAGATAAGCTAGACATAGATCACACATAAATCAATGCAAATTATATGTTTATGTTCATCAATTGAACCTTATTTTTTGTGAATTTGTTGATAACCTATTATTTCAATAATGAAAAACAAGTAAAAACTTCCTCCAAAAAAGCAAAGTCTTTTTCTATTTACTATGCAAATAGAAGCCAACTGCATTTTCCATTTCTAATTGAATCTCTGCCTGTTCCTCAATCAGGTAAATTGCTATTAGCTTCTTGCTAAGTTATTTTTGGGACTATTTTGAACAGAACTATTCTGGTTGCTATAATTAAGACTTCTAAAATTAATATTTAAATTTTATAATTGCTGGACTATGGCATCCTGAGAAATAATAATTACCTGTCTGATCGCAGAGTTGAAGTGAGCTGTTATGTGCATTTGACTCTCTCTAATCTTGCAGCCTGTGTCCCTGTTCACTCGAACAATGTTAAGTTCTGAAGCTGATTACATGGGCTGGTTTGTGAGTCAGACAGCCAAACCTTCAGGCATCTAAAAATAATGTTCTGTTTCTTTTGTTAAGGGGAAAAATAAAAAAGTCTCTAACACATTAAACAACCTGAGCTAGACCTTGAAGTGAAAGCCCAGCCTGGTCAAACCAATTCAAAAACCCCACATCAAAAAGTTCTTCATCGGTGCTAAAGGCAGGGAACAGAAAATTCTTGATCTCACCAGCTGAACGTTGAGCTGAGATGGATGTCAGCATCTCATTCAAGTCTGTCTGCAATTCCTGTCTTGAGGTCTGAGACTCTCTAGGCTTTGATAACAGCAGGGAATTCAAAGCAGGGAACATGAGAAACAATTAAACTCATTGCTCAAAAATAGCAAATAACTCCATCACATGTTATCATCTGCAGGGAGGTTATGTTTGTGAATGGGGTAGAGAGTTCAGTGTTCATGTATAACAACTCAGAATGACAACAGCCCTAGACAACACGGAGAACTACAAATTACTTTAAGGATGAAATACCCTGAGAGGGGTCAGTTTAAGAGAGAAAGTAGGTGTCCATCATCTTTCACGCTTCTGTTTTAAGGTCTTCAAGAAAAGACCAGACTTCAGATGCATTAAAGAACTGATGTTGCAATTTTGTTTCTTTTTTTTTTTTTTTTTTCTCCCTGGAAAGCATGCTCTGAGTCAAATGTTTTGATTTTTGTATATTCACCCAAACATGAAGAGCAGCTCAATTTAAAGAATAGTAGGAATGAATAAATTCCAGTATTGCATGAAAAGAAAAAAATGAACCACTTCAAGAGTCCAGTATTCAAAACTAAAGGTCTACAATTGCTCTCTCCTATGTGAAGCAACCTAACTAACATTTGTTAGTAAAAAGCTGATTAAGACACCATGGAGCAAAATTGCTTCTCTTGCAGTGACTGAGCTAATGCAAGACTTGAGTTGCCCTCTAGAAGTTTCTCTGTATTGATTATACAAGAACCTGGGACAACTACACTCTAAATTAGGATCCTCAATTAAGTACTTAAAATTTGGTGGGATCAATGCCAACCAAAGTAATTACCCTCACTTTTTTTGTACAAATAGAGTGCTACATCACATCTTTTATTTCCTGGGAGACTCATCACTGACGCTACAGTTCTTGAACTGAAAACAAATGTGTATTTTACCACTTCCTGTGTTGTCCTGATTCAGGGACCTTTTGAGGAGCAAAAATGCTCTCTGCAATACTGTTCTTTCTTCCCTTCCCCTGAAGGATTTACCCCCATTCTGCATCTTACACTGCTCCTGTATAAAACCACAGTGCTACAGAATGCAAGGAGACAGATTCACCCCTCAACACCGAAATTAAGACAACAAGGCAAGCACATTTGCAACTAGTCCCCAGTGCATCTGCTCGTGTCCTCCCCTCACCTTCAGCAAAAGAACTGTAGTTTCCTCCTACAGTAAAGTCTTTCTGCTGCTCTATAATTTCAGCTGCTTATGAGCATTTTTACCGTAGCTTCCCTAGAAGATAAGGATTCGAACTGAACAGTTGTTAGGTTCCCTACGATACATTTGTAGGATTTCATGAGTCTTTTTGCTTCTGATTGCCCTTTTTATTTCCTATGTTTACACCAAAAACTTTAGAATATACCGTGTACTAGCTGTTAGTTTACATATTGCTACAATCATTGCATAGTAATTCCATACATGACTAATTAAGCACCAAGCATCAATTTGAACTGCAGCTCATCAATTGTTAACGGAACATTTAAAAAGAGATTTCAGCCAACTGTTCCTTGCTTTATGTGATTTAACTTGTCAATAATAGAAGTTATGATATTTTCATCTTAATTAGCATAATTTGAAAATTCCTTTTTCAAATCAGAATAATATTGCAGAATAGATCTCATGGTTTTAATTATTCCAAAATCATATGCTACTTATAATAATTAACAACTGTCTGTAATTATGGGTGCATAGGGGTTTATCTGTTTAATGCAGAGTGCCCTGTTGAAAGTCAAGGTATTTCAGCGGGGGAAGGACATAAAATGTCACAAGATATGCTCAACAGAAAGCTTTCCTCTGGTGACAAAAAGTAATATAATCTTCAAATTAAAGTTTAAATTTTTTTACTGGCCTTAAAAACTACTGATCTATTTAAGGAACCACAAAGAAACATATATAGATATACATATATTGCTGTATTTATCTGAAGGGTAATAACTATACTCAGTAGAATGGATGTGGCAAGATAATTTACTGACAGTCTGTGTCATGTAGTCTCATTATTACTGAGAAAATAACAACATTTTGGTCCGTGTGTGCAGAGAGGAGGTTCTGGTAATCACGTTCTGTTATTTTTTGAATCAGAAATTAGAAGTATCCACAATAATTACACAATATAAGACAAAGCAGCTAGTGAACTAATGATATTTTCAATCTGAGAAAAAGGAGATTATTCTGAAAGTGATCAAAAATTGTCTTTGTTTTTATTCCCAGACAGAATATCTCTCTTGCTCTAAATATAGCAGAACTGGTAATCAGAATGGTCAATGAGTTTGAAGTATTTTCTTCAAATAAAAGTTGAAAATCAGTCACCTAACATTCAATTTTCCTCTGAATTGGGAAATAATTGTTGCCAAAGTTATAAATGACTCATAAATGGAGTTCTCTCTGATCTTGAAGTGTTCATGTTTCTAGTGTTCATCTTTGCCTAATGTCAATAATTCAGACCTATACAGAGTAATCTTTCTTCGCCAGAGAACTTGCATTCATATGCAGATCTGTTCATCTTTCTTTCCAAAATAATAAGTATGTAACAACAGTATATTTGAAATCAATTTTTCCTGCAGGAAAGGATGTTTTTCATCAATTGACAGCTTGAAGACTGCACATGTGTCTCATGTGTGTTCACATGTATGTACATTATCTGCACACATATTTTCAACTCTAATCATAGAGTTGAGATTTCCAGTTTCTAAGCTTTTGTTCAATAAACAGAAAAAAAAAAAGCCTTTTATAGTCAGGGATCAATGATCATTTGGAACCATTCAAGCTGTACTTTTTAATCCTGTTTAGTGAGAATAGCAAGACTCCCAAGGAGCAAAACAGTGGTTGTATTAAGTAGAACTGACAAAAGTCCCATTAGAAAACTATGCATTCTGCTATGTTTTCCTACAATGCCACTTTTTTGAAAACAAAAAGTCCCATGTTTCTTTTGTCAATTGGCAGCCAGAAGCTGAAATTCATCCTAAATGTCTCTGTACTGGCTAAAAAAGTACTTTATTATAAAGATTACACTGCCATCTATCGGGTGACATTACTATATAAAAGAATTATGTAATTTCTCTCTCTGGATTCAGCATGAACAAATACATTTTGTGATTCACCTGATTTCCTGTGGAGTTTCATTAGCAACTAGATTATAACAATCTTTATTTAGTGTATTACATATGACTTATGCAAAGAGCTTGGTCTCCTCTTTGCTACCATTACCAGATGACACGGAGAGAGCCATGTTAGCATAGGGATAAATTTAAATGTAATGATGTGTCACTGGAACAACAGCAAAACAAACATCAAATTTAAAAAAACACCAAACAACCCCATAAGAACCAGCCCTTATTACTGCCTCACATCTGAGAAAGACCTTATAGAGATGTTTTCATGCACAGTGTCAGTGAGTAGAACTGCATCACTTGCTGTGTTGAAATAAAAGACCTCATTTCCATGTAAGTGGCAATCTTTTGCAATACAAAGAGATTCCTGTGATATACAGAGACTTCAGATTTTTTTTTAAGTAACCTAGTCAAACTTCAAAGAAATATTTTGCCCATCCAAGACTGATTTTATTTCCTTATAAAATTTTAATTGAAGTTCTGATTTATTTTGTGACACTCCTGCAGCAGCTATCTATATCTTAGGCACATGAAATGTGCATTTTTATGGAGATTACAGGTGTCAAAAGTATGAGCACTGAAAACTTATGGTTTTGATAGTTGTAGTTCAGTCTTTTACTTAGTGGGATCTCATGGAAGCAACTGTAAAACAAATGAAGCAAGTTGGAGATGTGTCCCCCTGTGCTCTGTAAGTTCTGACAGCGTAGAGGTCTTGAAAGCATTGCTCTGCTACAGAAAACAGACAAACAGATAATAATAGCAACAGAAAACAATAGCAAAAGAATGAAATTCTCCTTTTTTGACTTAATCCATTGCCGTATCTTTATGACACTCCAACTAATCAGGGCTTTCTTGTTTCTCCTCCTCCTTAGCCTTCACAAGAACAAGAAGTTGTTTTACCTTTCCTGGCCCAGGAGAAGATTACCTGACTACAGTATCACATACACAACCTCTATTATTGCTGATGCATAGACCACCAGTAACTGTTTTGACTTTTGATTTCTAAAATGGACTTGGAAGACCAGCAGTTGAAACCAGTAGGAAGAAAATTCCTCTCTACTTTTAAACAGAACATATTTGACCCAGAACACTGAAGCAGCAGCAAGCTGGCACCTCACAATGCTAATTGTACTGGCACTCCAGAGAGTAGAATTTCACTTTGCAACCTCTTTGATTATTTTTTTTTTAATTACTGAGGTTAAACCCAGACAGATTTAGCTAACTGCGTGTTAAGACCAAGAGGAACCATCACAGAAAGTACAAGATTCTAATCTACCATGCTCGGGAAAAAAAATGTTTCTTCAGGCTAGTATTCTCCTAGGTAAGTATAAATGCCTCCTATTACCATTAATGGCATAGAAAGGATAGCTAATAACTATTAGACTAGAACTCAGAAGATCTTGCATCTAATTATACTTCTGTTATAGCTTTTCTACACGACCTTGGGCCAGACAAAAAAAAAAAAAATCTATCTATGCTTCAGGCTACCACTGGTAAATGAAGATAGTGATATATTTGTCCCTCATAGCAGCGTTGTAAGGTTAAACTCAGGTTACTCTAATATTAACATTTGTTTTCCAGTATTGAAAGGATAAAAACCATTAAAAGTCTATTGCTGCAGAATTAGAAAGGAGTTTGATTTTCTTTTCTGTGTGCTTACCTTTCCCCTAACATGGCATTTAAAGAAAAAAAGAGGATTTTTTTGAAACTGTCTGCTAAACAGCATCAGGAAGGATTTGTGCATGGCAACGCACCTGTAGAAAAAGAACGTACAGTAAAAGTGGAAAGCTACACTTTTGTTCCTTGGAAGACTGCAGAACCTACCTAAAGAAGGACTGATAAGGTGAACTCAGTGTATTGTAAGAAGCAGAATTTGAACATTATTAAAAGGGAAAAGTCTGTTGATGGCAGCAGTGTAAAATTACAATCTCTGCCAGCCTCCAGGAGCAAAGGAGATACAAAAGGGTAGCACCCACCTAATATCAAAGCTCTATTGTGGGGTTTCTTTGGACAGAGAGCAGGTGAATTTGCAGAAAATGCAGTTTATACTTACCTTAATACTATTTTAAATCCACAGTACAATTTGAATTATACTGTACCATTCTTCCAGTGTTTCTACTGCCTCAAACAAATATCATTTTCATTCATCTATGCAGATGTTTTTCATAAGGATCCTTGTCCCTTTATGCAGAATCTATGGGTTACTGATACAGGGCAGTTCCCTTGACCAGTACTGACCAAGTTCTTCCTTTAATAAACTCTGAGTCTTTAGTCTCGCAGAATCTTCTTTTCTCTATCCTAATCCTAGCTCAACCGCATAGCTACCAGTTATAAAGCAACTACGCCAGCACGATGTGCTAAAAAGGAAGGCATGCACAGTGTTTTACTTTCTTGCATCTGGTTTTCTATCTAAACTAAGGCCCATTATCTAAGAGAAATTGGATGTTCCTCTAGCAGCAGTAAAATCACAAAGAGGGCAAACATTTTCTTCTCTTTAAGCCCAAAGGCTGCAAACACAAGGACCACTGCCTTCTGAGGTTGCCATTTAGCTGCTCCAGAACATGCTTCTTGCAGCCTAATGTTGTCTAAAAAAGAAAATTCTAGCTTTAAAACTGATATTTTGAATGCTCGATTTAGTGCTGTACAGACTATATAGAAAAAGGGTTGAAGATAAGGTTGCAAATATCTGTTCAGTCTTATTCCCGCAACAATTCAATCTGGGGATCAAGCAATTTTGAAACACATTTTATTCTAAGTCTCCTATGCTGGAATCCTTTTTTTATTTGTTCTGGAATGTGTCCATTAATGTAAAACATTCAATTAGCAATACTAGAAATGTAAACAGTTCCTTACCCATTAAACTAGCATCACACTTCCATTCTGCCTGGGAACTGAATGACAACTTGCAATGAAAAACAGTTCTTTTTTTCCCATGTCTGACCTGAGTGGAACACAAGCAGAAACAGCACATCTGAGTGTGATGAGCTAGGGGAATTCAGTATTGGACTAGTACATTGGGCTTAGTTATTAAGAAAAGGAAAGGACTAACTTCTTGTTAAATAGCAACTAGTAGCATATTGAAAAATTGGAAGTGTGTGAGAGTTTTTAAAATGCCTTCTCTGTGTCATATAGTTATTCAGTGGTACAGGGAATTAAGCCACATTTTTCCTCTAGTGGTCACTTCATATTCCTCCTTTTATGGTACTCGAGGGGTTTGTGGTCTGGTTTTCTAAAGGTCTGAAGACCAATAACTAGAACTAAGTCAAAAGCATTTGTATCTTGAATACATGAAAGACAACTTAAAATACTGTCTTTGCTAAAATAGCATGAGCCAAGCTCAGTAGACAATTATTTCAGATCTGAGGACCTAACACCAGCCATTTCCCCTCTTGGAGAAGCACAAAACTTCTCAAAAAAAGTTAGTAAAAGGAGAGAAAAGTTCCTCACAGCAAAAGATTTATTTCCAGGAACTTGTATCTGACTGCGTAGGCAAGCAACAAAACCAGCCATTGAGGGAATACGGAGCCAAAGTCATCCTTTTGCTCGTACTGCAGGGTGAATGAAGTAGAGGGCAGCATTTATAATTGGGAAAGGTTTATGTGCTCAGCAGCTGCACTATGACAAGATGTAGAAGAAGGATATATTGGCTGTTTATATTGCATGTTGTACTCAAACACCTGTTTTCTGTTTCTCAAACAGCAAAGACAGGAGACCTAACTGTCCAGAAACCCAGATGTGGCTGAAATGTCATTAACAGGACCTGGCATGCCTAAAAATTCAGATCCTCCATGTCTCAGATCAGGTATTTCAAATTAAGGGAAGCCTCATAGTTGAAGTTTCAGACCCTCCTTCAATAACAGAAATAGCAACATGATAATGAATAGATATAGATTGTGTATAGCAATGGTAGTCATGAAAACGCAGAGCTGAATATAATTTAGTACCTTCATCATTCAGGATGATGTAGAGCAACCACTCTGTGATATTTATCCTGTTCAATGCATTAAATGATATAGTGAACTTGTAGAAAAAATTACCAAGATATAGTGTAGTTAAAGAGCATACCATGCAGCTTAGACACCAGGGATGATGCAGCTCAACCTTAACTCTTCATTACCATAATCCCTAAATTTCAGTGGTTAATTGTGTTCATGGAACAGAAAGTTTGGGGGTGTTTTTGAGGAGAGAGGGAAGGGAACTGTATTAATAATTCACACCCACATAGATATATTCATGACACTTTTGTTTACCTCAGCTTCTTCGTGTATTCCTCTCTTCATTTTCCCTTACTACTTCTGTCTCTTTCTTGCCTGTATTTTTCCAGACTTCTCCTTTTCTTCCCAGGCTTCCTCACTTTTCAGTCTCAGTAATCTGTCTTGAACACAAGTAAAACAAAAATTGAATAACCTTTAAAATAAACAACAATTTCTCCCCCCACGCCATGAAAACAAAAGTAAAACAGAGTTTGAGAGTTCACCTAATGGCACCAGCTCTTTTTATCTACTTTTTATTTTAGCCTGTAAAATAGTACTATGGACAGAAGGAGATCACTTAAATGATGGAGACTTCCTGGTATATGGTTTTGTTCTTCCTTTTGTAGCAAACCCTCAGAGAAACAATAAGTGAAGCAAAAAAGATAGCAATTCTGTTCTACAAAGTCTCTAAAGCTCAACTTACAAAAGATACTTGTTCATTTTTGCAGTACAGCCTCCTCCAGACAAAGCAGAAGCAAGAGAGAGACCCTAGTTTACAATGTCACTGAAAATAGAAACTATTTTGAAACTTTTATGTTTCCTGGGCCTAATCCAAATGCCTCCAACTTCTGATCTTATTTTAATTGTGCACTGGATTAGTCCCCTCTCTCTTTTTCCCTCCCTTGACAAACATTAATTATTTGTATACTACACATTCCTGAAGGACATATATTCCTTTAAACGATGAAGAGAGACAAACATTTCCAGCTGGGGTGAAAAGAGGAAAACATTTGTTATTAGCCCTGAAAGTCACCACTTTGCAGGCCAGAGTTAGTAATGTAATCATGCTGATAATAAGCAGAGATCATGGCAAAAGGGAGCAGAGGCGAGCAGTCTTCCACCATCCCCAATTCCACCTACCCAGCAGCTACTCTGGAAAGCCATTATGACAATTTTATAGCCACTCCTGTAGGTGCCAAATGCTACTTAATAAATAAGATTATTAAAGGAGAATCTTATCCATAAACTTTGGAAAATTTTCAGTCATATTTTCTGTCAGCTCGGTTTGATGTCACTTCAGAAAATTCACTGTCTAATTCTACTGCATACTGTAGATGTCTCCATACCTTAAACTGTATTTATCCTTTACAGAGCCAGCTTGGCAGTGTAGCATTAACTAATATAAGGTAAGAATGAAACCCTGAGAAAGAAAAAATAATATTAGAACCATATTCTTGAAATACAGATTACATAATTGAAAATACTAATTTAAGATTAAAATTAAATAAGATTTTTCCTGTGTGGCTATGGTGCTGGCACCAAAGACATTGGTTTTAGCAATAAAGAGGAGGTAGGTGGTAAATTGTAACCAGATTGCAAGAGACCCAGAACTTGTTTCGTATTGGAATCATTGTGGATTAGTGAATTCCAGCAAATGACTAATCCTTCATATTAAACAGGCTAAATCCTGAAAGTGTTGAGGACCCATAACTTTTGGGAGCTGCAGATGCTAAAACTCCTCCTCATTTGGCTTGCTCTCCTCATCTGAGTCCTATACTGTTTAGTGCTGGGTGTCCCTAACGCCGCATAAGACAATCGGCTGATGATGCTCAGGAGTGACACTGAGGTTCCCAATAGTTGATCTTAGAGTAAAGGCAACATTTACACAGAGCATATGAGTGACTACATGGCGTTTAAGAAGTTCCATGCAGTTTTATACTTTGTACTTCAGGTGTTCAGTGAGAAGCAATGTTCACTGAATGAGTGGAGCCTGCATTGTAATAATAACAAAGTCTTTGCTCTTCACCTTACATCTAGGTTCAATCAATTTTTTAACATCAGCTCTCTAGAATAACACTGTGTAGCCTACAATAAATAAGGCAGTAGATAGCTATGCAATTATAAGAATCTATAGATTTGTTTGCTGTTTGAACCACAGCAACAACTCTTCATGTTCACTCCAATAACATTCAATTAGCTCTAATGAGTTTAAGTTTTAATGTTTAACCCAACGCCTCTCTAAGGATATGCTTGCAAGGAGGTGTACCTACTAGCTGGTAGAATATAACACCACCTGATTCAGAGAAATTATTTTCAAAACGTAACTGCCATAAAAGCTAAAATGAAAGGTAAAGTGACAGAACAACTGCTGCTAAATTCTATTTTCAGCATTATAATTGGGATAATATACCATAATTTATTTTAATGAGTAACAATTAAGAGTTGCATGTAATTTCTTTCAATTATTAGTTATTAGTTGTTCATGCATAAATGTGTTTTAATACTGGCTTCTCCGAGCTCTAGTAGGTGATTAAAGCCTTTCAGTATATTAATTTCTCATCTGTAGAGTTGTACATTGCAGGAGCAATTCTAGCACAAGGCATTCATAAGAAGGAGATCAGCGACACTTCAGAGAAATACTTAAGCATTACAAAAAATATGTTAAGCAATATAAGAAAGGTGTCAGAGAAAATCCTGATACAGTTAACATTGATTTTTTTTTTATCTAACTGCAGCTGCAGTTTAATGGCCCCTGACTTAATAAAATATTTAAGTTAACCTGGTTGCAGAGTGACTTATTATACTACATATTCTTTCACTTTATTAGGATAAAGAAATATTATCATGGGAGGCTACGTTAACAAGCCTAGACAGTGCTTGTACTGTTAAAGAATAGGTTCACATCTCAGAGGAGTGTAAAGACCTAGAGAAACTGGCACCTCTGTAACAGAAAAGGCATTCTACTTATCTTACCGAAAGCAGTCTATTTTGTGCTAAGAGGAATGGCTTATAACAACAAACAGCCTCTGTGCTATCAGTCATTCTCATACAACACAATATTTATTGTGCTTGCCCTTACCCAAGCTAGAGGGAGAAAAGAAAGAAACAAACGCTGAACAATTCTCTTCAGAAGGCAAACATTAACCTGACCTGAGCGCAGCACATCTTAACCTCATCAGTATGAATCTCGTGGGAACCAATGCCTATTCTTACAAAGACATTCATGGAAAGGTTCATATCTAGGATATAATAGGAGATCTCAATAGAGAGAAAATTATTCCCTGATTTTTTTTTCTTACTTACAGTATTCTGTCAGATTATATTTATGTTCTTTAGGTATCATGCAGAAACTTAAGAATAATAAATAAACCTTTGAAGATTTGTTTTGTAGTTCCACTATAGGTCATTAAAATTAGGTTAAACTACTTCAAGAAACACGAATATTTCTAACCACTACGCTTTTTTTTCCCCTATTTTGCTGTATTTTAAAATATATCTCTTATTCCCGTTACTTTTAGCCATCACAACAACATCTCACTATAATTAATAATTATCTATTACAAACATCTGTCAGGACATTAAATAATGCACCACGATTTACAAACTCCTCTTAATTTCAAGCAGTCTTTGTGGCAGTTGGATAACAAATAAATGTCAAACAGTCTTAAATTTAAGTGTCCCATTGCCCTGAACTTCAGTACAACGTTGCTCCTTTAAGCTCCACAGAAAGGCTTGGTATGTGGATCATTTTTAACTATCAGATGAACTGAGCAAAAAATAAAAAGCTAGAGAATATTTCATTTTACTGTTTCTAAACAAATTAAATTTTGTCTGGAAAGACTGCTGTGATCAGCACGAAGGTTTCATGCATGCTATTTCTCAGGATGTCGAGGATGGGTTTCCATGAGGATTCGTCACTTGTTTTTCCCTTGCAATCAAGCAAAGCCTATTTTGTACAGACACAAGGTTGACTAAATCCTTCTTAGACAGCAACACAGAGTACATGAGCAACGCAGCACAAGGAGTATTACAGTCTGCATAATAAATTTACTGAGGCCTTTATTTTCCTGTACATTTAAAATCTTTTCTTTTCCTGCTGAAGATTATATTCATCCTGAAACATTACTCTTCAAGTGTTAAAATGACAAGTGCTGATGAAGGTAAAGCTGATCAGCTGCAAGACTCCCACTGCTGAACATTATAAAGTTTCTGTTGTTCAAACAGCTCAGTTAATTATCCAAATGTGAAGGGTATCAGGAGGGGACCTGCTGAGCTTTACAGCTGACTTCCAGGGAATTATCCATAATAGAGTTGTTACAGGAAAATTATGACAGATCCAACATACAGGGAGGGACCTCTGCTTACCTCTCTTGAGAATTTCTGCAGGACCTTATATCAAACAGAGTTCGGACTTTCCTCAGAATCAAAGGGAAGCTACATTTTGCAGGGGAAAAGCAGTCCAACTGACCTTGGGGTGTTTTATCACAAAAACCCAGAGAGGATTCCACAGTCACGCATGTTAGTTGCCTGCTGTAAAGAAGACTGGCATTCCTCTGGTGCCAGGGACCACTTTGTCAAAAGCAGGTTCTTAAAATGGTTGTCATGCCTTGTTGGCAGTTAAAAATGCAGTCCTTGCTGCATCCATGCACATTTTTTTTGAGAAGCCGTATGATCTCTTTACAATAGGCACTCCTAATAGGTGTTTATGACACTGTAATTTTGGGGTTTTAAGCTGTTACTGTCACCTTTTTGTGAACCTGGGACATACAGTTCCACAGCAAAAAAAAATTCAGGGTGAGGAAATCTCACTGACTAGTATAGAGTGTGAGAGAATGAGTAGCACTGAGCTGAACTAGGTTAAACATGGAATCTGCTAGAAACAGCTGCTAAAAAACTTGGACCTTGGATAAATCCACACAGTACTGCCTCATACTGCACCAGCCAAAGCTCTGTGACTCTTTATTTTATGATCACAGTCAGTTGGTCTAAACCAAAATATATTAACTCCCCCTCTTTCTTACCCTCCCAGAAACCGTGATTCACGTACATGGCACAATGCTAGCTAGCTCAGGAAGTGCAATAGTTGCCTTATCCCATCTTGCTCAGAAAGGCGAATGTGCCATGTTATTTTTTACTGTTTCCAATAATCACCCTCCAGAATAGCTGCCCAGAATTACATTCACCTGTGTGGTGCACCCTGGCTAAAGAATACAGCACGGATTTGTGATGAAGCTATGAAGCAGAAAACCGAAGGCATCAAGGAAGGTCCTACTGAGCAGTTAATATTTGAAAACAAGTGGCGTCAGTTTACCCATATGAAATAGCTAATTTTCCATGACATACAGAAGGGAATAACAGTACTATCATATCGTACACCAAAGTTCACCCTTATAATTTTATAAGTCTTTTGAGAGGCCTATCACCATAGCTTCTAGACACAATGAATTAATCATTTTTAGACATTCTTAATTTGCCCAGACATTAACTATCTCTCTCTTCGAAATTTTATTTAACTTTTCAGTATAAATTCTAAGCAGGCGCACCTAACATCTTCTATGAAATAATGTGCAGCAGAGTAAGTAATTTTGGGTGTGATAATATGAGTGAACATTATGCCCTGCACTTATTATCATAAAGTTATAAGTGGGATGGTATAACAACGGAATAATAATAATAAAAAACACATTCCGATCTTATTCCTGTGTACTTCTGCTGCTTGTCCTGACAAAAAATTCAAGCCTGGGAACAACCATATTCCCCCCCCAAAACAGAGACCACCTCTAGAAAGAGTGTCTCAGAATCAAGCCAAATCCAGACAGCAGCAGTGAGATACATCACAAATTCCTAGTATTCAGCAAAACCTGTAAATCTTAGTAGAAACAGTATCATAGTTTCCTAACAGCATTATATAAACATGTGCTTACATCTGGTTTTGAACTCTAATTTAGTAAAATAGTAAAACATGAATACGATAGTGACACATCAAAGCACGTACACAGGAGTTTTACTCAACTCTTCCTGTTTCTGCGACAGTTTAATCTGACTCAAAACTATGCCTTGTACCCAGAGCAATAAATTTGCAAACCTAATGGCATGGCTACTCCTCCCACATGTGTGGTCTCACCACACATCAATGAAGAGGAAGTCTGGAGACGTATGTCCCGAGCCAAAACATCACTGAGTATTCTTCTGGTTATTATCATGTATCTGGTCCCTCAAAAAGCTTGACAGACGTTCTTATGGAAAGCCCCTCAAGTGTAATTGCAACAGCATGGCAAATGTTTTCAAAGTGACATTTTCAGGAATAACTCCCCTCACGTTCATGTTTATATTCTTAAAGGAATCCTTTTCTTAATTTGCCTACAGCATGCCTTTTTAAGGCTTCAGACTGTGGTCTTACTTATATTTGAATACTTTTCATCTCTTTGTTATTATGGAGTATTTCATATACAGTAGTTGCATATAACACCACTGAGGTATTATATATACTGCTGTTGTAATAGCTGTTGGTAAAAGTCAGTGTTTGTTGGGTGATACTGCCTGGCTCGTGGATCATACAGTACTTTGCAATCCAGTTGAAACTGTAGAATCACATTTAAGAAAAAAAGAAAGCATCTTCCAAGAGGAAAAAAGCAACACTGAGTTTTATAAGAAATAATCTTGGGCGATTCATTACTCAAACCACTCAAGAAATGCAAAATGCTTTTCAGATTTTATGTTATAAGCCCAAAGATTCTAAGGGTACTGTCCACTTAAAATGTTCCTAATGCTAGTAAGAATATCTCAAATGTTTTGACAATGTCTAAGTGTAATTGATATAATCAACTGATACAACAATCAAACTTCAGTCTACCATAAAGAAAGATGATTAGCTGTTTGTTCCCTCAACCCTATGCCTGAACTGCTTCTCCTCAATAACTCGCCTTGTCAAAATTCTGCAAAGTCTATCACAAAAGCAAACTTCTTGAGATATGTGTATATTAATGTCCTGTCAAACACAGGGTCTGAAGTTGAAGTAATTTGCAGAGAAACACCTCAGCTATCCCGTAGGCTGAGCGGCCAAGTTCCAGGTTCAGCCATTATGAAATAAGAAATGCACTCACAGCAGGAAGCTTTTGGTCTGTGAAAGAAACAATCACATAATACTGTTACCATCTTGAGTCTGGGAAACCATCTAGTTAATTAAAATTTACAGTTATCTTAAATGTAAAGAGCATGTTTTAAATATTTGGAATACAAAGCCACAGTGAATGCATATTAAGTTGTTTAATCCTATTGAAAAAAAAAAGGAAATTTTACCTCTGCTACCTACAAGTCTGGCAGATTGCACATTCCTGAGCAGTAGCTATTACTAAGACCAGTGAAGAGCAAAGCCACTAAACTAAAGAAAAAAATTGCACAGTTTTAAATTTAGCCAAGCCCTTTAAAACAGGGCCTGCCCTATGAAATTGATATGAGTTGATACCTTTTTTTAAGGGAACCTCAATGACGTGCTTAGCTTACTACCTTACTTTTCTCAACCTATTCATTTCATGTACCTCAAGATGGTTGCAGTGTTGCTTCTGTGACCATAAAATTAATCCCACCCTAACAGGAATGTCCGCAAAGTTGTCACTGTTTTCAGTGAATGCATCTTTGTGCTCCTTTTTCCAGAAGTGTAATTCTTTATTGTAATCTGTCCCCTTCAAAGTGAAACATATCATTTTTAAGAATGAGTGTAAGTAAACAAGGTCTTCTGAAGCAACAGACAAGGTTTTTCATGAGAAAGAATTGTATGGCTGGTTTATTTCCCAAGAGGCCACACAAATTATTTCTAAAATATGCCCAGTGTCCACCATCCAAGAGAATAAAAATCCAGCAGTTTCTCATGAAACAAGGTCTCTCGAGGCCAGCTCTCAGAGATGTTTCTGTGCCATCTAGCTAGTTTTTCATACTAAATTCCTGAAAGTGAAATTTATTTTAATCAACCTTTTTTTCAACTCATTCCACATTCAATCACTCTCTGGTTTTATTTTTTTATATTTTAAAGTCCAGTGATTTTAGATATTGCCTTTCACATTGATAACCTCAAGGGCATTTGAAGTTCTGATGACATTGTGATCACTAGACTTTAGATGACTCCCAGCTTTTATCTTATTTATCATCCTTCTCTTATTTCCCAGCAACATTAGGAGTAGGTACAAAATAGCCTGTACTTTTACTGGATAGTCCACAAAATGTATCAGAAGAGAGTCCTGTATTACCTCCAGGAAGAGGTACCCTTTCTTATCAATTCCATAATTGCCAGCCCAGTCAATATCAACTAATTGAATTTCCAATGATTAATGATCTATCTTTTTTATAGGCTTTATCTTCCTTTTCTTTCTAAATCTCGCCTAGGAGGCCTATACCAATTTTCAGTGATTTTTAGGTTTTAATTTGCCTATCTTTCATCTTCACCTACACTGTCCCTGCTCAGGTGTCTAAGCTACACATGCCATTTATTTCTTTTGTCAAGTAAGGTTCTTCAAACATATTGCCATATGTCTTTCTGTCCTGCTATGTCTATGCCTTCTACTATATTTATTTATCAAGGCTCTTCAACCTTTATTCTGCTTCGACACATTTACAAAATGGATATTAGGAATAAGACATATCTGTGTACCTAATTGATGTCCTACTTACAGAGATCTGCTTTTATAAGTAAGCTGGTGTCTCTGCCTCTGAAAATTCCCAAAGAAATGAGATATTTCAATAAGCGTGGTTTCACTGGATAGTCTCAGTCAAATGGAGATATTTTGTTATTCAGTAAAAGCTGTACATGCTCACCTCATCTCAAAAATCTGACACTAAATTGCTTAATGTTAGGCAGTCATATCAGAAAATAGTCATTTCAACAGGTCTGTGCTAGCTTCTTTGTGTGCATGATGGCATTAAGAATACTTTTCCACATCACCTGTAAAGTTAAGTTTATAACTGTCACAGAATGTTGAAGGTATTTTTTTACATGATAGCAGTCCTCTTTACTGAGCCAATGAGTAAAGTAGCTATTGTAACCAAGAACGATTACACTCTAATCAGACATGGACTAAGCTTGAAAGATCTGACCCCTCTGTGCGCTTACACTATTTGGTGCTAATTTTACCCTAGTGGCATGAAGGAAGATTAAATCAAAGATAAAAACTTTTCACTATAAAGATTCCATTTCATTCAGAAGGGCAAAAGCGAATGGAAAACAGAAATCCAGTCTGTGCTGTCATACATGCAACAAGCACTCAGGACAGTCAGCATTGTTAAGCGTTGTAACTTCTACTTCAGCGCAGCGTCTAGGCTACTTTCAGCAATGCACTGAAACATTTTATGCTGTAGAGCTCAATCAAAGCAGAAACCTGAACTCTTGAGACTACAGGCTTGCCTCTGATAGAAATCTTTTGAATGTCACTAAAAGATTTAGTGTTACTTACCTGAGCCACTCACACAGCATTGCACCATGATACCTTGATTTGTTTAGTTGAAAGCTATGATACTTTTTATGTCTATCACCTTGGAAACAAAATGTGAGTAGATGGCTGTTGCTTTTAAAATATGAAAAGTGCTGAATTTGTAACCTTGATGGCTGATGCACTGTTCACAGTCATTGACAAGTACAGTTCAGCTGTCTTTCACTGTCCTACCAAGATGCCTCATTCCTGATCTGTAAAGAAATTGTAGATGAGGGCACACACTTCCCTTTCCCCACACCAATTTCTCCCTAAGTAGAGTAGTACTATCTGTGATCTTTTCGTAGTTTTTGTGATGTAGGGGTAAGACACCTACTTCATACTCGTTAAAGTGGTTCAAATGCAAGTGTAAGAGTTCCAGCAGAAAGACTTTTTATTTGCTATATATTAAATGAGCCAAAATAAATCTGGAGCTGGCATGTCATGTCATGTATGGCTGTCCTTTCACCATCAAATATGGTGCTAATGGAAGATCTCCTGGTAATTTTTCACATCATCAAATTATATTGTATTCATACTGAAAACTGTAATTTCAGATATACTTAGCCCATTCTCAGTCCTCAAAAGTGAAACTTATTTTAGTTTAAAATCACCTTAATTGCAAATAATATTCAACAGGGAGATGTCTGCAAAGTCTCTTTCTTTTGTTCTGTACAATAGGCAGCTGGAGAGATAAATACATGCCTGGAGAAAGGGAAGGAGACATCCCACGTGATTAGTTTGTGCTGTGCAATCTGGATATACTCTGGACCAAAGGCCCGCTAAATTGCCTGGGAAGCCTCACATCAGAGCTCTTACTGGAGATTTTTCACTTCTTCCTTCTATTGAGGTAGCAAAGAAAACAAAGCACAGCCAGGTACATCCTTGGGCAGCCGTTGACACATTTTCAGTCACTTAGAGTGAACAGTGACACTTAAAACAGCCTTAAGGTCTGAAATGGTGTGCTAGGTCAGCCTTCATAGAAATAGCAAGAGGACAAAAGCAGCACAAAGATCAATCTTTTGCATATAGATCACCGAGTTGTCTTTTAAGTAACAGATAATGCCAGAGTATATCTCCATTATAAACATTTAAGCTAGCAGAAGGGAAAGTGAAGTTTCTTCGGTGTTTAAATAGTGCCATCGGTAGCATTTCTAGTTGTAAAATAACCAGGAATATCTATTGAAAATCTTGTGAACTGCTAGTAGCCTTTCTGTACATACCTAGCTCTTCTTTACCTGAATTTAGTGGGTACTAATAAGCAAGCAACTTTTTAGCTAGAGTTTTTTGATTGCTATGTAAAAGCTTAACTCCGAGTTGACTTTTAGGAGCAATTGAAAAAGAGTACGGAATAGTTATCAGGATCCCCTTGAGCATAAACACAGATCAATTGGGCACATGGTGCACTCAGGGACAAGATGCACTCCACTGCAGAACACTTGTTGCCAGGTTAGATCATTTTATATCGATAGATGTGTGAGGTACTGTATAACAGCAGAGGAGGTGATTAGTGCTCTAATAAACCAGCTGCCCTAAAATGAAACAACAAAAACGGAGGATACCAGACACAGGCCAAAATTTTGGAGGTGAAAATGTATTCAGTTCCTTTAGCAGGACAAAAATCTGTGTTATATGTAAAAAATCACTCACACATATTACACATATATTAACTATGCACTGTAATACCATACTAGCAGCCTCTTTTTCCCATGCCTAACCACTTTTCCCCCCCTAAAACTCAGCAGAACCATACAATTCACACAAAACTACTTGTTACTAAATGCTTATATTTTCAGACAACAATCCACGCAGTTCTGGCGTCCTGGCAGCAAGTTAATGAGGTTTGAGAGTTCAATAACTGAGATAAAACTAACCCAGAGAAACAACTGAGCTGTCAGGCTGTCATTTCTCACAGGCAGCATAATGCAACCTATAACAGGGGCAGTTAAGAATAAATGCACAATAATAAACTTGCTGGAAATAACAATCTAAGAATCATTTCCCTTATTTAAGGATAGCCCTTCTTAACTCAATGAATTGCTTATCCGTTTATTTATTTGACAGATATGCGCCAAAGCCAGTAACCACATGGAATAAATGTGTATGTATTTTGCAATTTTTTGCATGGCAGGGCAATATTTAATTTTAAAGACAAATTCTCCAGGAGAATAATTAAATCCATGCAACAGCGGCTCTCAGAGGGTTGAACAGTATTTAAATATGTACTATTTGAATTCTGACCTCAGTGCTCCCAATAGGAAGATGACAAAAAATAAAACTACATAATTGCTGGATATCAAATCTGTTGTTTGGATATACTCTGGACAAGCAAAGTTGGATGTTCATTATAGAGAGGATGAGGAAAATGCTCTCCCATCTGCATCAAGGAGAGGAAATGAACGTAAGTTCCTCCTCTCCCAAAAAGGAAAATTTGCATATACTCCCTCAGGTGTCCTTCTGTAATCCTTCCGATGAGTCCTGAGGCATCAGCTCTCCGGAGATGAGTCTATATGCTCCGGGGTTTCTAATGCACCCAGTACCCAGACTGCAGCAGACAGTGCGAAAGCCAGCATGTGGGTTTCAGAGGACCTGCACACTCTGGGGGGAAGGCACTGGGGTGGTCCCTGGACACAGAGAATTTGGGAGTGGCTGCAGCAGATCTAACTAATCACTGTGTAGCGGCAGTCATTTTAAATATCCAGCATTTAATATTCAAGAAGCTTTAAAGCTCTTATTCAGCATACATTTGAAACAAAGGAAAACAAACAGAAGCTGTTACAGCATTAATCTAATCTTTTCTTCCTGTAAACAGATCTTACTGATTCTGTTTTTTCACCACAGACAACTCACATCACTGACAATGGATAACAAAGCCTTTCATCTCTGCTGCAAACTAAGAAACCATCTTTGCACAGCCTAATTCCTACAACAACAATTAAACCGTGGAAACACAATGTTTAATGTAGCAGAGCTACATATTTAGCTGCAAACACATACCGTCAGTGCACAACACGGGAAGTGCACTGGGATGTGTTCAAATCAAGGTGCAATCTTCTAGTCCCACAGCTTTTACTGGAGTGAATGCAAAGCACACAGATTATCACTGAGCACCAGAACCGCGAAACCGCATCACCCCTCACAGGGCCTACATCCTTCCAGTACTGTCAATGGAAAGACCCTTCCTGATAACCCTGCTACTCTGGGCTCCCATTATGTACTGCAATATTGAAAATAAGGGATGAAAACCATTATTACTTACTAGTATTACAACTAGGGATTCCTGCAGACTCTGCTTTTAACAGAAAAGTACAGTAAAAAATTATTTTAATTTAAATACTTAGCAGGGAAATACAATAAGCCTGAACAAAATTTCTCAGGTTTTTCACTTTTTGTATGTATCATGGTGCTTTCTTCCTGGATACTATTAGAATGTCATTTTTTTGGAAGCAGTTCCTTATGCTTGCAAATATTAGGGCCTAGAAAACAGATGTGTGCTATCTTTTAAAATCTAAGAAGGATGTTCTTGCAGTTCCTATTTGGCTCAACATCAAATACCATAAGCCAGTATGATCTTTACTTGTGCACAAAAGTACTCTTGAAAGATATGGTCTGTTTGGTTTCCATTATTGTTATGAAACACATCTGTTATACATAATGGTATGTTAAGTAGAAAAACAAAAGTATAAGATATTTCAGAATTGTGGTTTCTCTTGGTTTGAGTTTTGGTGGGGCTTGGGGGGGTTTTTGGTTTGTTTTGGTTTTTTTATTAATGGTTCAGACACTGCAAAGAATAAAATTTAAAGCCTGGTAAACAGGGACCAGTAACAGAAAACTGTTCCCATATCCCTGGAGCTGGAAAAGTCACAAAACAGTGTTTGCTATTGTTGTCAACACTAGTCATTTGTTTTAGTTTAGCTGAATTTGTTTTCCCCTTGAAAAAAATAACAGCTGCAACATCACTGAGGTTTCTTTTTGTTTCCAGAACGTAAACAAGCTGAATTTTGAACTGTAATATGCACTGAATAAAGGTCAATAACATCTTCCTTAGCCACTGCTGACTTGAGTCTATACCTTCCTTCACCGCGAAAGGAAAAACTTAGCCAATATTTCCCTCTACATGACATGGGAACATTTCAGTTTTTCCCCATTCACCACAATTTTACATGTGGTGATACCTTTGTGTGCTTTAAAAAAGCAGTAAGCTTTGGTTTCAGGCCATTGTGAAATGACAAAATAGTTACTGACAAAATAGAAAATCCTTTCCTTTATCCACAGCTCGTACAATTTATTAATAAAGGCTACTATGAATATTTGTGGGTCTAATTTCATGTGTCCCAAAATGGAATATTTGATCTTTGAGCATGTTAAAACTGAAAAAGCACAGGAAAAAAAAAAGTCTCAAAAATGAAGCTGCTACAAGGATGACAGATAAGGACCCTTATTCTCTCTCTCTCTTTTAACCCAATCTTTTCTTAGGCTCATATCCTCCCTCTGTGTGACATGACCCAGCGTAGTGAAAAAGGATTTTCTTCTAAAGTTAGACCAAAACATTCACAAATGCACTGATAGGTGTAACTTTGCATGAACTACTTGAATACTAATTGTTTCGGACACCAAAAATAAAATAACTACAATCTGGAGCCTAAGACTTTCCCTTGGTAGGTAGAATATGACACGTAAAAGCTGCTGAAAAGAGATCTGAAACACAGTCCTCTATTTCATGGGAGAATACCCCAACTTACAAAATATTGAGGGAAACAAGGATAAACTACCATTTTCATTCTCTGGCAGTTCTGTGAATGCAGTCCCTCATTTCCCTGGCTTTTGTTGCAACTGTTGAAACATTTCTCAGTATTTCAAAACACTAGTTCTGCATCACATTCTCATTTCAGCTATCTTGAAAGTGCATTTTTGAGGAACAAACAATGTAAAAGAAAAATATAATTCAGCTGAACTTCCAAGTGATCTGATTGCCTTGTATTATCCCATTGTCTGGTCAGTGTCTAAAGTTTCCAAAGTTATAGCATACACAGTTTGGGCTTCGTGAAATGTGAAAATGACCTCCTTCTCCTAAGATTAATAAAACCAATCAAAAAAATGACCCCACTCTTCGAACTTCAAAAGTGTTTACATAATAAGACTGCATAAAAATAATGTATGTGCATCTTTTTGTCACTCTTACAAGCCATTTGTTTATCATGGGAAATTTATTTTAATTTTAACCTAGCTGAAGATAAATCTACACTACCAATATTCAGAAAGATAGGGAAGTCCTTAATTGTAGGCCAAAACATGTGGATGTTCTTGCACAACCATTAGGAACATCAGAATTTTCATTAGCTTTTCCTTGTTGTTTCCACTCCTTTTTCATTTTTTGATCTGTGTTTGTGATCACTTTCCTCTGTCCTTTATTGACTTACTTTTTTTCAGATTTTCTTCCATCTTGTCTCTGCTGTATTTTGCATTAAATTCTTCCTTGAATGAAATAGGAATTAAGTTCTAGCTCCAGCTCACGGAATCATAAAATGTACATGTCTGGAACTAGCCAATACAAATCTGCATATCTCTCTAATAAATATAGCACATCTAAGAGAATAGAAAATGTTCTAGCATTTTTTTTTCTTTCTTTTTATGAAAAATCATGCCATTTAAAATTTCCACAGCAGCAGATGATACAATTTCAGGGAAGAATACAGATACTTCTAAGGTGTGTAGCCCTTTCCTCCTTACTTATGGACCTAACTATGTTAAGTTCCACCTACCACTCCAAGTCTGTGATCTGGGGGCAGCACCATGGAATGAGTTAAAAAAATGTTGCAACCTTTACCTCTGCCATAATCTTAATACAAAAAGTAGCAATCATATTCTTTTAAAGGCCTTTTAGCCTGTTTTACTAAAATCATTCTTGGAGCACTATCGCCATTTCTATTTAAAAATATCTTAATGCTGGAAAGGTAAAGAAAAAAAAGTAATTGCATTGATCTTGGTGCTGGAAATATGAGTGAGTTATGAATGACAGCCTGAGAAATCCTAATTGATATAAAAAGAGAGCTTTAAAGATCATTTAATTGAAGCAGAGTAAGTAGAATCTTACATGGTTTAAATAATGTCAATAGAAAAGTTTCTGTTTTCAGCTCAGTACACATGATAAGACTTTGAGAGTCATAAGCACCTAATACCATCTCAGGAATTTAGTAGTGGGTAAAGATTAAAGCTTACTGTCTCCACAGGGTGCTGAGCTCTTGATTCATGTTTTTTATAACATCAAGTCTGGATTATTGTAATACCCTGTTTGTAGGCCTCTTTGATACAGTGGTTTGCTGTTCACAAGCTTCAACATGCACAGATTATAACAACTCGGATTCTCGGTGGAATTGAACTGTATCAACATCCTGCCAGACTTGATTGCCTTTTTGTCAGATTTAAATTGATTTTTTAAAACATGCATGTTACCTACTTTCAGAGTATTCAATGACTTCTTCAACTTTACTTCTTTTTTTTTCCATGCTAACTTAATAATTGCACATTTTCTGTGCTTGCTGCATGGTATGATGACAACTGTACTATTGGCTACAGACGCTGAAAGTGGTTGTGCCATCAACATAATGTGGAATATGTTGAGAGAAAGCACTCAGCCTGAGATAAATATTATAAACTCTACAGAACAGATTTCTTAATGTGTGTTTTGCTTGTACTCTTGTTACATGTTTCAGATTGTGCTTGGCTGTGGTGAAGTAAAACAGAAAACTTGAGAAGGATAAGATAATTTAGTCTTTTTAAATATATCTTTAACATTTTAAAATTATCATTGGAGAGTAGCACATAATTTCTTTATGAATCAACAGAAACTAGCTATCCCAGCTATGTTTTCTAATGCATTAAACAATAAGTCAATGTGCTCACTGTACTACTCACAATTTCTGAAAGGTCATGGAAATGGAAAGAGGTAACAAGTGATTGACTGGGGAAAAAATCATACGAGCTGGTAACAATGATACCTTAAAGAAGAAAGGAGATGGCAAACTTTTTAATTATCATTCAGTGTATCTATTCCTATAATGAAAAAAATATTTAAACTAGAAAAAAAATGGGCTTAATTTCAAGAGAATTCAGCACTCCAGAGATGATTGCAAATTTCATTACAAAGTCTTCAAGTTAAATAAATAAAAGTTACTTGAATACGCAGGCAATACCAAATGAACATGTACTGCAAGTCTGGCTCTGAAAATAAATGTACATAACAGGAATGTGAACAAGAAGTGAGAGAAATTTAATATGAAAAAATGTACATTTAATTACAGTATTTCAGTATGTTGAAAGGTTTCAAAATCAAAACCTAGCAAACTGCTGTGTAAGTGATTTTGTTTCCCTGCTTGGTAAGTAAAATAAATGTGTAGATAAGTAAGAGAAACTGTAATGTCACAGAATGTAATGCCAATTATCTGTAAGTATCTGAAGGTATAAACAACAATTTTGCACATAAATTATTGAGTTTGGTCAATGGGAATGTAATTACGCTTTTACTGCTGGAAATGGAAGAAAAGTAGTTTTTGTAAGTATTGCAAATTTCTCACAAAATGACAGCACCTTGCCTATTGCAACGGGCAAAAAACTAGAAGCTGTAATGTCTTGAACAATCTTGCATTATCATAAGCACTGATCGGAAATTAACAGATAATCCCATCTCTAGCATCCAAGTTTCTGTTACAACTTTGAACTTTCCCCTTCTTGAAAAAGGGCTTCTCTCTCAAAAGCCACCTGAAAGAATATTTATTCAAGTCATATGCAGTATTGAAGATAATACAGATTATAAACTTCTTGATCTCAGATCATCTAGTCCAATCCCCCTGCCAGAGCAGGAACACCTAGATCAGATCGCACAGGAACGCATCCAGGTGGGCTTTGAATGTCTCCAGAGAAGGAGACTCCACAACCTCTCTGGGCAGCCTGTTCCAGTGCTCTGTCACCCTCACTGTAAAGAAGTTTTTTCTCATATTCAAGTGGAACCTCCTATGTTCCAGCTTGAGCCCATTGCCCCTTGTCCTATCACTGGATGTCACAGAGAAGAGCCTGGCTCCATCCTCCTGACACTCACCCTTCACATATTTATAAACATTGATTAGGTCACCCCTCAGTCTCCTCTTTTCCAGACTAAAGAGACCCAGCTCTCTCAGCCTTTCCTCATAAGGGAGATGCTCCACTCCCTTAATCATCCTCGTGGCTCTGCACTGGACTCTCTCCAGCAGTTCCCTGTCCTTCCTGAACTGAGGGGCCCAGAATTGGACACAATATTCCAGATGCGGTCTCACCAGGGCAGAGTAGAGGGGGAGGAGAACCTCTCTTGACCTACTGACCACCCCCCTTCTGATACACCCCAGGATGCCATTGGCCTTCTTGGCCACGAGGGCACA
>WKFP01014361.1:1845625-1917780 GCA_011057875.1 Pterocles orientalis
TTCTCATATTCAAGTGGAACCTCCTATGTTCCAGCTTGAGCCCATTGCCCCTTGTCCTATCACTGGATGTCACAGAGAAGAGCCTGGCTCCATCCTCCTGACACTCACCCTTCACATATTTATAAACATTGATTAGGTCACCCCTCAGTCTCCTCTTTTCCAAGCTAAAGAGACCCAGCTCCCTCAGCCTTTCCTCATCAGGGAGATGCTCCATTCCCCTAACAAGGTTGACATGACAGCAACTGCATGCCATACAGGGATCCCCCATGAAGGATGGTAGGTGTTGTTATCTATCTGGGCTAGCTATGCAAAAATAAACATGAATCTTTCTTACCCCCCATTGCCCACCACCCTTTCTGTGGGGCCATTGTGTCATCCCAATTATAGGCAGGGAGATGGCGCAGTATTATGCCATGAAGTTTCAAACATGCAGCCTTTTTCAGTAGGATTGCTTAGCTTCTTTTTTGTCTTATTTACTTTTACATTTTCTGAGGTTTTATTTTGATTGGATCATTTCCTAGTTGTATGGATAAAGTACATTCACAGAAAAGTGCTTTGCAGGAATTTTTTCGTGGCTGCTTTCTTTACAGCTTAGTTTCTGCTTTAAAACACTAATTCATTATTATAACCTCAGATTTACATTAGGGTAACTGAATACAAAATTTTTGTTAGTCAGTACATAGATTTGGTGGCTATGTCTTGACTGTAGACAAGCAGCTTCCCCATATTCTTGGGCAATCCCTTTTCTTTACCTCTTACGTCTTGTTTTTATAAAAATACAGATTTCCTCATAAGTTTTTTTTCCCTTTCTCTTTTTTGCCAGCTCAACTGTTTTTTCTTTGCTATAGCACTGGATATATTTCAAAATGGGTTTCATTGATGTGTCTGCGGCTTACACAAACTCAGGTTATTTATTACCTTCCTGCACTGAACTAGACAAGCCCCTGAGTTACAATATTCTATTAAAAGCAATGCATATGAAGTGTCTTTCAACCAAAGTTTTCAAAGATCTGTCTAAATATTGATCATATGGTACAATATATGACTTAAAGCAAACACCTCTCCCTTAAGAGTGGTGTGACTTCTATTAAAGTTGTCTATAAACCAGGTATTCCACAGGATCGTTCAGGACTTCTTTTATGTTTCGCATAACATGATACCAAAAATTTTTAAAGAGAAAAAAGAAGAGAGAGAAGGAAGAGAGAACCCTGCCTGCCTGCCTTCTCTCCTTGACATACTTCAAAAAGTACATGCTCACTTTTTAAAGAAAATAGAAGGCTCAGTACCAAAAATCCCAATTAAAGGAAAGAATCTCCAGGAAGCATTGTATGAGATGCCTAAATCCTAGAGAGAGGCAGACACATCCCTGTCCTCACCATTTCTTACTGGCTGATTACACTGTTTTTCAGCTGGTTTTGTCTCTTCCATGGATGTGTTAAGACAGTTGTCTTTCTCACACCCCACAAAGAGCGAGCATGAAAAAGTCCACTTATCTAACCAAGGGACACAACAACATTATGTACTCTCGGCCTGAAGACCCTTTGGAGATCTAGGTATTCGGCACTCATTCAGTGTTATTCCATGCAACTGAGTTCTAGACTTTTTGACAGCAAAGTAATTTATTAAGTATCTCTCTGGGTTTGAAGTCAGTGCTCTGCTTTTGTACCATTTCAGCTGCCAGCACTTTAAGGGATGTAAATATTAACATGAATTGCTACAGTAAAGGAAAGCCAGAAAGACAACAGGTTCTTCAGGTTTCTGGTAATTTTTTTGCACTTACTGCAAATTGATTGAAATGTCTAGATTGAAACGTAAAGTCCTAGACAGGAGCCAAGTCTGCTACTCACAGCATTGCTTACTCAGCCAGCAAATCCAGAGAGCTGAACAGCTAAGCTATTGGGCAGAAGTAATGCTAGCCAGCTCTTTATAGTAGATGCTCAAGGACACTGTTTGTACAGCATGTATTTTTTTCTTTGTTCAAACAGTCACTCTTTTACATTAACAGTAGTATTCAGCCTGAAAGCTGGACATACGTGGACACTTTTTGGAAAACAAAACCCCCTTGACAACTAACACCACAGTATCTCTCCTAAAATCTCCATGTTCATGAAATTGAACTTCTTAATTATCTCTTTTTAAATTCCACCTGATAATTTCCCTTTGCAAATAAAAGGTAGAGATTTCTCCCCCAAGTGCTTTAACTTGTGCAGAACTCAGATTACTTTTTCCTACTAAGTTCAAAAAGGACAGAAGCAGATGGAGTCCAAGGTCATTTTCCTTTTGGGCCTGTGTCCTGGGTTAAGCTGAGACAGAGTTAACTTTCTTCATAATAGCTAGCAAGAGGGTGCGTTTTAGATTTGTGCTCAGAAGAAAGCTGAAAAAAAAGTGATGTTTACGCGGCTGCCAAGGTCGGCAGACCGGAGAAGCTGGGAGGGAGCACAGCCCCAGTTACAAGCCCACAATTTGATCTTAGGTTTGGGATTGAGACCCAGAGACATGGGGCACCAAAAAGGAATGTAACAGCTTAGCCCTTGGCTGGGGGCCTAACCACACACCCACTCACACAATTCCCCCCCTCACACGAGGACAGGGGAGAGAATTAAGGGGGCAAAAGGAAAAAAAAAGGACTCGTTGGTTGAAATAAGAACAAATTAATAACTAAACTACAATAATATTGAAAATAATACTATATACAAATGTACAAATGAATGGCACGCAGTGATACTGCCCCGCCACCCGATGACCAAGGCTCAGCCTGTTCTCAGCTAACAATCCCGGAGCTGGGAGAGTCCCGAAACCACACTCACGGAACAGAGATAACAGTCCAAGCATCCCAGACCAAGAGCTGACCAGGTGGGGGCAGGGGGGAAGGCCTTGGGAGAGTGACCACCTGCGGTGAGATGACCCAGAGCAAAAGAGATCCGGAACCAAAAGGGCCAGTCTTCCGGAGGGTCCTCAGCTATATACTGGGCGTGACGTGTATGTTATGGAATAGATTATTGGCCACTCTAGGTCTCAATCCTAAACCTAAGATCAAATCCTGGGCTAGTAATTGGGGCTGTGCTCCCTCCCAGATTCTCTGGTCTGTCAACCTCGGCAGCCACATAAACACTACTTTTTTTCAGCTTTATTCAGAGCACAAATCCAAAACACAGCCTCTTGCTAGCTATTATGAAGAAAGTTAACTCTGTCTCAGCTTAACCCTGGACAGCCTACAGTCAGATCTGTAAAACTGTGTCAACGATAAATTTATTTGTACTATTATTTCATATTTTACAGTGAAAGAAGTTCTATTCTGCATATATATATATATGATGAATAGCAATAAACCAATTAATAGTCTTTACAGCACATAAAGAAAAAACAGAAAACAAAAGCACTGTGAACAGTTATACAGTGTTGTAAATGAGCACAGGATGAATGTCATTGACGTTTAATCCTATAATCAATGAAATTCTCCCACACTGAGAGTGTCTTCTGCACATTTTTTTAAATTCTAAATGTCATTATGAAAAACAGGGAATGCAAAGGCTGTAACAGTTTTACTGAGCACACTCAGACTGGTTAGCACCAGTGATAATTAAGAAAAGAGGAGGAAAAAATGCTTAATAAATTGCCATTTATGTATGTGGATTAAATAAATCATTAAATATTAAGCTGATTTATTTCATTTTCAACAAACTCACCAGTCATTTATAGGGAATTGTCCTGGGCAAACCCATCACAGGAAGATAAATTAAACTATAAGTTACTTACTTTGAAAGTAGGCAGAGACTTACTCCCACTCAGGAACTTTCCTTGGATCCTACTGTCATCCAGGGGGGTGAGGCTTAAAAAAAATCAAACATATTGTTGTATGACAAAGTAGTAAACATTTCAGTGCTAAAGGACAAAATAAAAATTATTTGAAAGAGCATTCTGATGTAGACCTTTTTTTTAGTTTAGTATTCACTCTATAGCAAACCCAAATGCTTTTTCCTCTAACACACAACCACTGTTTACAGAGAACGACTCCCAATTGTAATGCGTTGAGGACTCTTTTTCTCTTGCATTTTGTTTGCAGAAATCACACCTGAAGCACACAATAAAAATTATATGCTATTGATGCTACTCAAGGAACAGATAACAAAACACCCTAATGTCAAAAGTCATTTCATTTTTCCATCAAGAAGAACGAGACCATCTCTAAACATATTAAAATATTATTCACTTTGACAATAAAACTAGTTCCAAGACATGAACTATTGCTATATTAGAGAAGAGAGGCAATCAGTATTTTTCATCTTCTAAGAATTTCTATAATACAAAAAATCCATCATGTCTAATGGAATCAGTAAGTACCTGGAAGGCAAATGTCTTTTCCTATTTCCAGTGTGAAATCTAGTTTGAAACAAGCACTTACAGTTAACTCACCTCCCTAATATCCAGAAAAGTTTGACCAATGATGAATGACTATCATCCATATATTTTTTGAAATGGCATGATTTTTTCATTACTATTCTATGGTACACTGTTGTTCTATTAAAGAGTCCTAAAGGGATGTATATGTAGCGGCACTTAATACTCAACAGTACTACAAATGGTAATATTCCCAAAGGGTTTAATCTAATGCTGTTAGTTTTTCTAAGTTGTTAACTACTATTACCCACTTGCTATTGCCTTTTTTTCTGCTAATCTATAAGAGCTACTACAGTCTGTTACAGTACCAGCAACATTTGTGCTATATATACTAGCTGTGTTCTATGTAAGTATTTTTAAATGTGCTTCATGTGAGATGTCAAATCAAGCAATATGGGTGTTAAGAATACAATTTCATGCATTTCATTATGATAAGCTTCATTTTGACTGAGTTGTAATCATCCTTCATGAATTTAATGGAAAATATACTAAAAAAAGAAATGCACAGGAACATTGAGTAAACTTTTTAAATTACTTTCATATGTACAAATCAGGAACTTCAGTACTTCAATAGCGACAGGTTGATCCTTTCTCTATCAATACGTAAGGTGCTGGTGCGTATATCAGCTGTCGTGGTTCAGTGATCATCTCAGGGGCCATTACAGTTATGTGATTGGTATAGCATATCTAATTCTTCTAACTTTATTCATCTTAAAAAAGCTGAATTATTGTGACGGAATTTCTCTTTGCTTGGGAAAGACAGAATTCTCTCTGAGCTACATACATATTTTTTACTTACTTAAGACTCAGTCAGAACAGCCACTCCACACTGTTTACTTTCCTCTCTGCTGAGGAGCAACCTGTGGATCCACTGAGTTCACTCTTCCTTTGTTCCTAAAAAGCCACTGCTGTGTCACAGATCCAGTGGAGTCGAGTTCCATATCTAAGGCACAAGCAAGCCTACATGAGCTTTTTGTATTATATTGTTTTCACAAGCAGTGAAATGTGACTAAAGGCCTTAGTTCTCTCACAGTGTAGTTCTCCAGACCTGCACAGGATGGGGAAAAATACTATCCTAATTTACTTTACAGAAATTGTTACCATTAAAATTTACTGTCAGTTTTACTGCCAACATTAATTACTTAAGTCAGCAGGACTGTGTGAATCATAATTGTAAGCAGATTGGTTTACACGTTTAATGGGGTTTAGAACATGAAACATTATTGAGATTCGTTAAACAGGAGGCTTTAATGTGGTGCCAGAGATATAGCACAGAAACCATAACATATATACATCTTCAAATCAGCCCTTAAAAGAAAGACTTGCTCAAGGTCTCACTGTTGCATATTTTATTATCTTCATGGCAACTTTCTGTCACCACTACTAAAGCAGCAAGTTCACTGCCAATAGAAATAAATGTCATTGTACCTAAATATCTAAAGCTTCCTAATGACACAAGTGCATTTTACCCCTGCAAACAAATCATCATCTTGAAAGAGCTTCCTTTTACCACCAACCTGAGCTGTATTTGGCAAGACATAAATGATGTGTGCTTCAATATCCTAGTTAAAGCCTCTGAGCTATCTAGCCACTTTTTTTACTCAGATTTTTAAAGGCTGTGCAATATTATTATTTTTCAAAACATGGATTTAAATGGGTTACTTTAATGACGTATTGAATCTTGATTTTTTTTAATTTAAAATTGCTGCTTTCTTTGTTTCATGCATACAATTTTCCAAATATTCTCTGGTTAATGGGACTTTACAAAGTGCAAAATTAACGATCAGTTTTCTTACTTGAAGACCAGTAACTAATGCCTTTCTTCTATATGAAAATATGAGCACAAAAGCACATTATTCAGACTGAACTCTTAGTTACTATGGTGATATCATGAAGCATGGTAGCAAATGTTACTTTAAAGCATTCTTCCATTTCCTATTCAAATGGTTAGTACAAAGAATTCTCCAGTATATTTAGTTAATAGCAGATCCATGTCTTTATTCCTCTCCTGCCAGGCAAACTTATAGACAAAGAGGAGTCATACTGCTTAACAATATTGCGACAGGAGACTGGATTAAAATAATCAATATGGCTTTTAACACATGCTTTTCATTTTAAAAAAACCCTCTAAAATTCCAATTCTTAGATTGTCTCCTGCTAGTAATTGTACTGGATTACATTATACCTAGTATTTTCCACAGCAACAAACTGCAAGAATTACTATACTAAATCAGATGTGTGGTCCATCCTGTCTGACATCCTGTTTTACAGACTGCCTGATCATACATGCCCTAACAAAATGGGCAAGAAAATTTATATATCAGGAGAAGGAGGTTGGTGAGACAACCTCCATGTCTTTCATGCTGTATGGGCCCAGCAAAAAGAGTATGGTTCCAATGCTAGAACTACGTTGGATATTCCACCACGAGACTGCTGGATTAGCTGTAACTTCAAGCTATATAGATTCTAGAGATACCAGGTGGAATATAGTGTTTAAACCACATAAAATCTGCTGGAATTATAACTGAAAGAGTAAAGGTGTTCAAGACCAGGCTGGATAAGGCTTTGAGCAACCTGGTTTAGTGGAGGGTGTCCCTGCCCATGGCAGGGGGCTTGGAACTTGATTATCTTTAAGGTACTTTCCAACCCAAACCATCCTATGATTCTATGATAAACATTACAATGAAGGTCCTCCTTACTTTGAAAATCACTTTAATTTCTAGAAAACAGTACACCTCACATCTCAGGACAGGATCAGATAGTCCTTGTCCTCTCAAACTCATCAAGTAAAGTAAAATTGTTGTTATAGTTGTGTGCACCATGACAAACATGGTACTGCAGCTTTGGACTAGTTCTCATTAAGAGAATGTATTAGCCAAAGTCCCAGGTACAGCAAATGAACATATTTTAATCTGTGAAAAAAAACAATATTTCCTAAGGATCTATTCCTTTCAATTCTACCACTGTCTACAAATCCAGCATTTTATAGTTGCATGGTGACAATATCACCTACTCCTGCATTATCCAACTTTGGTGCCAGCACTGCTAAACAGCTGAGTTTCTCAGTAGTCATCCGCTGCTCACGCTTTCAAAGAAAGGGGCACTCATTTATCAGGGCAAACTAGCCACCTAAAATCAACAGGCATTAATTCTCACTTTGCTAAAAACTAGGAGAGTCATATATTCAACTATATGCATACGTAGAAAGAGATTAAGAAAGCAGAAAAGAGTAGTACTTAAAATAATTCATCATTATATAGTATCGTATTGATTACTATGTACTAGAATAAAATTTTAAAAACAGTTTTCCTAACTACAGTGCATGTGTGACACCAGGAAAGCTTCCTGTTTGGAAAACTAAAAGAAATTATTCTTGTCAAAATAAGACAACAAAAAATTAAGATTCCCAAATTAATTTATCAATAACATTGTGTTGTGCAAGGTAGTTCTTCTATTACAAATCCACCTTCCTCCTCCTGTCTTCTAAATTCTGAAGTACTACTACTTCTGGCCTCTCTTACAAGGAGCCTAAACAAAAAGCCCTCTGTACTCCAACCACGCTCATTCAGTTCCATGTCCTCTTGCTTTCTATATATGCCTTTAAAGTTTAGAATTTTCATAAGTCACTGGTGATTTTGGGGTACCTCCATCTACACTTCTAAAAGCTGCTATAAATTTAAAGCATTTTATGTATAACTGGGAATGTTTCCAGAGAAAGGAAACAGTCAAGGACAATTCACTGAAATTTATTGATTTTAGGGGACAAACACTGCAAAATTACTATAAAACTTTTTTTACCAAGAAAACAAAAAACTGGAAGCAGGGGGGGAAGGAAAAATGCTTATTTTGGCACTTCTGAAACAGTTCATTTTACAAGGAATTTAGTATATCTAAATAATTTTTTATATATATAGTTGGGTATGGTCACTCATGTGAGTTGGGAGACCAAAGGTAACTTTCTTACTCTGAGCGAGGTCAGGAAGGGCTAGGACTTGGTGTTCTACCCTGAGTGAACACTGTGCCCCTGAACCACATCACGAGCAAGAGTGGCACCTCTGCCTCAAGACCTCCTTTAGGCAAGCCCAAGATCTCTAAATTTCCTCTGCTTAGCTAGAAATGGCTACAATAGAAATGCAATATATCCTTTCAGGTTCCTTAAACCTTTTTTCCCCTCCTTACTTTCTAGAAGCAAAATATTAAACCTATTTTGCATCCAAGTTCAGCCTCCTCAAGCTAAACCTGAAGCACTCAGCATGCTTGGAAGAAAGTGACAACTGCTTAATAATCCCACACGTGACCCATCAGTGAGGTTGGTCATTGTGAAATTTCATATGTATGTTAGACACAAAGGTGGAATGTCTCTTGCTTTTAAGTTACTCCTCTGTAATTTATATTATCTAAAAATAATGTCCTTGCTTTCAGAGACTGGCCTTCTAACTTTTATTCATATAAAGCTTGATTTTACAAATTACTAAGGGCTGAAGGTTAGACATAATTTATAGGCTTAATTTTAAACATACAGCTAGTATTAGTGATTTAAATTACATTACAGACAAATACATGTTCACATGTTCTTCTGTCTCCAGTCAAAGATGATCTAGCAACCCTTAGAGCTAAAAAACCCAAGTAATTACATGGAATTAAATAAATTTAATTGAATGAGTGTTGCTGGACTGAGATCTTTAATTTGCAAACAATATTGGAATTGTTTTCCCTCAAGTACGCTAAAAAAAAATTATTTTTTTTTTAGAGATTCACCAGTAATCAATCCTGAAAGACTTCCAGACTGCTCCTGCTCCCAACAAAACAAAGATATCCAGCTGAAGTCTGCCAAAATTTCAGACTGTGAACTTGTTAGATGAATGGACAAACATACTGAAATTATGAGACTGGCTCTCAATTAAGAAAATTTCAAAGATACTACTGGCAATGACTTCCCATTTACTTTCCAGGATAATTCCTTACACACAATATTAACCAATGTTAAGCTTATTTTAAATATTTAGGAAATTTTAAATATTTAAGAAATCTACACTCTATCACCTTCCTCAAACATTTCAGAATCCCATCAGAGAATTCCAGATGTATATTTGAATATATGATGTATATAATAAAATCACTCCAAAAAGTCAGCTTTGTTGATTCATCACAGTTCAAATGACCATCCTCAGACAAACAGCTAAAGCATATATTTTTGGTAAATCATTTATGCTGTCTAATGAGGACAATTTAATTTAAAATTTTCTTTTTAAATTAAAATCCTAAGTAAATCTAAGTGTCATGGCAATACTGGTTACAGTGATTGCTTGACCAAGTCCATAGCATCTAACCTCCTTATAAAAAAAGTATTATAACTGATACTTTTTTGTGGCCTACAAAAAAGAAAGGGTAATTATGCTTTGGCATTTCACACATCACTACAGAGATGAAGGAAAATTGTCTTCCTTCACTCAGGTTTATACATGTATGGCTGTATATTTATATATTGGTACACGTTGATAGGATTTTCACATCTTGTCAGGCATCAACCATTGGTTCTGTCAGAACAAGCCACAAGACTGCGACAATGAATGGTATGATCCATTCCACTCCATATGATCCACCTAAAATTCCATTTTCTCATTATCTTCAGAGAAATTATTATACAGACCTTTTTCTTCAGTTACATAGTGCTTTTATTGAAAGCTGATGCTTTACTCAAACTGATACAATACATAAAAGGAGACATAATCCTCATCTGGAGAGTTTCTCAGTAACAAAGAACGCTATTAAACTCCAGAAAAGTTCTGACTTTTTTTTTCTTTTTATATGCACATATATGTACACACACAGAGATCACATACACACACACATAGATGGCACTAAGAACATGAAGCTAATTTTATTTAAATATTTGGTGTATACTATGCCAGGAGGCATTATGGGAGAAAGAGACATGAGGCTAAGATGAACCTGAGTGGGCTGAAATGTCACAAATGTCAAAAATGTAACAACGTTCTTTTACTAGAAATTAGAAGCACCTTACTGTAAAGAAACTGAATTTATTTTATTTTATATATGTATATATATAGACATATTTACCTCCTGTGGTTCTCCCACAAATGTAGCCAATAAAATGATGAAATTTGAAAATGACGATTTGCCTCTTTCTAGAAAGAGCCACAAAAAAGATTTTTATTTTTTCCCTCTTTCTAGAAAGCAGCACAAAAAAATTGTTTTTTTTTCCTTTGGCACATATTTATCCTATATTATATTGAGCAGGATGCTATTTATTACTCTTATATAATAAACTTCAGAAATTAGTAGGCACTGGACATGACGGTTTAAATAATGGTTCAAATAAAACAAAATTAGCTTTTCTGCTCATATGTGACAATGTACTACTCTTAATGGGCCTCACAAACACAAAAGATCAGCCCTCATGAGGAAAGGTTGAAACACTCCACAAGCTGAGCAATTTAAACTCTAAACTTTTAATAGAAGACATAAAGGTCAGATATGTACCACTGTCTCTAGACACATAGATATGTTATCTCCTTCTCGGAAGGAGAAGAATTATTAGAGAGAGATAGTAGATGAGAATCAAAAATTAGATCCAGGCACTTCTGCTAGAAACAGCATCAGGTGAAATCTCACCCATGAGATGATATATTCTCACAAACTCAAGTTCTAAAAGATCTGCTGCTCAAAGAAGAATATTCAAAATAAGCCCCAAAGCATGACTATTTTTGCTGAGCATCCCTTTATTCTTACAATACCAGTTATGTGAACTGTTAGGCTCACATTAACATATTGGAATAACTGGAAGTTTGAGTAATAGTAATTCAATAGTTAGGGAGTAAAGATGCTGAAATTTCATCAGAAAGGGTGACCCTGACTGTGGATGGTTGGATAATTGAGATTTAACTGTATTTTCCTTTTCAAAAAATATCCAGAATGCTATCTTGCTTTGAAATAATGAAAAACAAATGAAAGCTACACAGTTAATTTGATTTATTTCAGCCTCCCTCCAAAGCATTGTTTCTCCCATCTATTCAGTTCCTGCTATTGGTTAGAGCTGATCTCCTTCCTAAATGAGCCTCTTTGAAGGGATAAAAATATTTATAAATAGAAAACAAATCAAGTAAGCAGACAGAGCAGTGTCTCTGTGATTGCTGAGCTGTGACAAAGGTTTGGCTTTTTTTTTTTAAGTAGGAAAGAGAAAAGAATTTTGATGAACTCTTTTAACATGTTTGGAGTTCTTAATGGAATTGATAAATTAGGAGATGTATCACCACTAACCCTGGAGTAGATTTAGCTTGGCAATGACTGGCTAATCCACAGGGGCAGAGCACCAACTGGGGCGAATTATGTAGCACATAATAAGCTATGTTTAATGGCAAAACCATTCGCATAAAAAAAAAAAAAAATCAGGATTCTGGTTCTCATTCAGATCCTGCTAAACTCAGCCATGTAGTTGGAAGACAATAACTTTAAATGTTGTTAGCAAATCTGTAAACATAAATGGTTTTAAGGAAGAAGCATTGGTGATATATAGAAAAGATAGGAATTTAAACAGGAGACAAAACAATAGCTTTTACATATCTCATGGATCTAGAGTTTCAGGTCTTAAAATCATGCCTCGATCAAACTGGAAAGCATGATAAAGTTGAGACCCTCTAAATTTTAGCAGTTAGCACAAACAGAAGACATGAAAATGACTCTTGTTTCCCAGACACTTCATCAGAACTTCAAAAGACACCTTGTTTAAGGTAATTTGCACTGAGTTTGGTTTGCATTTGTTCAAAGTTTTATAATTAAAAAAAAATAATCCCATCATTGTGTCTGACTTTACCACAAAACCAACAGAAAGCTCAGTAATTAAGGCACTGCTTAGCATCCTTAATTCAAGTAAAATCCTTGGCTATATGCACAGCTCTTCTTCAAATGGGTAAAGAGAACAAAACAAGAAAGCCGTGGCAAAATAGAAGAAACAAGAATATAAATATACTGTCTTCTACATAAGTAACAACATCCTATAATTGTTACATTCCCATTCCCAGAAGAGATTCTTTTAGCCCATAATTATTCCCCACCAGTGTATTACTTGGAAAAAGAAGACTAGGGTTTGGTTTTTTTTCCATTAGCCTCCTCTTTCAGTTCCCTTTCTATGTATGCTTTAGCACCAACTGATTCATTGCCCAGTTAAGTCAACTGCAGGTACTTCAGAACTTCTTCATGAATATTCACAGAGCTCAATAGAAAAGTTGCCCCAAAATCAAATTTTAATTAAAAACTAGGACAGCTGTCACATAGACAAGTAACCCTGAAGAGGTGTTTTGTTAGAAGAAATGGAAAGAGAAAAGTTAACCATGAAAAAGAGACTTGCCTGGATTTTTACCCTAAACAACAGGGGAAATGAGTTAAAATATCTCTCAAAAATTGATATATATTGTATTTTCTGAAGTTAACACTGTCATCCTTTCAGCAAAATACTTGTGTTGTATGTTGCTTATGCAGGAAAGGAAGAATTCCTTGTGAAAAATGCCAGGCTTTCAAACAGTTTTAGAAGGTCTAAGGGATGTTTAACAAATTTTACTAAGAACTCTTCTTACCTATTCGCAGCCAATCTTGCTGTAGACAAGGCTTCTTTGACATGAACAGGCCCTGGGAGAGGATTTTCAGACAAGCAGGGCAGGCTGCACATGATGCTGCTGTACCCATTGTGTAACCCGAGGCAGAGCTCTTATTGCAAACTATATTTACTAATATTAGAACACAAGGAGCCTATTGTTTATATTGTTATGACTCAAAGAACTCAGTCCCCCTTTTATTTTTAATTATCAGTCCATTGCTATGCAGTTGCAATTTGAAATTAAGAAATAAACTAGCCTTTACAGAAACAGGCAAGAACATCTTTTCCTACACCCATGGAAATCCATACAAACTCAGGCACTGTGTAAGCCAGTGGGATGTCTACACCTTGCACATCCACTACAAGACTTCATGGAATTTCAAGATTATTTTCCATATGCCCATCAAGGGATTACTGGACCTCTGCTGAACTGCAAATTCTATACCAGGGCCATAGCCCACCCTTCTAACTTACATGGACAATATCAGGACTTTCCAAACAGAAAGAATGCTGTCTGTTCCTCATGCCAAGGCATTGGTAGTACCAAGGTACTGAGCTGCTCAGTTCCCTTCTTCACACTGCACAACTCAGGGATTCTGTGAAACAGATACAGTGTCAACATGCTTTGTAAAAACATGCATATTTGACAAGACATATGAAAAAACTGAGGTTGAACAGGCTACTTTAATTTTGGGTTTACTTAATTTTAGAAATCTTGTGGGAATAACTATTAAGAACACTAGGAATGGCACATCAAAGTCAATATTGCAATTTTTAAATTGATTAAGAACCTTCAGCATTAGAGAAGTGGTGGTAATTTTCAGAGACCCAGACTTCAATCACACTTTGGACAGAAAATATTTTCTACTTTTTAAACACTCACTTTGCATTTCTCTTCTATTAAAAAAAAAAGTTCAAAGAAAATGCTTGAGCCATTCTTTCATAATCTCTATTAGTACATATGTTCCTTGAGCCTGAGCTATCATGTCTGGGTCTTATCCAGTGAAGCTTATAAAGTGTTTGATCTGGAGCTGTTTGGTTTTGTGCCTGCTGGACCAAGGCCCATTGGACTCACCTGACCTTAAAAGAGTTGCTGTTGACTCAGACATCCTTAATTCAGCTGTCAACCTTAGCAGTAGTTTGACTGAAGTTAAAGTTAAAAAATCCTTTACCTAAGCTCATTTGCCAAAATCCACACAGTCTGAGGCATCCTTTTATTAAAAGAGATCTTTCACTAAGCTTTTTATTAATAAACACAAGAAGAATACATCAAACACATTAAAATCCCTATGTGTTGTAAGACAAAACTATACATGCCTTTTAAAAATAATGAGGCATTTTTTCGTACTCAACCATGAAGAGGGTTAAGGCTCAGTGGAACTCAGATTTGACAATTTCAAGTAATTTTTTATTAATTACTTCATGGCAAAACGCTGACCATAATGTATATGAGAAGATGTACTCTGACGTGTTCATAGAACTCACAAACTAAAAGCAAGAACTATTGCTAAGGTTTTCCCATTAAAGGCACTACAGTAAAAAAACCAACAACAACAGCCCCACACCAAAACAAAACAAAAACCAACCAACAAACCCAAAGCTGGTTTAAAGTTATTTATGTTAAGTGCTTAAGTAAGGCAGTGAACTACCATTATATTGCAGAACTCATTAAACACCATGCATTTAAAATTTATCTGACCTCCACGTCATACTCCTAAAACAAAGATTGCAGGTCATACTTACAGTACAATTCTAGTAGTGATTCTCAAAAAAAAAAAGTCTTTCTAAATATCTATTTCAGACTGACTTATTAGAACGTTATCTGGCTAGAATAGTTAATATGGTCTTTACCGCTGTAAACAGGTGGATATCTGAAAAAAAAAAACCAAATTGATGGTATTATTTAAGATGTTTACTGGAATAATATATCCAAATTCTTTTCTCCACACACTTAAAATGATATTGAAAAATTTGAGAAAGTAGAGTAACAAACTGCAAGAATGATTTAAAGACTGGAAAATCTGCCCTACAGAAAGAGATTTAAGAGTTTCAATCTATTTAGCTCATCAAAGTCAAGCTTAAGGGATCTATAAGTACAGACACGGAAAGAGGATATCTTACACCAGAGGGCTTTTCCACATAGCAGGCTAAGATACAACTATATGCCTTGACTGCAAGTCAAAGCTTGCTAAATGTAAATTAGAAATAAGGTATGTTTTAAACAGTAAGAATTATTAACCAGTGAGGAAACTTAATAGGGGATGTCCTGGATTCTCTCACATTTTCAGTGTGAAATTTTTCCTTTTATTTCTTAAAAGACATGATATGGCATGGCTTGATGTTGAGTAAAATGATTATGAGCCTATTGCTGTAGTCTCCTGAAGACAGCTCCAAGTTTGTGTTCTCTCTCTTGAAAAACTGGTGACAAAGCTTGTGTCTAGTCTGTTCTGCAGAGGCAGAGAAAACTCTGGTCCATCTGCACTATAGTCATATCCCATGAATGTTCTGTGGGGTCAACCAAAAGGTTGATGCTATTTCTGTTCAATAATAACAATTAGAAAGACACTTTCATGGTGAATTTACTTGATCTACTGTATGAGATTAATCTCCAGAATAAGCCTTCAGAAAAGACCTCTTTCTCACTGCTGGTTATTGCTATACCCATAATCTCATCACAAGAGAAACAGAAAACAGTGTGCATGTGGAATGGAAAATTTATTATTAGCTCAGTTAATGTTTTAACAGGCTAAAATTCGAAGAAGTGGGCAGACACCCATTTGTGAAATAAACTTATTGAAAAAACCTCAGATAAGGCTCAGCAGTTTCTCTGCCAAAAGAAAAAAAATATCAGCAAGCAACAAGAACAACAAAAAAAACCACAAAGAATGTTCATTACTCATAGAATCACAGAATCAAATCATATAATAGAATCAGAGAATGGTTTGGGTTGGAAGGGATGTTAAAGATCATCTGGTTCCAACCCCCATGCAGGGATACCTTCCCCTAGACCAAGTTGCTCAAATCTGAAAGTAAGAAGCAGAGCAGTTACATACTTAAAATTTCTTCAGATAAACAGTAGATTCTTCAGTTTTTCTGAGATTAATTTCCATCTGAATTGGAATAGACGTAATTGAATTTTGGATCAGCCACAGAGACCACAGTTAATAAGCGCTGAGTGTAGGACTGAAGAGACTTGGGTTTTAATCTCAAAATAGAGTTGCTTGGCAAATGCCCTGCAGAAGAACCACAGTAACAGCTTGAAGAACTGGTTGTTCTGGACCACTAAAACAGTGCAAATAGAAACAATTATGAATAAAAGTATACAGGAAAACATCTTAAATATAAATCCTGCCTCCCCAGAATCCAGTATCAAAACCTTGTTGATTCTAGGGGTTCGGTACTGTCTTTTCTAAAGACAAAGGAATGGCAGGCACCTTGCAGAATTAAATACTCTCCCACGAAATACTTACTGATAAAAACCTCTATTCAATGAAGTAAATGCACAAAACAGACCATAAGGAATGAACTTTCAAAAATTGTAACTGAACAGGATTAATTTATTTCTATAGTTTTCACTGGGACCTTTTTCTCCTATGTTATTGCTGGTGCCAGAACCATTATTTAAGAATTGCTACATTGAAAGTACATAATTAAAGCCTCTATTATGCAGCAGAAATGGTTTGTGCTTTACTTCCAAGTTATAGGATTATTGAATTTTTTTCTCTTAATTAAGCATTATATGTTAATTTTGCTTTCTTCCCTTAGAGTCATTAGCATATAAATACAGGCACTGACTGTATCTGCACTTCTCTGTAAAAGATTAAGTTTTTAAATTCCAATGGACTAATGGTTTATTAAAAAATAAACATGCTTCATGAAATTATTGTTGCTCTAACGCTTCCATTAATAAATGCACATCTAGAATAGAAGTCATTCTAAAACTAATTTCGACAAGATGGACAAATTAATTTTTAAATAATTGAATGAATATATGCTATTTTAAATGCTATGCTTTCTTTAAAATATATGCCTTTGCTTTAGAGGTTATTTTCTTTTCCATTTCAAATCATTCAAGAAAAATAGGGTTGAGCATTTTTTTGGTTGACATTTCTTATTTTTTGTAACAATTCAAAAATATCATTTGATATATCCTTAATATTAAGTATTGAAGATCGTGGCCATATTCTGAGGAAAGTTGCTGAATTGGAAGTCTCAGAAATATGTTTTTCTATGAAATAGGAGAAATGAAATTAAATTGCCAAAAATGTCAGGTATTTATGTTCTTCACATTCTATCCATTCTTTGTACCGTCATCAATTGAAACTGTCATCATGAGACACGCAAAGACCATGCATTCTACCCAGTGCTAGAGATAAGAACCACAACATCACTGCTGAAAACCAAAGGCTGCTGTGTGAGAGACAGTATGTTTACTTTCAATTTTACACAATATTCATCCAAGAGGGCTGACAAAGAGCCCCTGGCAGAAGGGGGATGTTACTCCTACCTTGTGAGTTCTCACCCAGCTTCCAGAGTGTAGTAGAAGAAGCTGTGACAGAGTCACAGCAAAGAGCAGCATTCACACCTCAAGCAAGGAGCCAACAAAAAGATCAAGAAGCACACAGACATGGGCTCCACGACTTGGGCACTTTTTGTTTCAGTCTATGTTTTGGAAAAATAGGACTGATTTGAAAGATAATTCAGTGTTAACTAGCATAATCTTCCTCCTATAGCTGGCCAAATGTCAGGGTCTCCTCTGTCTTATGTTGACAGCCTTTATAAATAATGATGTCTGTTAATCCATAGGGAATTTCCACATCTTCCTTTGCTTATGAATCAGCTAGTGAGCTCTTGGCAGCTGACCAGAAAGACAGCACCTTTTTTCTACTGCATTATCAATTGGAAAAGTTTGTTACTGGTCTCTGCTGCAGACACATTCTTTCACATGCTAAATTGTCTCAGGCAGACCTATTGTAGTGAGGTTAATGCACTAAACCCATTTGGCCAGATTGCACCAAACTATTACTACACAGACTCAATTGCATCAGGTATTCATATCTTTGAGGCGCCAAAGAGTTTTTTGTGACCTTTTCAGTAGTTAATGTATGTTCTGCAACAGCTTCTCTGGCAAGTTTCTTACAGTAGTGCCCTATAGGTTATATAGACCACTGAAACAACTACCTATCCTGAACACATAGAAAAGGGGTGAAGATAAATGACATGGGAAACAATAAGCAATTCAGTGTTCCACATAGCCTCAGTTCTGCTCTGCAAACTCTCCATCCAACTCAGAAAATATTGTCAAATCCCACTGAAATATCATACCAGAGCAAGAAAACACTAATTCCCCTTCTACCTCAGGCAAGACACACATAAAAACACCTACCTCATTCTCTGTGGTAGGGTTTATCAAGTAACATCTCAGCTCTCCCTGTAGCCTTCTCTAGCCTCCTCCTCTTTCTACAGCATTTTATTTTTGTTTACTCACTTCCATTTTTTCCCCTCCTCATAGTGCTTTAAAATAGTAAATTAGGTACTCTGTACTGTGAAGGTACTATCAGAGAGAGGAGCATTGTAAAGAACATGGTATTATAAGTATATACATTCAGCAGGTCACAGATCTGCATATATAATCCTCGTTCCAGGCAACACCTGCCAGTTAACAGCAGCATTGTGGAGAAGAAAACATCTGGCTGTAGTTAATGAGCTTTTTTTTCAGTCTCCTTCAATGCTAATAGCACTGAGCAAAGGTGATGGTGGAAGGCTATCTGCTTTACTTTATAATGCAATAGTGCAATGCTACTGATGTTCCAGCCTACAGTGTATTTAATTATCTCTTCATGCATTGTTCTCTTGTGCATTATTAATGGTTTATTATTACTTTTAATTATTATTTTTAATATGCCATGGCTTTCCCAAACTTGTTCTCAAAAAGCACAACAAAAATGCAGTAATGTAAAAATCTAGGAAATTCTTAACGATCAATAAACCTGAATAGCCACAATGGCATTCATAAATATGCTAATTTATGTCAACATGACTTCTATCTATTATATACATTCTAAGACTGCAAGCAAGGATGAGGCTGCTGGTAAAACGACAAGGAAAATGCCTTTATTTGTCCATTCCTTTCAAACAAAATTTTATAGTACTTAGAAAAATATTGCAGTATTTTAACTAATGTAATATTCACAGCATACAATAAGAAGGAACTATTCAAATACGGAGGCAAAGGACAGTGTGGGATCTAGTGGTAAGGAATTTTGTTATCTATGTCAAATCATAAAGACTTTTACTTGGGGAGTACCAGGAGAAGCGACAGGCTATTGGCTTTCAAAGCTAAGTCTGAAGTAAGAAAATGCAGCTTTGTTCTTATGTTTTTATTTCATTTATGTAAAAACATGAAAGACAGACTCAAACAGATCCAATGCATTATAATAACTAGGATTGTTGCTGGCAAAAAAATGTATTCACCAGAAGACCCTGTAAAGCCAGTTGCTAAAAAAGTTTTGCATTGAAAAAGCCAAAGAAAAATCACAATATCAGAAAAAAGTTTTTAAAGATTGCTTTAAAAGTTGAGACACTTCCTATTCATGGAAGCTGTATTATTTAGTAAAGGACAGACAGACTTCTGCCCACAGAAGATAACTGATTTTGATGAAACCAGAATTTCCTACTGGACAAGTAAGAGATATTTGTCTCAGATCTGTATCTCTGTATAAAAGACAGTTTTCAAAGATAACTGTTGAAGGTAGCAAACGAACTTGGGGCACTGCTTGCTAGAGGTAGATGGACACAGGGGCCTGTTTTAAGAAAATGTTTGGTTTGGTTTTTTTGCCCTCCAGTTCAACTCAATCAGACCTCCCAACTGAAATGCAGCCTCTCAAATAAGTAACCAGCTTAGAATGACTTCTGCCAACCTCAGCTGAGCCTAACAATTTATCTTTGTGTTTAGATAGATACTCATCATCAAGTATCTAACTGCCTTCTCCAAGAAGTAATACAAGAAAGATATTTCTCTTCTTTTTTGCTGGATTGTAAGAAGAGGTTTCATAGGTAGTATCATTTTATTTAAAAGTCCAGTGAGGCTACTGTTTTAAAGCATTTGTGGGAAAGCTTGGGTCCAAAGATGAATTTTGCATTTTCTTAGAAATGAGAAAGCAAAAGTTATCTCAAATTGACTTGCCTTGGTGAAAATTCTATGGTCGCAATAAAGTTTCCAGCCACTGTCCCTTAACTCAATTTACTGTACTAAATAGCTGTTGTGAAAATTTTATAGATAAAAACGGGACCCTTTTGAGGATTACTGCATGACAGATTCTGCCAATTAGACCATCAATAGAGAAAAAAAAAAAAAAAGACCTCCACTGTATACACTGCCCGACCCCTCTTCACAGGCCAGAACTTCAGTTATTCAATTTGCCATGTAAATGAGCTGGATATTCTTTCTGGAAAAGTTTAAAAAAAAAAAAAAGACAAAACAAGAGAAACGATAACACCAAAATCCCTCCTTCCCAACTGCTAACTGTAGCTTGCCAGCAAATTAATTTTTGAGAGAACCAAATCTCTGGTTTCTCAGGCAGAAACAGAATAGAGTTATACATCATTGCTCTCAAAAGCTGGGTCAAGTAATTCATAACTCTCCACTCCAGGGTCACTGAAAAACAGTAATTTGGCTTAAAATGTTCAGAAGCAAAAAATTAACCTATCCTTGTTCAAGCTACCACTTACAGGTAACACTGTGGTTCTGCATACACAGTTTTAAATTAATACATGAGCTGAAAAGGTAATTAATTTATTACAAAGGGCTATTTTTATAGGTTATAGCAATGGCTGCAAGCTTAAAGGTTTTCTGGTTTAAAGAGTAATATTAAGGAGGTTTTTTTTGAAGATCAAAAGAAGATAGGAAAAATTATTTCTGTAAGAAGCAGTAGTCTTCTGAAGCAACGTCATTGACTTTTAGCTGTGATGTGATTTCCTTTGGATATAAATGTGCTGAACCTCAGTGAGGATGCAGAACAGCCAGCTAAAGGGAAACTTCAAAAAGCCCTGAAAAAGAGAAACCTGCATAAAAGTTCACAGTAATTTCTGCATACAGTTCTGGAAAGGAAAGGACTTTGTAACATAAGTTCTCAATTTGCAATTTAAGGTGTGCTGTTCATCTAAGATGCTTTTCTTAAGACCGCTTTTTGGTTTAAGATTCAGACAGACAAAAATTAGCCTTTAGATGTTTTCTCTTTTTAAAATTCTGTTTCTTCTTACATTTCAGAAGCCTGAAAGTCTTCAAAATGGGGCCTTCTTTATGTAGCTTTTTGGACAAAAAGAATAGCATCTTACTGTATCATTTTCTACACTTCTAATGTGAAATTTTTAAAAAGTAACTCATCTCAGTGAATCAGAATGACTAATCATTCAATACCAATGGATAAAGAAATTGAGAATAGCTAGAATGAGGCTGTAAAATAAAGCATATCCTATCATAACACAATTTTAGTATTTTAATACATTTCAAATATCTTTCCAATTATGAAAAAATAAAAGACTATGATTCTTAAAAGTACTGGGAAAAGCTCCAGGAGGCACAGGAAGCTTAATACAAGCCATATGCAAATATAGCTCTGTGACTTTGTTATAAGTATATGGCATATGTAAAAACATAAGTATACTGGTTTTAAAATTCTTTTTTAAAATTGGCAATTTTAATCTCAGCTATATTTTGAAACAAATATAACAACTTGCCCAACAGAATAAAATGTAAATAGACAGTTCTCATAGCGATGACAGAGAAACATAGAAGAAAAAGCAGAAATAAAAAAAAATGGGTGGGAATGGTAAGTACCTAAAAGCAAGGTCCTTTGGCAAAATATTGATAGACGTAATGAAGTACCATTACAGGATATTAATACAGTAACTCATACTCTTGCTGAACACTGAAATAGTGGGTCTTATAAGATGAATTAATACAAGACAAGACAGTCACAGATTCCGGGAATGACAAGTTGTCAGAGTCTTCTCTTAGAGCCAGCTCACATGCTTGTAAAAGCTGTAACTCAATTCACAGTGCAAGAAACCATACAGAATCAACAATGTAATTTATATGCTAGCAGCAAAGACACCACATCAGATAACACTGATATAGGAGAAAGACAACATTGATAGGAGCAGTAGCCCCTCTACAGCTGTAACACAGGAAACCAAACTGGCTTTGTAATAGAGAACAGACTGTAGAAAACATAGCAAGGCATCAGGCCAAAATAGGAACTAAATGTCCAAGAGGACATGGGGATGTGGCAACTGTTACAGAAATAATATTTTCCAGCAGCACTTGGGTCACCAAGAACAATCTTGATGGGATGCAATCATCAGATAATGAACTCCTAGGACATACTGTCATTAGTACAGACCACAGGGAAGCCTCCAAATAGACCAAATATATTACACCTCAGGCTGTCAGTGCAGAAGCGGACTTCCTCATTAGCAGTCTCTTTCTGTCCCTTTTCCCATCACTATAACCAGGATTATGATCCGTCTGTGTGTTGTTCTTGTTGTTCCATGCAGAATTTCAGTCCCTTGGTGGGAAACCATGGAAGTTCTAGAAGGAGCAACTGTAAATATCTGTTTCATCATGACTACCCCTAAACTCTACTCACATAAGCTCCCACAACCCCAACCCCAGCATTTAGAACACATCTAACAAAAAGATTGATCCGATACATATATAACACATCTGCTGAAGACCAAGTGCTTGATGAACCATTTAAAAGCTGCCTCAGTATTTTAACGACAGAGATAAAGCAGGACTGCCATGATTCTGCTGCAAGGTGGACACCATTTGGGCACTCCACAGCTGTTTGTTCAAGGGTGGGATTATTTTTAAGGCTTCTCATGTTTTGGTGGTATCTATCAGATTCTGTTCCCCAAACACTTCAGGGAATGAGGGTACTCCACAACGCTGTAAAGAAACTGCTTAGCATTTATGCAAGCCATCTAATATCAGGGGTCTAATAGGGATAGATGTATGGAAAACGACATAACAATCCAAAATGCATATGCAAGTAGAACTCTTCCCAACACAGGGGGGCTAAATTCCAAACAGCGCATTTTGAAAAGAGCCCAGCTCCTACTTGATGTTCTCCGCATCCTAATTCCTGAATTTCCTTCTCTGTGTTTATATTATTTGACACTTGAAAAAGCCTAACAACAGTAAATGAGGGTATCGCACACAACTGTTTTTTTGATTGAATACCTGACTTTAAGCTTTGATAAGCTGCTTCCGGTTTTGAGCAAAGTGGACAAACTAAACAAAATTTTGCCAATACATTACATCCCTGTTCAAGGTACACACCAATTCTAGCTATAACAGCTACTGAAATACATTGCCAATGCTTTAAAATATCCAAAATTTTGACTGTTGCTTTCTCCTGCAATATTGTAGTCTTTACCGTGAAAATGAAGAAAATCCCATAACCATACTCACATGTATAACATCCTTTTACATATCAACCATCATCTGTAATGATTGCAGTCCTGGTGACAAACCCTGCACTGACACCTGAATAGCTTAATAAGAAAAGGCAGTTTTATATTGCCATAGTACCCTGCTTTTTTTAAAAGATGAATTATAAATTTGGAATTACTATAATTTTTTTGAAAAGTGTAGACATTTGATGGAAATGTTAATAAAGAGTGTAATGTTGGGTTTTAAAGCTATACAAAAGAGAAATGAAAATAGAGCACAAAATTGGACTACTTCTACTGACAGAAAACGTAGAGAAACAGCTGCACCAAATCAGTAGTATGTAATGTTATAATCTATAGACAGTTTTCTGGGACACTGCGGCAGAGTAAGAGTGAAGTGCTAATTTATTCTTTTTCTTTATGTTCAACATATTAATTGCCATTTGTCAGTGTACGGCCTGCATTTTTTTCTAGTTTTTTGCGCTCTGTTGCTAGATACAGTATTGATTCAGGGCTGCAGTCTACAGCTATCTAGCTTACTTTGCCATTCGGTGAAAAATACTTGGATGTAAAATCTCTTCCAAACAATGTTGAGGTAACAATTTGTAGTACTGTAATAACTACTCTGGTGGTTAGTAAGACAACAGGTGGCAATCAACCATTTTTGCATTGATGGAGTTTTGTACAAAGCACTGGGAATATCACTGTGAATTGGCATGTGGTAGCATATTACCCAAAACTGTTCTAATGCACATCTGCTTCCCCTGAAAATAAACAAATAGAGAATGGGCATAAAAAAGGAGCATACACTTCCTTTGTTAAAAAGTCTACGTAAATAACTGAACATAAAAAATTATGAGACCAAAGCAAAGGACAGTAGCTGTTCCAGTTAATTGGTGCATTCTTTCCTACTAGATCAAAAGCACAGCTGTTGAAAGGAGTAACTCTGAAAGCAAGAATAAAATTGCATTGGACTACACCAGAAATGAATTTGGTTTCTGCTGGTACTGAATACACAGAAGGCTGATAGCAAGGAATACTGTTTATCAAGGTAAAGTCATGTTCCAAAGGTCAAGGAATAGTGACTCTATACCTGTCCTTTAGCTTTTTCTGTTGCTTAAGGTTTTTTAAAAATTTCTTAGGGACCTTATGTTTTTTTCACATTTGTACAGATGCACATTTGTGACTCCCATCAGCCCCTCAGAAAAGTACAATATTAAATGTTCCACCTTGCAATAAAAAGAAAGACTCCAAATTCACAAGATGGTGGGTCTCCATGACTAGTTCAAGATTGTGAAGACCTTATGACCCTAAAAGTTAGTCTTGTGTCTCTAAAGTTGTCCTTTATAATCTAAAGCTGGAAAGCTGCAAGGACAGACTTGGTGAAGAATAATGAACTATATCAGAAGCATTAAAAAAAAAAAATCTTTCTACTCTGGCCTTCATCAGTCATTAATAAGCACTGCAGCTTCTCCCAGCTTTCTGTTTACAGCAACACATCCCAGAAAAGCATGTCTTGATATAACATGAGATCCTGCAGATGAAATCAAAGAGCAGTGATACTAAAAGTGCCTACCTGATGTGCATTCTCCCAGCTCAGAAAAAAATTCTTTCTTTCCCAACAATTGCATTCGTTCACAATACAACAAATCACAGTCCTTTCTGAACACCAGTTTCTACTAAACAATGTTCCTTCACATTTTAAGCTTTGGGCTCTTTACTGCCTCAGGCAAGCTATAAAATGAGATTTCTTATCGCCATTTAACTAATCTGTTCCTGGTTAACATCTTAAAACAGAGGAAACATATTTGCCTCAAGCTTTCACTAAGTAGCCAATTTTCAACTCTCAGGTCTCTTTGTATGTGATTTATTTTTTCTCTTTTTTTGTGATTTTTTTTTTTTTACTTTGTTACATTTTGTTTCTCTGTATCTTCAAATCTTTCTGTTTCCTCTCAAAATTTCTATTACTCTGGCATTTATCTTGCAGTCTTTTTCCGTCTAATTCACCTCTCCATTTTCTGGTACAGCTTGTTTTCAGTCTCTTCTCTGCCCCCGTTAGCCTTGCACATCAACCACCTTCTCCCTTCTATACTTTTGTCAATTCCTGTCAGGACCCTGTGGACTTTAATACAGAACCCTCAACATATTCCTCACTTACCTTTTAACCTCTCAAGTTCTCCTCTCTTCCCTACACATGCACAGCCATGTGCACATCCACACAGGCACAAACGCAGAGGTTCCTTGGAAGCAGAGAGACACAATCTCTGTTTATGTCTACAAAATAGTCCACTTTCTTCACATAGACTCTTCATCAAGTGTATCTTCCCTTTCCAAAAGTATAAAAAAGGGTCTGTAGAGAGGAAAATCATAGATTCTTCATCTTTTTTTCTAGAGAAGCAAAATCATTAACTCTCTTTTTCAGCTTCATTTGCTGATTGGTGTTGGACCAGGGGCATACGTGTTAGTTACAATTAGATAATTAGGGAGAAGAGGTTTATTGTACGACTACATATAATTGCCTACTCACGGGGAATGAGTAAAGTGAAGACATATTAGAGAACACCAGGATAATATGAAGAAAACAGAAGCAGCTGCTACTTTAGGAAAAGGTTTCCTATCTTGCTTCCTGAGTTCACGTGTGTTTACACTCCACTATCCTACCATCGCATACCCCACATGCGATTAGGTTCAGCACTTCTGTATCCAGCATATTCTGGAATTTATAGTACCACTATCATTTTTAGAAAGGCTTCTATAAAAAGACAACACTTGTTTGCCCACAAAAACATCCTCTTTTTGTTTGTATGATTAATTTGAGGTAAATAAGTTACTTGGTTATTTCTCTGTGTTGAGTTTTCCAGGTTTGCAATAAGCTGAGATATGTGCCTCCAATCACCTTAGCATTGTCATTTATTTTGACAAAGTGTAATAGAAGTTATTTTGATGAAAGAGAGTGAACCATATTAGAACTGGACAATCTGGTCTCGGTTGTGACAGATTTCAGCATGCCATGCAGAATAAAAATAATTGGTAGTAGAAACAGATCTATTTTTCCCTTCCAAACTTTCAAGATGTCCGATTGATCTTCTAGCTTAAAAAAAATATATAGAAGAAAAGTAAACTGTCAATTATAGTGTCATCTATCTCTGTCAATTGTAAACATATTTGCCATGCATTGCTACAAACAGCTGTGCAAGATCAATCACTTCATCCAGGACTCCTGGGCCAATTAAGGAATCTTGTGGATGGATGAAGGGTTTTTTTCTTTTTCACAGCAGAATGTAGTGCAATTATATCATGTGTTGAAAAACTTGTGTATATGTTTTAGGAGACTAAAGAGAAGTTGTATATTTCTATGGAACAAAATATTTGTTTCTCTGTGTCTCTTTAGCTTTAATTTAATCTGTACTTGAGAATAAATTTTCAGCTAATAGTTCCCTAGCAGCAGGTCACTGATGCTACAGAAAAGTTTTGTATAACGTAAGAAAAAAAAGTTTCTTATTTTATCTGAGAATAGAAGGACCAGTCAATTTCTATTCAAATTAAAATCATGTGCCTCCTGTCCTTGACATACAAATTTTAGTCAGTCTGTTTCCTAACCCACATTTTTAAAGGTGACTTGGGAATCCAGATGCTTGATATGGTCTGATTGTCATAAACTGCTCTCAACTTTTTCACTGAAAAGCAGTTTTGTAGCAACAAGAACAGAGAATTCACAGGCTTGTACAGATCAACCATTTGATGTAGCTGGTAGAATTTCTGAAGGGGGAATACGTTCAGCATATGCTTCTGTTCTACAGCTGGAATAGCAGAAGAGCAAATATCCATCATGGTGATGTTGAGGAACAGGAAAGGATGATAAAAGGAAGTATTTTCAAACCAACAGCTTGAAAAATTTTATCCAAGAGTGTTATATGAAGTAGCTTAGGATATGATAAGTCACTACTGATACTTTTTAACAAATCTTGGAAAATTAAAAGCATCCTGTAGACAGCCCTATTATATTCAGCTTACAACAGAGGTCGCCCTAGGGAAGGACAGACAGATCAGCCAAATTACAGTCACCTATAAATTAGTGGAACTACTAGTGTATAATAAAATATTAGAGGCTAAAAGTCAGTAGGAGTTAATTAACCAGATGACTGGATGGAATGTAGCTGAGGTGGATAAATCAGAAAGGAAAAGAGAAGGTGAAGAGAGATCAACTAGTGACTATGTCTTTCAGGTTAAGAACTAGAGGCATCAAATGAAACTATCAAGAGGAAAGTTCACAACAAAAATGAAGTGGTTCTTTAAAAAGCTTGTAGTTGAGCAAAATAACTTCTTAACTAGGCAACTTTAGGGAAGAAAAAGCCACGAAACTCTTAGTTTGCCCTTCTCACAGCCAAGCTGTCTAGGAGCCTTTTGAGAATTGGCTATCATTTGGAGATGCTAAAGAAGAGGAGGGGGGAAAGGAAAAAAAAAAAAAGAAAAAAAAAAGAAGAGATCTTTATGTCTACCCTAAAGGGTGGGCTGGCTGTGGATCTGGAATTTCTGAATGGATGAGTCGTACTCTTCATCTTCTCCAGCTCTGGACTTCAAAAATATGAAGGCTGCCATACTGTCTCTCATATGCCTATTACACTTGTATTTTCATATTAAAGACAACAATTACTGTCAATTTTTTGCATCACATTTTAACATCGTTGTCTTCTTCAGTGAAGCTTTTAAATCTGGATGCTAGAATTTATCTGGATAGAATGGAGGACTTGTTCTGCCTGCAGCATGATAAATGGGCCAAAGCTGGAAGCAGGTTATTGAAAGGGATGAACTACTGCAGTGATTTCCCCCCGCCCCCCCCAATTAATCTGCCTGATTTGGCCTTCTCACATGCTTACACTCTCTTTGCACAGCCAAAAAGAAATTGCAATCCCCTAAATTGAGGGAATATTCCTTATCCATATGCCAAACACATGCAGGGTAGTGGTCTAGGAACCCTATACTCTGACTTCCATAGAAAGAAAACATGGATGTGTGAACCTGGTGGATCACTGACAGATCCCATTATTTGGGCAATCAGGGGATTTTGCTTAATCCATGTATAATCACCAACTACCCAATTTGGTATCAGGAAGAAAGTTCTCTGAAAGCTTGTGTTTGAAGTGAAACAACTTGGAGGTTCAGCAGTTCCCTGCAGGCTTTACTTCCCTGCTGAAATCATCTATGTATATCTCACCTAACCAATTTCCTGCCAACACAGATGTCTTGATGACACCAAAATCTCTATGGTCTTTGCTGTCTCAGTTTAGTGTCCTAAGAAATTAAGTGCTTTAGTCTAATCAAGATCTCTGGGCTTCACGTAGTGTGAACCGTAACGGCCTGTGATATAAAATAGGTGAGATTAAATATTCACTTTTGACCTTAAACTCTATAAAATTATGAAAGTTTTACAAACTGGAGTTAGCAGTGTTGTATATTAATAGCTTGTGTTCTAAGACATGGCTCCCTGATTTCATATTTGTTCTGCAGTGCCAGCTTTACTGAGTTTGAACTGTAGCATCTTGCCTTTGATACCCTGGCCTTGTTTTAAATAGCTTCAGAGAAAATCTGTAAAAGCCTGTACTGATGGAGTGACACTGAAACAGCTTAGATTCAATAAAATAATAAAAAAATTACCTAATTCTTTATTCTTTGAGAGGATTGATCTTATCAGAGTTTAGATTTGGAAGCTATATATAATAGCTTCAGGCCATGTGGGTAGCTGGGGATGTTTTTATAGCTTTTCTTACAGCTCCTACTATGACAAATTAGAAAGCTGGAAGCAGGTGTTATCTGCTTAATTCAGAAACATTCACAGAAATGCAAAGTATTAGGTAACATTTACAGAGACACATAGGGAAGCCTTTGGAGCTGAAGGCTTTTTAAATGCATGTCACATGAATATTCAGTCAGATATGTAAATTTAGGTTATCTGTTACTTTTAGTAGATTGATCTATTATTTGAGATCAAGGCACAGATCACAAGAAAGACATATCAAAATATCAGACCTTTTATATTATTCTTGTACAGAATATATTGCATGTTTGTTTTCTATTCCTCTTGGCAGTTTGCTTTCTTTCTATAGGAAAAGTAAAATTTCAATTTCTCTTAGTTTTGTCACTCCATATGCTTTGATAAAGTGCTTCATCACTGAGGCTTTAGAAATAACCCTTCGCACTTCAAAAGGAGTTTTGATACTGTAATACCAAACCCACGCAGTATCCAGAATCTAAGAATTACAGTTATATATTGCAGAGAAAGACAGCTAAAAGATGTGGAAAGTCAAACAGATTTAGTGTAACTCTACATTTCTTAATTACCTAACTGGCTGTGTAATATATTCAGGCCTGTAAGAGAATGGGAAGGATTGCTACACTATTTCAGGTACTATTTCAAAGCAGGTGATTTACCAATTTATTTAAGTGTATTTTTATAGCAAAATTTTGAACATAACTCCTGAAACCTTTTTGGAGAAAAAAAAAAAATTGAAATGTACCAGGAGGAGGACTTTAAACAAAGGTCAAAGAGAAAGTAATTTCTGACCACTAAATGCATGGGGTTTTTCAGCTGAGAGGAGACTGATGGAAAGTTCTGCAAATCTCCTGCTATACTCTTCAGAATATTAGTAACTCAGTTGAGCAGATTTAACTTACCAGGTATCCCGAACTCGAGTTTAAACTTCTTCCAAAAAGACCTGGGACTCTTCTCATCCCCTTGCTTACTCTTCCTGCCTTCCTCCCATCGGCCCACCTGACAAAGGATATACACAACAGTGCTACGTGCTGGGGATTTTTACCTGTCTAGGTGAGGATGCACTTCTCTCCAGATTTTCTACAAAGTAGTTCTTTTCAGGTGGATTATCTGGGAATAGCTCATAGGCATGTTGCTCACAATAACCCATGCAAAATTTTCAGTGGGAAGAAAACACAACTGTTTAGCCTCTGTACAATCCCATTCCAAAAAATGAGGTAAAAAAACTTTTTTCTTTTCCCCTCCAAGAAAAAGAAAAGCTCACCTCATTTTCATCATTCTTTAGCATTCTCTGTTCTGCTGTTACTGCAAGAGATTAAAAATCCCTGCAGCACTCCTTTTTTTCTCAGCTATATCACTTGGCATAATGAAAGGCATCAGTTCTCCCTACAAGCTCTACCTTATCTATGCTTAAACCAGCAAAGCTGGAATGCTATCGTTAAAGGTTTACAATGCAATAGAGGACAGCCAGGTCTCTCCAGAACAGGGACTGGCTGTCAATGACAGAGCAGAGAATAGGATTGCAATGACCTGATTTTCCCAAGTTTAAGAGAAGGGTACCTGTCTCTCTGATTATCTGGCTTGGATAAAGAAATAATTTATAGGTCCCAGTTGTAGTGATAAAGTTCATCTTCCATGTCCTAAATCAGTCCATGCACTAAGTAAGCTCAACACAAAAACACACAATCCAGGTAAACATTAGTTTTAGATCCACAAAGTACTTTAGATCCATGCCCTTTACTTGGGAGTCACTAGTCTTTTCTCTACAGGATCTTGTGCAAATGAATGGTGTTGTTGGAATGATTGTTTCAATTAGGAAACTCTCTTTAATTCCTTTCCACGTTAAGAGGCTTGTATTCCATAAGAAAAAACTACAGAAGAGATGTGATTTGCAGCTGCACTTATCTGTTAGTCAGGCAACAAGCTCATCAATGATAGTAAGCAAACAGGAACTAAAGATCAGAAAAAAAAACCCATTAGAAGTAAGAAGATGAGTAACTTCTCTAAGAGCAGTAGAAGAACTGCAGGGAAGCTTCTAATTAGCTAGCAGACTATAGTAAGTCATAAGAAAACTGAAGAATGGGAAAGACGGTTCTAAAGTACGCATATTTGCAGGGTATGAGAGCGCCCTTAAAAAATAAACCTACCACAAAGGTGTTTCTTATGAGAGCTTTACACAAATCTATTTTCTGATCAAATTACAATATACCTTTGAAATATTTAAGGATTTTCATTAGTAAAACATGTTAAATTGACTGAAATTACAATGAGTTTGAAAATTCAATGGATAAAAACTTTGAAAAAAATCACTGAAATGGTATTGGTCATGTTCAGTCTTTCCTTTAGTTTCACCTTCTGTATATAACCATGGCATAACCCCAATGAAAAATGCATGGTTTTATCAGATAAGCTTGTTAAAACTAATTTGAGATTATATCTAATCTAACTGAAGAATATCTGTGGAAAAACGACAGATTTGCTACAGTCTCTGGATCTTTTAGCAACTGCTGACACTTTCATTTCTCAAGTATGGGGAAATAGGGAAATAAAAACCAAAAACAATCTCAAAGATTCTGAACTTTTGAAGTGATTTTGAAACTACTCTCGAGAAAATTTGGAGTGAATAACCTGAGCACCAAGCAGTGGAGACATCGTGTCTGTTGCTTCTAAGTGACCAATCTGACTTTGCTAAAAAGAATCTCATGGAAGCAGGCTGGTATTACAAAACATGCATTTGAGTTGCCATAATGAAAAACATAAACACTTAAAGCTAGTGGTGACACATTGCGTCGTAAGAGCTGGCCAGCACTTAGCAAAGTTACCATTCAAATTTTCTAAGAAACTTTCTAGTTACGAAGGAAGAGAAAAAGTGGGAACCATGCATCCTACCAAAATATTTGCAAGTTATCATAACATCTTCAGTGACAAAGAAATAAACTCTTGCTGGGCAAATTCTGAGTCCAAACTATTCAGGACAAAGACTGTCCCTGAAATCAGCAAAAGGTGTAGGTAGAAAAACTTACCTCTTCCAGTGGGAAGATCCGCCTTTAAAAAAATAGGGAATCCCGGGGCGTGTGGAATTCAGCAAGACCTGGAAGCTGAAATAATTTTTTTTTGACAGTTTAAATATAACTTTCTGAACTACCTACAATCCCTGAAGCTACAGGCTTGAAATCTACAATGTCAAATCAACACAACGAGGATTTATTGACTTCTCTTGAATTATACTATAAAGGCATCCAGGAAGAACCAAAGTTACCTTTGCCAACAGCTTTATTAGAATTTGGGTGAGATGAATATTATGATAGAAAATATGAGGGGTTTTTTGGTCGAACTCCTCTGGAAAGCCAGAAATCTCAAGTCTGCTGGAATTCTGGTCCTGTTTCCCCAGCTGCATTTACTATTAGAAGTTCATTGTGAACTTTCAGCAATTCAAATATGGGATTGGTGTTCTTAGAATCAATATACATGCTCTAAATCAAGTGGAATTAGGTCCGGATAGAACTTGAAGAGGTACAAGCATATTTTTAAGGGCTATTATTGCTCTTTTACCTTCCAAGCACTCTGAAGTTCCCAGTATACAAATAACATTGCTGATTAAAATTCTTCTTGAGTCATTCAATTTTTTCTTGTGGGAAAAATTTACAGCCTTATCTGGAAATATAATCTGAAGTGAGTCAACTTCAGAGCACTACAAAAACATTATCAAATTCTCAGAGCACTCTTATCAAGTCATCAGCTATCCAATTTCCCTGATTTTACAGACAGAGAGACTGTGCTGTTGAAGAGTTGCAGAACTTGCTTGAAACCAGGGATAAAGATTGGCAAAGGCAGGATTAGAACGTCTCCTGCTCTCAGAACTAAGGCTGGCTCATTCTTGCACACTGGATACCTATTAGTCAATGAAGCAAAACTGCCTTGCTTTGGGTCAGAATATAGGAACTGGTGTGAGACAGAAATCAGTAAGTGCACATCCAGAACTCTCTAAGGAAAACGGACTTTTTAGATCATAGAAAGAAAATGTGTCTTAAAGATACCTGGAAGTATGACATTCAATATTCATATGAATAGCGGTCCTCAACAAAAGGGAGCTAATTATAGCAAACAACATCTGAAGAATGATGATTCAAATAAAATATTTTTTTCTATGTACAGAGACAGTTTTGAACTTGTGCACAGACCACGGGCATTCTCAGCCTTCCCTGAGCCAACACATCATAAAGCCACATCTCCTCCTCCAGCTATTGCAGTTTCCACTAGTATGGCATGGAGCACAGCACATGAGCCCCAAATTATTAAATAAAAGGTAATGTAGAGGTGTATGGCCATGTGGAGATCCTAGGGAGGCTAAACCTGTGGAAAGTCCCATCAGTCCCACTCCTTGCGCAAGAAGGGGTTTGCATTTGAAACAGCCTTTAAGGTACACTCGGTGGTAGCCAATAGCATGGTGAAGATGTTACTGTCTTCTTACACCCCTTGTCTAGTTGAAGGGTGACTGTCTTAACTAAACTGCAGCTTTCAGATACAGCTTCACACACTGTTCTGGGCTACCACTACTCATATATTATTGCTTCACAGAAATCTAGGTTAACAGTATATTTCTATCTAGAGACAAGTAGAAGTAACATTGTGACTGACATTGGCCTGACATTGTGACTATAGCTTCAAAAAGCCATGGAAAACAGCTACTGGTTACCCACAGAGAAACACCAGGATCAAAGCTTTATTTGCCTTTACTTTTTCCAGTGTATTGCAGTGGACAGTTGGCAGACAGAATTTCTGTGCTGCTTCTCACAGACAAGCATCTGAGACGAGCAATTTGATAACTACAAAGAGTTTGATGATAGATAAAAAGGAGCTAGAGAAGGTCCTATGAGTAAGCTAAGAAACAATGAAATGCTGCAAAGTTCTGTTCACAAACCAGAATTCAAAACAGTTAAGATTTTGAGTACACTATGTCAACAAGGAACTAAGTAACATATTACTTTCTTCGTTTTTCTGAATTTGGATTGGGGGAAAAGATTCAAGGACTGTACATGTAAGGAATGATTGTAGTGGGGTAAAAATGAAAATTTACAATTGTTATTCTTTCTTGGCAAAACAGACATGGGTAAGGTATAACATGCACACCAGCTACAGCAGAATAATAAAAATATTCAAATTAATATTCTAAGCTTGCCTAGAGGTAAAACACACAACAAAATGTATTAGGTAAAAAAATTAATTCTTACCATAATGTATCAGCTGAGTAGGACTTGAGCAGACTTATTCTCTCATCTTTTCAGGAGAGTGCTTTTTCTTCTACCTCTCTACTGAGGATTGAAAGCATTGTTTCCTTGTAGAGACATGAACTTGTTGTTTTTTGAAAGTAGATTATATGAAAATTTATCTAATTGTGCTGAAAAGAAAGAACAGTCTTTACAAGTTAACTGTTCAAGTATCTTTAGGATATGTCAGGATAATTAAAGATGCTGGATCTTAAGGCCTTAACCTTTCTTTACACAGATAGAGCCCTATTGAATTCAGCCTGGTCCTCACAGGCACATTGATTTGTTTACACATACCAAGTAGTAAAGGTGATGCTTTGGTGTACAGTAGACAGCAGTTTATTATCCTTTGTGTGGACAACGTGTCTCAGTTTGCAACAAGGTCACCAATGTCTTTTAACTTATAGTTCTGGTCACTACATCAATCTTGGTCATGCTTTGCATTTCAGAACTGCATTGTCCACTACCACCCAATCAATTACACTTTTGCAATGTCTTATATATATAAGAATTTGTTACTACATGTTTTTTGGAATAAGATTAGCGTCAAGAATAATTATCTCAGCCACAATTACAGTCATACTAAATAAAAGCAGATAAATAGAAAAATGTTACTATCAATTAATATGGAATAATTAACAATTTTTCAGTGAAGGGGTTCCTCTCTTTTCTTCTGAATCATCTACTATATTAATTCTTTCATTCATAAACCTAGGGAATTAAATACCACAGGCAAAGCTATTAAAATTTCTATGTATAATAAAAATAATTATTTTTCAGCTTTCACGAATCTACTGTTGTCTAAAACCAACAGAGCCATCCTATTCATTCACTTCAGAAAAGTTAATTTCCTTGAAACATTGTGATAGGGAAGCATGGAACGGGAGGGAGAGGAAGAAAATGACTGCTTTGGTTTTTGATTTCACGATCAATGGATTTTTCAGTGGAAAAGAAGAGGAACATTGGAATAACAACTCTTTACAACTACGTACCTTATATAATATGTGCATGATATATAGTTACATTAATGTAATTTGCATTTGATATTGAGTATATATAGTATACATATTTATATATAACTTCCCCCCCTTAAAATCACTAAGAATTTGTCTTATGACCCATAAACAACATCTGCCAACAGCAAAATTATTCTCAGGACTCAGATTCTAGATTTTAAAAATATTACTAACTAGGCAGCTCAGTAGCTAATTTTTTTTTACCACAGTGATATGAGACATGGAGAATGACACAAAATGTGTCTGACAAAAAGTTTCTCTGCAGAAATTAGGAATTTTATAGACCATGCCATGCATTACCATGACATTGATGAAAGGAAGATCTTTGTACTGATGAACCAAGTATACCATTGGAAAAGTTCAATGGCCATTTCACCTTATGCAGCTATCAAACATTATACATGTAATTTTTATTATGACCAATAAAACCTATTTCCAGTCCATTGCAGATGGGCTCTATTTAATGGTCAGTTTCATAATGTCATCATCTTTGCTGCTACTGTGCAAAATGTAATGATAATTCTGTTGCAGAGCACAGCATTCCTGCATGTAGATCAGATTATCTGGGTCAATTTAAATGTTATTACTGGGTCGATTAAATTGGCCTAAGGCACCATTGATTTAAAATAAATCTCTATATTTTTTATTATAATGTAGAATATATCTTGATTATAATAAAGACTAAAACAAAAACTCAGTGTAAACCATATGTAGAGGATAAATCACAGGTTTATGGAGTTGTCATAGGCTGCAGCATGGGAAAACAGAAAATAAGAGATTATAAATATGAAATCTAAAATAAGTATATGTTGTATAATTCAGTCAATGACTGATTTAGATTTCACTTTGAATATGTAAAATAACAAAAAGCAGTCATTTCTTTTTTAATTGAAAGAGATTATTGCTAAGTTTAAGGGCAGAAAAAGAAAAATCATTTTTACATCTTTTTTTTTCCCCCTTTTCTTTCTTATTCTGGTCATATGCCAGAGGAAGACACTTTTCAATTATATACAAGGGCAGGGGTTAAAAATGAACAAAGAAAACAGAGTATTTCTACAGAGATAAATTCAGACAGAAACTGTTGTTTCCTGAAAAGTCTAAATTTCACATTAAATTGGATGTCCAACATAATTCATAGATGAAAAGTCTAGAAGGTCAATAAGAAGTTGGCAATAATTCATAGACTTACTTTCCCTGCGGTCTTGTTAAACTGCTTTCTCTTTCTGTACTACCCCCAGAAATACACTTCTGCTTTGTTGGTTCCAAAGTAAGCAAGAGAAATAAAGCATACGTATAGATTATTATCTTTTATGCTGGTATGCACAGGACATTTTCTTAAAATTAATACCCTATACATAAGCCAAAGTCCTTGAAAAATTCTTGAATGTATCATTTAGTTTTTCCTGTGTTAATTATCCTGTACAACAGCAATACTGCTACACATCAAGCACTGACCATATGTTATCCATAATAAAGGAAAATGTATTGGTCTAGAACACATACCTGATAGGTAGAGAATATAGAACATATAACTCATGGGTCTCCTAAAGTATACATGGATAATTTAAGTTTACACATGCTTTTCTCCATTATCTCAATTTTGCTGGAAATGACATGATTTCTATAATTCCCAAACCAATTCCGAAAACTTTAAATAATACCCTAGTTTGTCATCAATTAAACATATAGGTCTAGAATTAAAATATTGCAAACTATGTGTAAAGAATTATCTACATCGTACAGAACATTTATATTACCCAGAAAAATCTCTCTCTCCTTTTCCTATCATTCCCATTGAATACAGAAGTGCTGATGACTCCTAAGTCAACAAAGTGATCTCTCTGAAGTCCTATACAGTCTAGGTTAGTCAAAGATTTGTTGACAAAGTCAACAAAACACCAGCAGAACAACGGCTTACAGTTGCTCAAAAGTTAATTGTGAATTTTAACCTAATCATTTGTTAGCGGGATATACTAGCTTCAGTATGTTCACATAAAATAATACTCCTCCTTCATTGATCAACTACTCCTAAATAAAGGTTGGGTAAGTATACCAATCAATACTTACAGAACAAGGAATCATCTTATCTAGCAGCCTTTCAAGGACTGACATAGTATCAGTCTGCTCCATTTTCAACACCACCACAAAATCTTTATAAGACTTTCCAGGAAACTCATATTTGGAGGTATCGCCCCAATGTTAGCCCAGTGCTAAATTAACACATAGTAATTCCTTCATATCTATGAACTCAAAGACATACTACAAAAAAAACCTGGAGTACCTATACATTAGTTGACACAATACATTATGTTGTGTTTCTATTTAAAGTATGATCTTATGAAAGATTAGTTATGTGTTCCAAAATTCTGTGTAGATCTTTTGAATGATTCGTTTGGTATCAGTGGGTAACCAAAATCTACAGTTAGTACATGAGTTTAGTCCATATTTCTCCTCTCCTAAGTATTATTTCCTGTGATAATATGTTGAGACCTTATTATTAGTGCAAGGACAGTAAATTCCCTAAAAAAGTCACTCTTGTAGTAGGGGCTCTTGAGAGTGCAAGCATAGGATGACAGCAGAGGCCCCAAGGGTGTAGATGTAAATCAGAAATGGTCAAATATGGCTTAATAAGGGAATGCATCCTTGAGAGCTGGATAGAAATGTTTCCAGAGAGAACGAAGAACATGTAGCCAACATATGTAAAACAACCCATATATACTAAAGATGCAAGGATATAACAAGAAGGGATAAAAGTGCCCCAACACTTACAAAGAAAGAACATGGCGAACTGCTCTAGCATTGTCATCCCAAGTTAAGATCGTCTCTGACTGAGCCCTGTTTTCATCCAAACAGCTTACCTGTCAATAACTTGTCACTTCTCTCAACTCAGTATTGTCATCATGCAATATTCTCCCAGCCACCATTTTGCCTTGTACCTATGCAATCTTCACTGTTGCTTTCAGGGTCTTTCCAAATCTTTTAATATGCTGCTATTTGGGTAATTCACAATTCATCATTCTTTTGTAAATTTTCATTCTGACACCAAGCGAATGCTAGCTTTGTCATCCAACACCATTCATACTCTTCTTTGCTTATACGCCTCAGGAAGGCTTTTCTTATTAGCATCCTTATGTTTACTCTTAGTCAGGTCCTTCTATATGGGAGAACCTTAAAGTCCTCAAAACCACCCCATTTTGCCACTCCAAATTGACTTCGAATTCTTCATCTACCGCATCACCTTAAAAAATCTCCCAGACTATAAGAAACAAAATAAATCATCTAGAAAAGCTAATTTATAAAAACTGAAAACTGAATCACTCCATTATTGCAGATACCTTCATCTTCTGCCTCCTCAGCTGCTCTGTCTCAACATTTTGTTTATAAATTCACTGAAGTGGAAACTGTCATTTACTATAACTGTATAAGATAGAGACTTGATTGGCTTTCAGATCTCTAGGTGTCTCAACAATGTAACTAAAAAATACAGAAGAAATGAGACCTACCTGGGAGCACAATAACAGATCAGGTAGAAACCTCCCTACTGCTGCCAGAGCAGTACATGGTACCTTTAATACAGACATCTGAAATACAAAAATTTGGAGTGAAATTATGGATCCACTGGAGTCGATGCTTTTTATGACTCTCTTTATTTTGGCAATACTGTAACTTAAAAACTATCTGCACATAAAATTAACTTTACAAACTAGCACATATTTTTGTTTTCCTCTGTTCTGCAATGGCTCTGTTATTGTATTTATTATAAGCCCAGTATGACAGAATGTTCTGGTTTTCATCCTTGGCTTCATAAAAGAGCTATTTCTTTTTCTTTCAAGCTTATGAATCTGATAGCTGCGTGTCAATTTTGTGAACTTGATAAACGTGTTCAGTTAAAGCAGGAGATCAAAGGGAAAGCTGGTGGGCCTGAAAGTTTTGGCTGTGACAAGATGAACTCATCATGGAAGACTCTGCTGACAAGCACTGCTGCCAGCACACAGCAAGAGCCAGCTGCTCTCTGAGGGACAGGGAGCCAGGAGCCAAGGGGGACCCCATGCCACCCATGGCCTCACCAATGGGGTGCCATCCCACAGGGTCTGAACGTGGCAGGGAGAGCCAGGTGCTTGTAAACGGAGGTGCTTAAACCTTCGTGTATTCGTATATTTGGACTTGTACGCTTACAATTCTGAAGTCAAAATATTCATTTACTTGCACAGCTGCACATCACAGAGGAACAGGCTGAGTACTACTGAAAACAGAGTTTTGCTGAGTGGAGCTGGGATTTCAGACTTACTTTTTGTCTATTCTAACAGGTTCATCCATGAATATCAAGGATGCATTTGAGAAGACTGATCAACACCCCCCTTTGGGAGCTGAATTGAAAACAGAAGAGTAACTTCTGCATTTCAAAGGAGGTTCCTAACGCAGGCTAGGTTGCAGAAGAATATAACAGTAACTCTTTCCTTGTTCTTTTACTTAGCTTAATACAATTATTTTTAAGATTCATTTCTCTCTTACTCATGCTCCATGTACTTGTCAGTCAAATTTTATCAGTCATTAACCATTCATTTGCTATTCTGTAATTTATTATGTTATTCATTTTACAAGACAGTGTGCAAGGGTTTCTTGCTTGTCTGTTCAAGTAAGGCATAATGTTTTATGTCAACTTTCACAAGTCATACTGAACTTGTCAGGAATATTTATCATCTGAGTTTATCTACACATTTTTCAGTTTTTGCTATTGTTCATTAGTTTTCTTTATTTTTCTTACTGATTTTTCACTATGTAGCAAACATGGGATTTGTGATCCATACAGTTTACATTTCAGAGTTGAACAGGTCAAAATAAGATCAGTAAAAACTGTTTATGCCTTTTCATTGATTTATCCGTTCTAATGAAATCACACTGGGTGAAAAGATTCCAAGAACATCATGTAGTTGTAATGAAACAATCTTGCCTCAACACTTTATAGTTTCATCAGATTGAAGAGCGACATGTAGAAAATCTGTGGCACCATATAATTCTATCATTATAAAAAACTTATTGAAAAGTAGGTTCTTTAGCTTGTGAATTAAAAAAGGGGTTTTGTCTTATTAAAACCAATCTATACCACTAAAGTTGGATTAAACCCAAAACGTGACATACGTGACATCACTGCTGTCAGTGATATTTAAGAGCTTCTTCCCTAAAATAAAGTTTCTTCCAAAAGAAAACTGGGTACTTTGCTACATATACTTCATTAACTTTCAGTGAGCTTTTTGGAAAATTAGGTCATAAAGTTATCACTTTTAATGCAGTATTAATGTCATACTTTCCAGCATTTTTTTGTATCTCAAGACGAATACTTGAATGCCTAAAGGCACATTCAATTTCTAGGTAGATTTTTCATTCTGCTGTTTAATTCCAACTCAGATTGATCTCCGCACTTCTCAAAACACAGCCTATTTTTATTTAGAAGTCTCTGTCTCAAAAAGGAAGCTTAAAAATAGGCATTCAAACTAGACAACACTGGTTTAATTTACATGATTTAATAGTTTGTCATCACTAAATACTGTAGTTGTTTGACTTTGTCCTTAGTCAAACACATAATTCACACTACATATTGAACAAAGTACGGGGAAGCACACTGTGTAGGCTATACAGGATACAGTAGTATTTTGGATCCAGGTAGATTCTAGGCCAAAGGGAGGACACAAATATAACTGAAAACAAAAGTTGTTCATTTCTTTCCCTTTGTTCAGATCTTTGTTTACTCAAGTGAGTCAATGCTATTTGTAAGAATCTTTCTGGTATACAGAAGTCTCACAAACATACGTGTAAAACTACTCACTGAAATTAGTCTATGGACACCAATAAAAAATCTCAAAACATCATTATCCAAACAAGAGAGTCAAATACAAATATGATGAAAAAAATTGCGAATACCATTGAAAAGAAAACTTCTGTTTATGCAGCAGAGACTTCGACAGAAATACTGAGCAACTTAAATTCATACAGGCTGCTTTGGGGAGTAAATAGGTTAACATTTGTTTACACTAAATATTCAATCAGTGAGAATACTTACTTTTAACACATAAGGGTACTTTTAGAAATTATTATAAATGGCACACAAAACACCAAGATGTTATCAAAGACGTTCACACTTGATGGGGAAAAAAGATCAAAGATCCTTGCGAGCCACTCCTTTTACCAAAGAAAAATTTGAATGCACTAGATTGCTATGCTTGAAATGGTATTTCTATCTCTTCTCTTTAACGTGTTTAAAACAAAACATACTTTAGTTAATTTGACTTTTGCTTGCTGGGCAGTTCTTAAATGATTTATGGATGCTGACTTCCACAGTTTTGACATCTAGAAGTACTGCCAGAATTATAACTGATCCTATTCTTCATTTCAATAGTTTGTTTGCTACAGATACTACGTGGATGACCATCAAAAAAGTTTCACTGCACATATAGCAAAAAAACTCAGCCTTTTATTTGTGGTATTCTGTCTGGGAATGTTCAACTATTATGATGTAAAAAAGCAGATGTGGAACTGAATTACATTTTTTTTAAATCTGTAGTTGAGAAAGGAATCCTGAACATACTATGAGGGTTACCATTACAGGAATGACAAGCAGGAAAACTTACACTGTTTCCCTGCAAAGGATGAAAATTTAACTGGTGACTTGAGTAAGGGTTTTTAATATGTAATAAAGACATGATTATAGAAAATATCACCATAAAATATAGAAACTATAGAAAAGAAAATCTATAGAAATAGTTCAGTTGGAAGGGACCTACAATTATCATCTTGTCCAACTGGGTATAATTGTCAGAAACCTCACTCTTTCTCTTCAAAAAATAGCAAGATTATAAATATTTTATAAACAAATAAAAACCAAGAAGAATTAGGAAATGTGCAGGACAACAAGAAATGTATTTCTCTATCAAAATTGCTAGTTTTAAGAAATCCTAATTACCATCACAAGTCTCTTCAAGGACTCTGTGCATCATCACAGGACTTTGGGAAGCTGATGGAACCTAGATCCAAGGAGTAAGTCCAAAGCAAAAGGGTGTTGAGGGTGGAGGGAAGTTGCAGGCTTGAAAGTCTATAAATAAAAAAATATTACAGACACTCATTCTGTTATATAAAGACACAGGGCATAGCAAGTAAATTGTTCCACTGTGTTTAAATGCATATATTGTTTCCAGAAAGGTGATTCTACCCCTCTACTCGACTCGGTGAGAACCCACCTGCAGTACCACATCCAGCTCTGGAGTTGGAGTTGTTCAGCCTGGAGAAGCCTCCTCAAAGACATTTTTGAAACCTTTTATTTAAACCTTTTATTTTAAAAACAGAACATTTTAAACCAACCCCTTGTCCTATTGCAACAGGCCCTACTAAAAAGTCTGGCCCTTTGTTCTTCTAAGCCCCCTTCAAGTATTTGCAGTATGATTCTATCATTTCAAAATTACTGCTTTCTGAGCCTCACTGTTAACGGCTCAGTTATTAGAGTTTAGCTCAGTTATCTGAGCCTCTGAATTTGGAGACAAGCACATTACCTGAGTGACACCAGACAGAGCATGCACAAATAAGTGACGAGTTATCACTGCAAAGAGTGTAATAGCTACTAGTTCCAGTCTTTACTTTTAAATTAAGTGTAATAGGCACCAAACCACATTAAAAAATGTGGTCCAAATGCACCCAGAAATACCTTTGTTAAACTGTTCGTTATGAATCTGAATTCAGGGATCTAAATCAACAGCACTATATTTTTGTCTGCATGGCACCCCTCAGGACAGCATATGCTGTACCTAACAGTAGAGCTTCTGTATCTGGTAGCGTGACACAAACCGCTTCACCTATATTGAAGTTCCACTAAACCACACGCAGCTAAACTACATTTCTATTAGGACGTATGCAATACTCATACACTTTCCCAGACCTCTGCAAGGAGAATTTAAGCTCATTTGTTAGAGAATTACATTATGAAACTGTTGGAATAGTGGAAGGCTTCATTCAGCTCTTCGCTTCAGGCCCTAATGTGCAACATTTGTAACTGTTCATATTTTTGGTGTACTCAATTACCAGCTTTATTATAACAGTGCCCAGAAAACCTTAATGATTACTTTCAATAAGCAGTCACATAACTGACTTTAGATGGGTGTAGATAAGAAATCAGAAATAATGACGAAGGGATTTAAATAGGTAATGTGTAGGCTGAACCTAATTCCGATTTCAATTTCATTGACTGTATACTAATTTAACCACATAGACTTAAAAGAGGTATTATGATTTATACCACTGCCACTGGCCTATATTTCAAACACAGATCATAATTCCATGCTTCAGTGCCACCTAGTCTCTCAGGGCAACAAGAAGTCCTCTTTTCTTAAGAAGTCTGTGTATATATATATATACACACACATATACATATATAAAAAATTAAAAATTGTCATATAAAATATAAGTTATCTGGACTTATAAAGAAAAGGACGTTTTCCTGCTGCTCCAGTATTATGTAGCCTGTCTATAAAACAGAAAGGTTAGGATTATAACTTTTTTTGTTAGCATGAGTAAATTTAAAAAATAAAATCAGAAAAAAGAACTTCATGGCTATGCTTGCAGTAAGATCAATTAAACCCTAAGTGTTTCAGACAACAAACATGAACAAATATTTAAGCAATATTAAAAGTATTCTTCTTAAATTAAAGATGTTGGCTTGTTTCTCATATTCTTCATATAACATTATATTATGAAACTTCTGTTGAAGAAACATTTCCTGCTGAAAAGTACACTTTTTAGAAAGGCTTTTTTTTTTTACACTTCTTATATTTCTTGGCTAAATTCAATGAAAATTGATTTTTAACAGGAAAACTTCCCCATGTAATACTTTAGCTACCACTGCTTTGAGGTAACAATGAAGCCGAAAAGATTAAGACTTGTATGAAAAAGGGGGTGACTAAAGAATTAACAAATGGAAAATTTTAAATGAAATTTTATGTTTTATCTTTTAAATGTGAATTTATTAGTTCTGCCTGGATACGTCATAAAATAATACTGAACCAAGGTCTACTTTCCATTGTCACAAATTTTTCATATAATAAAACTGCACAACTGCAGAAACAAAGGTATGGATATTAACAAAAATATCTTAGTTTGTGATATTTACTACTGACCTGACTATTTTAAATTCATAACCCACATTATCCACTTTGGATTTCTTTTTTCCCAATGTAAAGAACTTCAGACAATGACAGAGGCATGTGTTGCAACTACCATAGGGACCTTCTTCAAGTAGAAACACAGAACTCGGCTACAGCCACTGCAGCAGCTCAGTCTCATTATTTTAATCACTGTGCAGCATTTACAGTTGTCAGAAAAGGGGTTGTTTCCATTGGCTCCATCTGGCAAGCTGCTCGTCAGTTTAATGGACATACATTCCAAATCTTCTTATGCCTCTGGCCATGTTTGAATTCATCTGCCTCAGCGGAATACCTAACAAGAGCAATTTCAAAAAATACGTAGTTTAATGAACTATCAAGCTTGGTCTTCAGGGTTAACAGCTATTTACCTAATCAGAATGCTTATAAAACACTTTTTTCCCCAGGCTTTCTATGGTTATTAGCTTTCTGCTTGGATTTTTTTTTCCCCTCTTTTTTCTCTCCATTAGTTATTTTTCTACCACCAAGAATGATGATGTTTCACAATAATGACAGGAGTAATTTAGGGTGTGGACCTGATTACAGACCTCTTAAAAATTTATAAATGGATGTAGCCCTAGAATGGGGATCTCCCACGTGGTTACAGCAAAGGTGCACCCCATGAGCTCAGTGGTACTGCCCTCCCTTTTGGGAAACTGAATCAGAACTTGCTCAAAAATATAACAGAATTCAAGACATATCCATCTGGCTTGGTGTTTTTTCTAGATTTAGACACCCTAAGGGAGGGGGATTTAAGACTAAAACATTTTTACTACCCCAAAACAAGAAGTTTGGCACTTGTTGCAATTAAAGTTGTGTTATCCATATAGAGCCAAGTAAATAATGCGTACATCTCACACGTGCATGCCCAATGATTATGGGAGACTCACAGATTATGAGAAGAGTACACAGAAAAGCCTAGCCTAAGTAGACACTGATCTAAACAGAAAAAAAAAAAAACTAAACCAAAGAGCAGCAAAAAACAAAGAAGAATGAGGCACTGCTGTAATGATCTATTTTCATAAAGCACGCTATTTGCAAGAGAAGTGATACTGGGCAGTAAATACTTTTATAATATCTAAGCCTCAATGATAGCTAGCTGATCTATGCAACTCTTAATAAGACTGCATTCTTGAATCACAGTTTTCAAGCCACAAGTAAATCAGATGTCTTACAAACATATAAGTATCATGTTTTCATTTTACAGATGTCCATGCCTACATGCCAGTTTTAGATTCAGTAAATCATTTGCAATTGAATTTTAAGATGAAAATGGAGCTTCATAAAACAAACATTTGCACTAAATGAAATTACATATTTATATATTTTTATTGATCCCATTTGCCATTGCTTTTGTTTTACAAATTTTCTCTGTGCATTACCATACTTAAGATTAATAAAATTAATATTTTTGGAAAATTGCAATATCCCTGTAATTACCTTAGGTACAAATTGCACACTTTTCATTGCCTTCATTAAGTCTGTAGCCATAAATGGCTCAAAGGATTAGTAATTAGGAAGTTAATGGGTAGTTTGCTGTACTTTTCCAGTCTGCCTTCCAAATTTTTTTAACATCTCCTCATAACTTCTTGAAGTAGCTGTAACCTTTGCATGCTGACATATCCCTTTTTCCCTGGTTGAAGGAATCACGTGCACAAGTTTCAGAAAACCCACAGTTTTATAAATTGCCAATGAATTGCACAGAAATTAGTTTACTTTGTTTAAAAGCTTTCTTTCTAATTAAACGTTGCTGCTGTAAATCATAATATGGCTGTTAACAATTAATGAAGTATGAGAACATTTTTATTCCCTACAGTGTTAACATAAAAGGGCATGTGGATTAAATAAATGTGCAGTCTAGACTCCCAGCAGATAGACCACAGGCTCTTGAGTTAACCAGTAGTTTTGAAAAACGGATGTCACATATTTGTAGTAAGCTGGCAAGAGAGCAAACTGTAAATTCCCTTTGCACTCTTCCCTCAAACCAGGGAGCCATACCCTGCCTCAGCTTTCATTCTCATTGCTCACTGCTGTGTGTATGCTGGTTATGCTGGACAGTCAGTGCTACAAACACAGCAGCAATCTCCCTGCTTCTATTGCCTCAGAAGGAACAGCAGCTCCACGGAGGCTTTTTGTTGCTATTTAACAGCACCATCTCTCTTGCTCTGGTCTGCAGCATCACCTACAGAGCTAGTAATAAGGGATATTTTATACCTTTACTGTCTGAACCAGGAAAAATCCAGTTTTCATTTCTTTGAAATGCAACTCCAAAACCTGTAACTCAATCCTGTTTCAAATTTTCTTATATACTGTTCAAGATTTTTAGCAAGTAAAATATTAAAATTGCATATTACTCCAGCAGATCATATGACATAATGAGATTCAGATAGATGGCAGGTTTCTACTCCACACTCTGATGACCAAACACAGATTTTTTTCTGCTCAGTTCAAAGCTTCTTCTGAAGACAATTAAAACTGGAATTTATTGAAAAGGGCACAGAAGGTAAAAAAATCTCTTCAAAGCATAGCAAGATGTAAGACAAATACTGGTTTACTTATGAGAAATCTAACCATACATTCAGCACCTTGGATGTGTTTTCTGGACCAACAAACAAAAAATGCATGTCAAGATAAAACGAAAAAAAAAAAAAAAAGAACAGAGTAAAAATAAACTTGCTATTGTACGCTAATCCAGAAAGTAAAGCAAAACTTGGAGTTTTTAAAGCCTCTAGTTAAATTTTAATAAAATACATATGTCTGTAAAAATCCATATGTAAAAGTTGTTGTGCGTGCTATAAAAAGGCCATTAGATAGATTAAACTGTAGGTGTGGATAATCTGGTGTACAGGGAACATGGAAGTAATTTATAATGGATGACCTGTGAAAATGCTGAAACATTTGCTCTTCTCTGAGTGAGCTTCAGTTTGTTGCTTTTACAGCCATCCTGAGGGCCTGCTCCTTAAATGCAGTGCTAGTGAACTCTTGAACCAAGCAACTAGATACTGCAGAACTGAATACTGATCAAGTTAGAAGGGGCCTTTTACTTCATAAAAGCATTAAGCTTTAAAGCATTAGGCTGAACCCAGGCTGGAGCTGAAGCAATCAGCAGCTACCAGAACACGATGACAGTTTCAGGGTGGTCCCCGTCCCTCTGACACATCCTGCCCAGCCGTCACAACAAAGCCAGCACCAGTAAAATAGACATATGGCTGTCTTCAGTTGCATCTTCAGCAAATAAGCTCCACATTGACTGAGTCAGTCATATTCCACTAACTTGAAGCCAAAGGACATGAAGCAATGCGAGAAGAGTGTCTTCATTGTTTGTGTTGGATTTGTGCAAACAAGAAAAAGAGGGGACTGGGTCAGTCAGGCCTCCAGGTTCTGATTGCACTGCTTTCAATTGTGTATACACAAGAGAAGGGGAAGAGAATGGGACAGGAATGGGTCAGATCTTTTTGCTGACAAGCTATTATTAGATATCCTACCTCATCAGGTATTTTCTTTCTACATCTCCTCTGAGAATGATTAGGAGAATAAATCATTCTAAGTAACTGCAAATATCATGTAAAATCATATTCTTTTGATCTCTTGTTAGCACTCAGTTAGGTATGCTCTGCTCACGGAGCTGAAATATCAACAAAGGATGCAAAGAGCCAAATTTTTTGAAATGTCAAAGGTTTTGCTTTTGTTTTGGCAGTCAGGATCCAAAACAGCTAAAGCCATTGAGGCTTTAGAATTTCATCAAATGCAAATTGTCAGCTTTGGTACACAGAAGGTTAATACTGTACTTTTTAGCACTGGAGTGATGTATGAAAATACACAATCAGTGACTTCAGGAAGCCCATCTAAGCCCTGCATGCACATTTTTCACTCCAACAGCTACTCTGGTGGTTGCCAGTAGATCTAATTTCAGCAAGTTTGTGTTCCTGACAGCAGTCACATCAAATTACAGAATCTTCCAGACTTAGCTGGCACCTTCATCTCAGCCTTTCTATCAAATAATATGCCTGTTGCCTTCATCATGCAATCCTTAATTATCTGAAAATCAGCAGACTGCTGCTTGTGCCAGCAAAGGAAATGAGGAAAGAATACTGTTCCTTCCAATGCACATGGCTGGACACCCTTTAGAGACATCTGATTTGATTGCCAGTAACAATATTCCATTGATGTTCTTTTTTACATCTATGGCTTAAGGCCCTTTTCCTAAAGAATTAGCTTATGCATGTGCACATTAAAACCTGAATGATTTTTTTTTCTTGGTGACAGAGATGCTGCAAATTACAGTTCTGATTTTCCAACAGATGCTGCTTGGTGGATAAGTACGATGTGTCTCTAGGGCCACTATATTATGCTGAAAAAGATGTTTAGGAGGATGGGTGATGATTGTTGCAGAAGAATGCTGTGCATTAAATCCCATGGGACACATTAAAAAATCTTACCCTAGTCCCAAAGGTGTTCTAATTTCTTGGAATCAGATACAAACCCCAAAGGGGATCAAGGTCAACACAGCAAACTAGGTGATCCATCAACAATCTAGTTAGATTCTATTGAGCCAGAAGAAATTCCAGAAGCAACACAGATACCTCTGGATGCTGGAATGGTATCTAGCAATTTCTGGCCTCTGGGTCTTGTCATTACCTGACATCTCTGCTGCTAAAACCACTCCTTAGGAATCTTCTCCTCATTTCTGTAACCTGATTATTTAGACTGGATGCCAGTACCTAACATAAACTGCTCCAGGCTAAATTGTAGAAGGCTGCATCATATAAGAGATTTTGTTCCTTGTAATATCCTGCCTCTCATTAACAATGTAAAATATTTTAAAATAAGCCTTCTTTGAAAATCACGCTCTGATATTTCCCTATATGTTGCCATGCATTTATAAAAACCTGGCCAGGGGGAAAGTCTGAGGACTCTTTTCTGCCTTAGTTATAGAAGAAGCAAACCTCACTAACTTAACAAATAAGGAAGGTTAATAACTAAAAATAAAAAATAAAAAAGAAAAAGAAAAGCTAAAAAGAAAATTATGCATGACAGATTGATCACCCTATATCAGATATATAACAGATCTCCACCATCTCCCTATTTTTATTTTTAACTGGCATGTTAACAAGTCAGGTTATTAACTCTTTGGGACAGGAATCTGTTCTGCGTGCCTGTTTGTCCACTGAGAACTACACCACTTTTGTACACTACCAATTACAAAAAAAGTATTAAAACTTATACAGGAGGAACATACTTTACAAAAGTTATTGCTTTTGGCTCAGCAGAACTGCTCTTTTCAAGGGTGTCCACTTGCACATTGAGGACAGCTGAAAAAGGAAACAAGAAAACTACACTGGAAAGATAAAGAGTATAAGGATTGTCTTTCTCTCACAGTCTGATGACTTTCCAGGGTGAGGGAAGTAGACAGTGCTATTGGCAAGAAACAAATATTTAAATATAAAATAAAAAGTATGCTAGGTCAAGTCCCAGGTCTCTGAAGCACTGCGACTGTGAACTTTAAAAAGCACTCAATTGTTACAACTGTATTGAACTGTAGACTATGAATTTCTTTTTGTTTATTGCCTCATGCCACAAATATTCCCTAATTCCAAATCTCAGCCACATGTAGGAAAACATATCTGTGCTGCAATCTAAATTGACTAATAAAAACAACGTTCAACCATTTGGAACTGAAATATTCATGAGATACTCAGGGAACAATGAAACTGTATTGCTTCAGCTATCCTAAAAGGAACAAGGGTCAAGAAAACACAGGAGTGACTACAAACTGTTCTACTGTGCCTTCAAACTTTCTTCTTTCTTTTGCTCCTCTTACTTAAAATCAAGCAGCTTCATTCCCATTTAGTAGATACTACACCTGGCTACCCAGGTGGCTCACATCCATTTATTTAAATTCTAGCCTGTGGAGCTAAATTACTGTGAAAGCAAAATAGGAAACTACTCTGCCTAGCTGAGTGAACTTCCTTTGCCACAGTGTAGTCATATGGCCACATGACACATTTATGTGTGTCCATCTTCATGTTAAGTCTGAACAAATATTGAAATGAGTTTTAAAAGTTTCCTAAAATCTAATGCTTAGGATTAAAAACAGGGGAAACTGCGTATCTCTTGCTCATTATAATTAAAAAATATGACTTTTTTTGAGAACTAGCTCTCCACTCGAGCTTCTTGAGACACTCGTATTAACTGACCGTTTCCTACTTTAATGAAACATACAAACCAAATAAGAAAAACAGTTTCCTGATTAAAATTGTAAACAGTATAACTATAGTATCTTACATCATTATCCAGAAATCTGGGTCAGTGCTATTCTTGACAGGAATTAAATGGTTCTAGAAACAGCACACACTGCGGGCAGTTATCTTAAACTATTGCAGTGCCATCCCTCAGATCCGTATGACGTCTGCAGCTAAAGAGGATGTTATCTACGCCTCTTCAGTGTCTGTCGGTTTGGGTGAGCATGAAGTAATTTCACACGATGCTGCAACTGTTTATCATCCTTTATTCTTAGCATCTATCTCTCTATCTGTAATGGCAAACATAACTGTCACCTCTCCTCTTTAATGGATGTCTTTTTTCAGACACACACACACACCGGCAACAGGACACGAGATCTCTGTCTCTCCCATTTCCCAAACATATTCAGATAACACCTACTTTTTCTCTCAACAACATTTTACACAGGAAGGCAACTAAAATATAAGTACAAAATGAAGCAAAGAATCAACTCTGTGGTACACGGAAAAGACATTTTACAGGACACACACAAACTTTTTAAGGAGCCTTTGATCCACCTTGCCCATTTTAGATTCTGTTCCAGCTGCCAGGACTACCCTTAATGCCCACACTAAAACCTTCCCTGCCCCAGCTCCCTCTGGTGCAGCAGCCAGCACTGCCTACCCACAACTTCTTTACACACCACATAAGGAAAAAAGCTGCTCTGGCCACAGCAAGCCTGTTCTCCAGCTCCTTCCTGCTCCCTAAGACTTAAAATCAGGTCATACTACTGTAATTCAAAAGCACATCTCCAAATCCAAGATCTGCTTCAAATTCCCTAAATTCTTGCCCAATAAAAGACATTTCAATACCAGGAAAATATATATTTGGTATGAATTATTGTATCCTCAGCTGTTCTTTTGATGAATACAAGAAAAGAAATAGCCTAGGGGAGAAATTATTTTTTAAGTTTTTTGTCTAGAAAACTAATCTTTCCTATTGACTTGTTAATTGTCCGGTTTTGTCATGTTTAATATGGATGATCATTTTTTGCCAATAGAAAATGCCTTTTACCAGTTTCTTACAGTTTTCAAGCCTTAAACAATCCTCACATATTATTTATGATTTGGAAACCGAAGAATAAAACAGCACTAGCTTACATAGATTTATATGTTACTTACTTTCATATTAAACCAGCCCATGCTTACATCAGGACAGGTAGAGCAGGAACTTAGTGATTTTGCACCAAAGAAGTTTCAGTAAATTAATTTGGTTTGCTCCAGCCAGCTAACCCCCCCAGTCCTCCATTTTGTGCTCTTATACATCTTTAGGTACCATCCAAATTTCCAGACTATAAGCTTTAAGGTAAGTTTTGGCTCATACTTTGTCCCACCCTGGCTCTTTTGCTAAATTTATACTGTGTATTTCCTAAAGTGTTTAGGAATCACTGTAGGATTTCAAAAGTGTTTGAAAGACCTGACAATGCACAGCCTCTCCACCGAATGCTGTCTCCAAAATTAAGTTATGCAAAATGGTTCTTCCTGGTTTCACAAATATTTGAGGAATATTATGAGAAAAAAAAACCATGATCATTTGTTTGCTTTACATTTACTCAAAAAAATTTTTGCATACCATTCGTACCTCCATTGACACAAGCACTAACACGAGTTCGGTGTTGTTTTTTAGAAAAACATTTGCTGGAAAATAAATAGTTTAAAATTGAAGATTACTTCAAGTTATCATATAGTGAACACAAAGAAACAAAGAGCAACCCAAACAAGGTTATGTTTCTGTTTTCTGAAGGCATCCTGGATAACATAATTTAATATATTACTTCTCCTTTGTAAATAACCGTTAGTTTTGTCTGTGAAAATTACCAATCTACATTCCCTGTTTGATTCCAAGTATGTTTCATACCTGCAAATTTAAAACATCTAGGTGTTTCTGTTGAGTGTTTTGGGGTTTATACACACACACATACAAGTCTCCTGTTTCCATCCTATTAACAAATAAATAATCTTAATCTAGTTCAGTTAAGCCTGCTCAAATTCATGGTAAGTATTATCAAATATAAGTATTTATATTAGAATTTTTATTTAAGGAATGTCATCACTGAAACAAGACGTCATTTAAATGTCAACTTAAAAAAAATCTTATAATTAATAAACTATGCACAAACTGACCAATTAGAATTTGTTTATAAAAACAGTGTAAGAAGGCAAAAATAAATGACACACAATTAAAAAAATTATTCTACTTAAAACAACTTTGATAATACTTTATCACCCTCTAACTTTCTGTTCTGAAATGTTATTATTTTGGTCAGAGACCTGCTCAGACCACTGAATTTCAGAAAGTTCTTGAGTAATTCTATGTCTTATAAGACAGACATGTTCAATTAATAAGCCTCCTAATATGAAGAAGTTAATGATGAATTAAGTTTGCATTCTGTCTCTCTCCTGTGCAGAGTACCGCTGCTCAAAAGTTGCTAGCAAACCGGCTATATTAAGCCTTTATCTACTGAGTTACCAGAGCTTTGGATCTGAATCTGTACTACAGCTGATACCCTTGTCTTTTAAGTTATCTTTTGCTATTTTCCTAAAAAGAGAAAGTCAGTTATTCAGAGCACATCTGAACAGGGAGATAGCTATGTCGCATGGAAGATGATGTTCTTTCTCTGCCTCATATCAGTAAATCAACTCAATTAAACCGTGATTAATGTTTGGCTCAGTGTCACGTAAATTTGTCTAACAGCTAACACTACACAAACCAAGATGGCTGGGTGCCAACTCTCAGTGCATACCATGCAAACTTTTCCAAATACAGGTTTGCTTCCTCTCAGTGCAGAGAATTGCTAACAAGGAGAATGAAGACCTAGAAACACCCATCCTGTTTCTTAGAGTTTGCTATCAAACATGGCTAAAAATGCAAGCAGTCATGCAAGACTGGACAAGACCCAGTTACACACAAATGCAAACTGCAATTAGAATGCCAAGTCAAGCTTACGCTTGCACAATTGCAGATACCTATAAACTGACTAGACCTCTTAACTATTTCAGGTTACTTTTCTCAAAATGTCTAAGAATGTTTACCAATGTCCACATTTAGGCTTGAATTAGATATGCATTAGGTAATTAAATATTTGAAACAGCTGTTAGAAATATTAGTTGACTTCCTCTTCTCAGAAGGTCGAAGCAGCTTACAACAGCTAATAACTAAATATCTCAAACGAAAAGAATATGCAGACATAATTATTGCTGCAAACTCATCAGAGCAGCCAAATCTAATTAAATGTCAAGCTAGAATTACAATAAGGTTATGAAATTTCCCTTAAAAGAGACAACTTAGCTATAGTGACACATGGACAATAAATCTACCTCAGGAGCAAGAGGAACATGACTTTTACGTAGACCTGTGAGTAATGTTATGGAAAAGACCCTGTTCTTTCACATTATTCAAAATATATTATTGAAATTAAAGCACAATTGAAATATTCAACCTGTAGCCAAGAATGAAAACTTTGTGGAATACTTCCTTCTTCATTAGCACGTCCTTAAAGCAGTTAATAACCTTTTTAATTGTTCTTTCCCTCCAAATAGAACACAGGACACTCTTAGAAGCCTTACTTCTTTCCATTCTTAATTATTTATATTTGTGTCCTCATTTCAGCTGGAACAGAATTAACTTTCTCCATATTAAGTAGTAAAAGGCTATGTTTCATATTTGTGCTGAGTAGGCTTAAAACACACCAATGTTTCTAGTTGCTGTCAGGACAGTCAAGGACTTTTCAGCTCCTCTGCTAGGCCAGTGTCTGCAGGGGCAGGAGAAGCTGGGAGGGAGCTCAGCACCAGGTACTAGCCTAGGATCTGACTTTAAGTTTAGGACTGAGACTCAGATTGGCCAATGGTATATTCCATATAATACATATCATTCCCAGTGTATAGGTGAGGATCTATCTGGAACTGCTCGCTCTTGCTCTGGGTCATGCCTTTTGTTCTGGGTCATTTCACTGCAGGTGGTCTCTTCTCCCTGGGCCATCTAACTCCCTCAGTCAGCTCTCAGTCTCAGGCGCTTGAATTCTCATCTCCACTCCGGAATTGCAGTTCTGGGACTCTTCCTGCTCCAGGATCATTAGCTGGGAATGGGCTGAGCCTTGGTCATCAAGTGGTGAGCAGAATCATTGTGTATCACTCATTTGTATATTTGTATGTATTACTATTATCATTATTATTATTTTCAATTTTATTGTAGTTTAGATATTAAATTGCTCTTATCTCAACCCACGCGTCTCTCTTTTTTCCCTTTACCCCTTTAATTCTCTCTCCCAACTCCCAGTGGGAGGAGGGTGAGCAAGCAGGTTTTGTGGTGTTCTACTAGCCAGGGGTTCAAAACTACGACAACTTCTAATTAGTAATATGTCCTATTACTGTATATCTCAATTATTATTAAATTGATAATTAAAACATCAATCTTCTGTATTCTGTTTATAGGTACAAGCAAATCATACAGGTAAATGAAAAAGAACAGTGCGTTAGACATGGAGAAATAAAGGTGAGCAGGAAATAATATTATTGGTCCATTAAATATCTAGATTTCAAACAGCTTTCTTCATTCCACATTGCACTGACACAGAGCTTTCAAGTTTTCATACCAGTCTTGCCAGAAAAAAAAAAAAAAGTCTGGTTTTTATCTAGCTTACTGTGTACTATGTAGAAAGACTGTACATGTCTCAGAGATGATGTCAGACTCTCAGATATCGGCACATATTAAAGCAAAAGAATGATTCTTAAGAATAAAAGAAGATGACAAACACATTTTCTCCTCTGCTTAACATCCTGCACGTATACATCAACATTCTTCATAATTTCTTCTTTAATGCAGAAATGACTTTTCCTCATTTTGAGAAACATCTCAAAAAAAAAGAAGGCAATCAGTGCAGCACTATCACATCCCATTATTTCTAGAAGCAGCTGCCCATCTTAAGTTAGAACAAAGATTCTTCTTTTACTTCTTCCACAGAGCTCCGTCATTTTTGATATATTTGTGCTGAATAATATTGATCCTTTCTTATCTAAAAATGTAATGGTGTTTCAACTCAATTCCTGACAAATTTCTTACAATGTAGAGCAACAGAACTATGCTAATGCTTACTGGGGTAACAATGCAGAATTTGCTCAGATTTTACTATTAGGAGACACTAAACTCTTCAAGTGTGGCATGCTAATCATGTTCTAATTCTTCATATATTTCTTTTGAACTTTTCTCCATTCCTCCCCCTAAATCTGCTCACAATCCTATGCCACTGAATATTATCACAGTTCCTAGAACTGTTCAGAACATATTTCATCTTGCTCAGGGAGTCCTCTTAATAACATGAATATGTACGTGGAATATCTTAAACTGATTGGCAGCCAGTCACCTTTTCCTCAGCCAAGACAGCTATTTAGTATTTTAATATATCCTCCTAAGAATGCAAAAAAAAGAATACAGAAGTTTAACTCTGCCTTTAACCCAATTACAGTTCTGGTGTTCCCACTGAAGCAGTGGTGTCTGTGCTATGTGCTAACCAAACACCATTCATCCAAAGGGATGAAATCCTAGGCTTACTTGAAGACATTACAAATAAAGTTTCTATTTCAGTAAGATTTTTTTTTGTCATTTTGGATAAGTTTTTTGATATTTTGCTTTATCATGCCATCAGTTTGAATGGGAAGACACGAGCGAATCACTGGCATAATGCAGCCCACTCCTACTGATGATTTGAACTAAGGTATACAGATTTGCACTTTCACAAAATAACAACTTTGTTGCCCTGGTAGCATACCCTTTGCCTTCAAAAGCAGAAAGGATCTTAAACTTTTTTTTTCCTTTTAAAATGAACAGGGAAATCACTTTGTTTGGCTTTTTAGTACTACAGCTGCATTCAAAATACAGCCATTGCTACACAGTATTGAAAACAATCCTTCATCTCATAGTCTGAACTGAAGAATCAATGCATGCATCCTACAGTATCCTGATTATCTGCTGAGATAAGGGCATGGATCACCTCCTCCTCTCCACTCTTACTGAAAAGGGCATCAGCGTGCTCAAGCTGGACTGCTAACCACAGCAAGTCAGAGCTGAGCCAAAAGACATCTCATAATCTAGTATCATCATAGAGAGAGACTGAGTGAAGGATATAAAACCAGAGTAGTGCAAGGGGACATAACATGTAGTGTTTATGCACTTACCTTGAATACATTTATTTGCTTTCCTGCAACTTTGTTATTTCCAAAAAGGAAGCATGATCTGATTATTAAAATCTTTCAGGAGAGAGTGGGCAATTTCTGAGTTGATGGGGGCTGCAAGCTACACTACATCTCAGAAAGAGACATTTTAGTTACCATTGAAATTAAAAAACATAAAATAAAAGCCAAAGAAAACGTAGCTCTAAGGGCAGGTTGCGTGACTGACAAGTTCTGGTTTACTGCTGTATTAGAGCTTCTCTGTTTTTCTTCTCTCACCTCTGTGCCTGGCAAGATCATTAAGCAGATCCTCCTAGAAACAATGCTCAGGCACATGGAAAATAAGGAGATGATTCGTGAGACACAACATGACTTCACGAAGGGCACACCTGACAAATGTAGTGGCTTTCGGCAACAGGGCTACAGCATTGGTGGATAAGGGAAGAGCAACCGACATCTTCTATCTGGACTGGTGTGCAAAGCATTTAGTACTGTCCCACATGAGATTCTTGTCTCTAAATTGAAGAGACACGGATTTGACAGAGGCACCACCCAGCAGATAAGAAACTGGCTGGATGGCCGCACTCAAAGAGTTGTGGTCAATGGCTCAAAGTCCAAGAAGAGGCCAGTGATGAGTAGCATTTCCCAGCATTCAGTACTGAGACCAGTGTTGTTTAACATCTCCATTAGAGACACGGACAGTGGGATTGAGTATGCCCTCAGCAAATTTACCAATGACACCAAGCTGTGTGGCACAGTTGACACACTGGAGGGAAGGGATGCCATCTAGAGGGACCTTGACAGGCTGGAGAGGGGGGCCTGTGCAAACCTCATGAAGTTCAACAAGGCCAAGTGCAAGGTCCTGCATGTGGGTCAAGGCAATCCCAAGCACAAATACATGCTGGGTGGAGAGTGGATAGAGAGCAGCACTGAGGAGAAGGATTTGGGTGTGTTGGTTGATGAGAAGCTGAACATGACCCAGCAATGTGCGCTTGCAGCCCAGAAAGCCAACCATGTCCTGGGCTGCATCAAAAGAAGCATTAGCAGCAGGTTGAGGGAGGTAATTATCCCCCTTTACACCACTCTCATGAGACCCCACCTGGAGCACTGCGTCCAGCTTTGGGGCCCCCAGCGTAAGAAGGACATGGACCAGCTGAAGAATGTCTAGAGGAGGGCCACAAAGATGGTCAGAGGGCTGGAGTACCTCCCATATGAGGACAGACTGAGAGTTGGGCTTGTTCAAGCCTGGAGAAGAGAAGGCTCTGGGAAGACCTCATTGCAGCCTTCCAGTACTTAAAAGGGGCTACAGGAGAGATGGAGAAGGACTCCTGATAAGGGAGTATAGTGACAGGATGAGGGCAACAACTATAAACTAAAAGAGGGTAGATTTAAATTAGATTTTAGAAAGACATTTTTTACGATTAGGGTAGTGAAGCACTGGCACACGTTGCCCAGAGAAGCTGTGGATACCCCATCCCTGGAAGTGTTCAAGGCCTGGCCGGATAAGGCTTTGAGCAACCTGGGCTAGTGGAAGGTGTCCCTGCCCATGGCCAGGGGGCTACAACTAGATGACCTCCAATGTCCCTTCCAACCCTAAACATTATCTGATTCTCTTTTTCTGCATGCAAACTTCATTTTACTAGTGATGCTACCTGTTTAATTTTGGGGTATCACTCACATGATTAGATTAAATTCAGCCACTTCTCTGTATATATGAAAAACTGACTGCTTAAACTATAATATGCTAAAATCTCTCTGGAGTGAAAATTTAATACTGTCAAATCATTATAATTGTTCCATATTTTTGTTGCAACACTGAGCAACCTTGCTGTCAACTACTGTTGCACAGATAATTATAAAAACAATGTCCAAAACCATAAAGAATATTTTTCACATTGTAGAGGCAACTATTAAAAAAAAAGCCAACTTCCAGTTTTAAATTTGTATTTTGGTTTTTCAAGTAACAAAAAAAAATCTCCGGACACTTACTGTATAATAATCTAAGAATGCTGAACAGCATAAATCCGCAAATAAAAATGTATTTTGAACAAAGTATTAATCCATATCATGCACAAATAAAAATCTCTAGAGTAAAAATCTCACAAGAAAATCAACAAAACAGTTTGTAAAGTTGGAGAAAATACATCAAACCTTGAATATAGAAATATAACTATGTTGTTGCAAAGACCAAAACTCATCTTATATAAATTAGATTTTAAGCACTATATATCAGAATCGATTTAAATACTAACATGCTAATAATCTCCTGGAAAGAAAAAAAAAAAAAAAAAGCATTCTGTAAGGCTTTGTAAGCAAAGTGAGCATGTTAAGTGTCTGATTAACCAAACTACAGCCAGAAGGTGGCCCTTTCAAATAATTTTGTTAAAGCATGAATAGAAAGACTACAAAATAAAATTGAAAAAGATATACTAAATGTCAACATTTTGTATTACATGGTCAGGAGATATTCATTGCATCTGTAAACATTCATAACATTTACTATGCTATGCAAAGCAGGTAGCCGTCAAGAGACCACCTTCCTCTCATGTGCCATGCTTTTTCCACCCACAATTTTTAGTTAAATCGGAATTACTATAGATCAAACCGCTTACTTCAAAACCATAACTTTTTAGAAACAAACATGCTTATTAGGTGCTCATTACGGCTGTCAAACAGTATCAGTCAGATTTAGCTCATAAAGCACTAAACAGGCTTCGGCTGCTAGTTATACAATCTTGGATCATAAATTTAAAACCTGTCCCTATTATCTATTTACACCAAAGATCTCAATACAAAGGAGATGATTAATTTGGGGGAGTTTCATGTGTCATACTGTAGATACAAATCTTATTTTAGAAAACTGAAAAATTATTCAGGAGCTCTGCAAAAGAATTGGAAGTTTTGCTCCACTACTATCATACATTAGATGAAAAGGTTTTCATCTTTGTTCATTGTCAGTCTTACACCTGTAGAGAAACTTCTCCAAGGCCGTAACAAATAAACAAAAATTTACGTTAATAAACTTATTCTTAAGGGTTCAGTGATATCCATCCCCATTGGTTTAGAGTGTCTTTCAGAGAGAGGCTTGCTTCATTTTAGCCTCACCTGAATATAGATATCAGGGAAAGACAATTGTTCGTGAGGGAGGGAATAATAATGTCACTAATAAACTTAACTTTGTTACAAAGAAAATAATATCAAAGTCTGTGCTTCTAACGAAAACCAGGTTTGTACATATACTTTACCAAAGTTTGACTTTTTTTTAATAGATGGGGAACTCACAATTTTACGATATTATGCCCATATCCTAGAAAGTATGTAAATAAACCCAATAGGTGTTGATTTAAAAAAACAAAAACAAAAACAAAAACCACACAATGGAAAAAGCTGAAGTCTCTGCTTGTATGGGATTATCCGGTGACATACCAATTCAACAAGGAATTTATAAATCTGAGAGGTTTGGGAAAATGGAGGGGGTTGTAAGTGAATTATTAACATTTGCAACATTTATATTACTTTAAAGAAATTTAATTCAGCTTGTGCAAGCATTTCAATATTTGACCAAAATCAGACCCTGAAACAGAGTAATACATTCTCTGCTGTCATTCACTGCCTCTCAATTACCAAGCTTCAATCCACTTCTCAGAGGAGTAAGAAATATGAAAGACAGCTCTGTGAATGACTGATTAACACAGAAAAGATCATTCCATTAAGATTATATTGTATTCCTAACAAGATCAAAAGCTGGCACAAAATTATTGTTATGATAATTACTTTTGGCAGAATTTGTCTTATTGATAAAAAGTAATAATAAGGTACCTTAAGAGGCAGAATAATTACACCTAACTGCTGTAATTAATAAGCTAATTCTCAGGCAAAAATGATTCATACCATAGGCATTATGTAACTGCTGCTATTTAAATTCTTACTGTAAAACCTTAATATAATTTAAATCAAGCATTGTTAATATTTCTAAACCTTTACTTCAATAAGGTAAGAGAACACATTCAGTTCAGGAAGACCATTTCATTTCTGCATCACTGGACTGGATTGTTTGAAACGAAATATCAAAATATGCATATGTAATCCAAATGCGGAAAAGGCAGAGAGAAGAGAGCCGAAGTTAATATTTCTACACACAGCTTTCGTGACATCAGTTTGTTCCCTTTTCAGCAGGTGCCTTTCCAAAATCTTCCTTCACTATCAAAGACATTTTACCATCAAACTTTGATGCTTGCATTTCACTGCATGATCAAAAATAAATTGCACAGAGATTTAAACCTCCATTCTGCCTGTAAAGAATTTGTGCCAAAACTTGCAATTTGATATAAACAGTGAATTTCATTAATTGTCTTAATACCTATTTTTCTCTGATGGCCTACACTGCTATTTCTGAGTGATCTTAAGAAAGCCAAAAAATGTCAGTGATTTCAGTCACATTTTAAATAAATGATTTGTTAGTGTCCTATGAGTACAAAACAATTCCCAGACTGCCCGCATTTTACTACCAATAGTCCTAGATCCTAGATCCACATCTTGCAGTGTCCTAACTACACAGGAAGTCATATAGGTCATCACTTTTCCAAAGATGATATACACAAAAGAGTTTTTAAAATGTCACAGCATTATTTATAAAAATCCTACTGCAAATAAAAACCAGTCAGCTTGTTAGCATTCCTGATATTTCACAACTTGGGGATTCACTGGCTTTGAAAATAGCTTCCTCAAAAACTGAATACAGAAACATTTTGTTAGTCCTTTAGAAAGAGGAATTCCACTTTTTCGATGTGACAAGAAGTATATTTTCTACTGTTTTTTTAATACTTCAGTAATTTTTTCCCAAATACTCTGGAGTAAGCTTTTAATTGAATGAATTATTTTTTTGAAAAACATCAATCTTTGGCTATAACAAATCAATACTATAAGAATACAATAGTTCTTTGACATACACAGCACTAATTAATGAATACATACAGAAATCATTCCACAGCTGGAATTGTATAAAGGTTGGATCTCTAGGCTCCATTCAAGAATTCAAAAATTACTAGTGAGGGCTACATCTCTTACCTCTACTTGCAAAGGTGTTGAAAATTTAAATAATAGTTGGAGTCAATCTAAGTGGATGCAGCTTTATTGCAGTTAATTATCGTTGTGGGTTAACCTCAGTTAATAGGTTCACCCCCACGGGATGGGGAAGAGAATAGAAAGAGTGATTAAAAGAAGAGACTCTTTCACTATCTGAAAAAATAGGTATGAGTACAATTGATTATAGTAAAAGTAAGTAAAATGTAAAATAGTTCCTCAAATTGAAATTACTAAGATAGTGACACAGTATTACAAACTCCAAACACTTTTGCAGAAAATATACATATGTAATGTATAAAGCACACATATGTTAAAAACGTTTCTGCTTTATAAATTTCAAAGACCCGTTTCTTTGAACAGTGTTCCCTTCTACAATAAACCAATTATACTTATCAATGATTTTCACTGTTAATTTAGGCCATAATTGTTTTAATTCAAAGTTCAACTGCACATTTTTCCTAACTTTACTGTTCTGCAGTTACGAAAACCTGTGTCTCGTTACGCTGTACAGACTGGTTTGAAACTAAAGCAGCAATTAATTCTATAAGAACAAAAAGGAGTGTTAATAACCTGCAGGAGTTTATTATTTCCACCAGAATTATCAGGGTATACCGGCCACTGATTATCATCAAAAGATATTAAGAACATCCCAAGACATCACAGAATCAGGGGATCACGATAAATCTTTCAGATCATTTCTACAAGGCTATGACCTACTCAAGACTAGACTTACAGTGAAGAGATATGGAGAATATCATACCTGCATTTAAACCTGGATTTGAGAATGCAGAATAGCGCACACTTTAAAACTGAAACACACTGAGCTCAGATTGTAAGTTTAGTTTTGATATTCAAGAACACAAAGGAAAATGAAAGCTGTTTCCACATTTCAAAAAATTATTTCATAAAAATAATAATACAATAATTTTTCTCCTTTTTGCAAGAAACAGTTGTGTTTGAACAGTTTTCAGCACTTACCAGACAATTTCACACATGCAGCTTACTCAGATCTTGTAGAATCAAGGATTTTAGAAACTGCTTTTAGAATGAACACACCACACCACAGTTGGTTAAAGAATATATCTAACTATTTTATCAACTAGATATATTTAAATAAATTTAAAAAAAAAACAAAGCTATGAGTCTTGGAAACACTTCTTACTGTGATAGCATGGAGAAATGTGCCCTGAAAGAAATTAGATGAAATCCACATAAAAGTAAAAATTATAGAAACCAGTGTTATGTTTTCTGTAAGGTTCCTTGTTAATTTTACAATACTGAATTTCCACTCCAGTCCTCCAAGCTATCCAGCTAAGTCTCCCTGCCACGAAGATACAGATGACATCTTTGCTTTCACTCACTCTAGAACAGCTCAGTAACTGGAGTTGTGACACTGCTGCTACAGACATCACTGGTTAACCTTCCATTTGGGATAACCAAAGACATCTTTCGCATTTCAAGCAGTGCAAGTGAAACCACGCAGAATACCTTTTTAAGAAACACGTGCCTCAAAACTTAATAAGACCGCCTTGAAAAAAAATAGGTACTTCAACCCTTTGCATACGTGTTAGAAAACCATTTCATTCATTCATTCTTCCTGCCTGAAAAGGAGCCACAATCAATTATTATTGTGAAAAGACTAGAAACTTCCAAGCCTATTTGAACATACACTAATGAAAAGGTGAAAGACTAATGAACACAGGCTTTTTATGAAGGACTGGTTCTCATCATATAGAAGTCCATACTTAGGGACATAACATCATCTCTCCCTCTCCAAAGCATACTCAATCCTTGGTTTTTGTTGTCAAGTCAAAGGTGTTGTCAAGCTGGAAATAGGTGGTTTTCCAAGAAATATAAAAAATCCTCTGAGCTACAGGTACAGAATTTGGTTCATGGAAAAGAGATTGCATGATTTTCCTGAAACATTCTTTGTGTGTAAACAGTAACACAATATGTGTTTTAATCTGTATTCATTTAGGTACTCTAACCATACTATCCTCATTATAACATTAGCATTTACCCTGGCATGTTTCATCCAAGACTATGTATGTACAGGGTTGTTAAAAACTTGCAGTACTGGGAATCAGCCATAGAGAAAAGAAAAATATAATATGTAGATACACGCCAGAAGCCTCCTTATGGAAGAAGAGTTCAAGATTTGGCTTTTGTTCCTCTGTGCCTCAGCTAGAAGGCCAGTTTTCTGAATGTCCTGGTGTTCCCCTTCTTAAGATTCAGCATCAAACTTTTGTATTCTAGAGTCCATTTGTGTTATTTCTACAACTGAATCCACCTTTCGGGAACAAAATCTCTATATATACACTAGCAAATGAGTACTTCATTCAGTTCCTACCCACATGAGCAAACAGAAAGGGAGGTTCCACACTAATGTCTCAGGACTCCCTCTGGCTTCAAAAGAAACATTTAAATTCTCAGTGTTCAACTCCAAAAACTCTAGCTTCCAGATCCGGTGGTCATACCTGAATCTATCACCAATAAGCAAAGTTGCTGATATCATAATTTCTTTTATTTAAATATTGGTTTTTTCCTCATTAAAAATCCCTAAGAATCAATAAGTAGATTTGGAAGTAAAATAAAACAGCTGTTACACGATAAATGAAGAAGGTTATTACAAATATGATACAAGTTAAAAATCATAAATGGCTCTCTACAGGTACTAATTTTACTACTTGAATGAAATTAATAAGCCTCTCCATAAAACAGCAGGAGATCCTTAGATTACATGAATAATCAGCAAGAAAATTTATTGTGGATTCATGAGGCGAGAAATGTTTGTGTAATGTATGCAAAAGTGGTACTTTATTCTCTGCAGTGAACAATTCTGAGCCCTTATAATAGAAAAATATTTAATAGTTTGAAAACTCTTGAGGCATAGTTTTAAAAAGTTGTTCAACTGTGATTAATTCAACTCACGACAAGCTAATAGCCAAAGAAGGACCACCTTCCTTTAATATTTAGTAGGAACCATTAATAAAGTAACAATTTAAGGTTAACCAATAGAGACAACAGAAAATCCAACTTGATATCAAGGAAGTAAGATTTAGGGAAGTAAGATTCACAAAGTAAGTAGTATATTCATCTGAAAAGCTAAACTATTTTTCATTATCTGGTATTCCTAAAAAGCATGCAGGCAAGTGACAAATTTAATATTTGAATAAAAGAAATAATTAAAGACATTTTTCATTTCACGCAATTTTAGCCTTTCTCCTTCTTTAAGGAATCTTTTAGGTTACTGTGCAATGAGAATGTGTTGCTTGTGTAGTGTATGTAGCTCGACAGCTATCAATAGACTTTTTACCTCGCACCATTTCTTGGCTGCTGTATGTATAAAGTATTTATTTACATGACTACTTACTACTGCAAACCTCATGTACATTTTATGAACCATTTCAGATGAACTTCTAGCAGTAGACTGAGAGATTAAATTCTATCCCACTTCTGATATTAAATTCTCAGCAAATTACACCCTCTGAGAAACAGCATATAGCCCAGGTTTTATCTTTTTCAAAAAAATTTTTATTACAATGTACCATGGAGTCATGAGTATGTGTTCAATACTTCACATTTACTGTTTATTGATTGTTGTAATTAATTGCTTTTGGTTTGTACTTTTGGGTTTAATTAAGTGGACTAAAAGTGTTGATACACTGCAGCTGTTAAACTGACTCATAACTGAAACTAAATAATACTTCACCATGACCATTATTAAGGCTCTGCCAATGAAACAAGCAAGGGGACTGCATGGGTCAGGGAATTAGTAATAGCAACAAAATACGAGACTTAAAATTAACTGCTCAGCACATATTAAGAGGAGCTAAAATGACTGTAACTTAAAGATACTACTTCCATGGTACATGTTATGTGAATTGAAATTCCTGATAACAGTTTAGATTCTGGCATCCACACCTCAAAAGCCACCAAGAAGTGGCATCTTTTGCTAAGTACATTTACATTTGCTCAAAGACATCATTTGTTTCTGCTCATGTCCTGAAAAGATGCTGGTAAACTCTACCTAACTTCAGAACTGACTGAAAGCCACGCAGCTGTGTCGGTACAGTGCCAAACTAAAGAAAACACATCCCACGGGCTGGCCACAACTATTAGCTGGAGCTTGTGAGTGTGAAAATATGTTCACGTGGCTTTTGAGTTGAATCTGTGTCACATTCTGCAGCCCTATGGTGTGGGAAAACGTAACATATACTGTAGATATATCCATTGACAGTTCAGTAAAGAGCATTTGTAACAAGAAATTTGGAGACTTATCTTTACTGTGACCTTTGTAAATATTCACCCCACTACAGGGCTGTACCCCAGTAACATAAATTGATTCATTGCTGCAGAACACGTTATCCTTGTCAAGTAAAAACAGGAAGACCTCTATTTCCAGAGCTTTGGCATTTCTCAAGAACATTGTATTAAAGCATATGCAAAGAAAGAGGCTATGTTTGTTGAGGTAAATAGGTACAACTTCTTTGACAGCAACATAACTTTGGAGTAGTGGGAAAATTTGCCTCTGAATATGTATTAAAATCCAGTTTTCCTGCTTGAAATATGAGTTGCACATTAACAGACATTATCAATTCTAACTTATAAGTTTCCTATACCTATTCTAGACTCTAGACTTCTTCCAGAGTCATAATTTGAAAGTCATTTGGACACATTGTCTCTAATATCTTATTGGTTAATTTACCCTAGACCATGGACACTCACAAATCATTAATCACTAACCAAAAGGCTCCAAGTGAAACTTCATTTGTCAGTGTTACAGGTTAGCCATGAAGCTGCTGCCAATCTTTTTGGGCACCAATACACTTCCAGATCATCCTTTCCCAGGACTTCAATGTTTCCCTCTCCCAGATGCAAGGCAAATTGTCATTCACCAGCTTGCCTTCAAACTTTTAAGACTTTCCCCTTATGAAAATGCAGCATTCAGCTGAAAATGTTTCAAAGACACTTAATGCTGAAAAAGCCGGTTGACCTGGCTCTCAGAGTATCACAATATTCTCAGAACTTTGGAAATCTTCCTTTTTGCCAAGGGTTAGTGCTTTCAAACCTTTCCTGTCCAAATACCTTATCACACTGAATCTCCTTTTAAAATTACTCCAGCTTCTCATTTCCCTCCTCCCCACACAAACACATACTTATATATGTATATTTATACATATATAGGTTTATTGGGCCTTGTCTGATGCAGATGTTTCTGCAATGCCTTCAGCCATTTTCTCCCTGACTGGAAGCAAATTGGTCTCCCTAACATTTCAGTTTACTATTTAAGCACACTTGTAAATCTTGTGTTCTGAGCAAATAAAATAAGACCACCTTCAATAATAAAGCACCATGTTTGCACTATAACATCTATAAAAAGATGGGTTACACAGAAAGATTCAAGAATTTGTAAACAATATATATTTTGGAATAATATTTATGTTTTTTCATATTCTCTGTAAATACAAATGCAAGACACAAGCCATGCCCTTTAACATATTTCCCTGGGTTTTCCAAGTCTAGATCAGACAGATCATTTCATCAGAATCCTTGAAATCATGCAAACAACAAACATGAACATCTGCATTTTAAGTACTAACTGCCAAAGCACCATGAAAACCTCATCACTGGCAGATTCGCTCCAATTCCTCTGCCGAAGGGTGGCCTTCATACTCTTTACCCTGAAAGCATTCCACACAAGAGATAGATGTGAAATTTAGCTTTCATAGCTGAGACACATATCCCAAAAAGCCTTACCGCCATCACATTTAATCCTGATAAAGAACACAGTAATTTTTATGCTATGTTATTTATATATGAATTACAGTAGCCCAAAATGCAAATAATTTTATCCACTTTTCCAAAAAGATACCTTTGAATCCTATGAATGTTAGTTCAGCATCTGCAAAGGAGACATTACCTACAAACACACATGCGCACACACACACACACACACAAACTCTGCATCACATGGGTTAGTTCCATTCTTTAATGGCCCATTGCTCTGTAACTGATCTTTATCTTTTAACTTCTTTGGCCACATCTTTATCTAGACATTTAGAAAAAAATGGATTATTCCCAATAAATAATCTCATTTACTCACAAAGTCTAAAATATGCATGGACAGCTGTCTACCTTTATCTGCTTTGCAGACTGCTCTCCAAGTTTTCAGGAATGTCAGCACTGGGCAACACAGAGCAAGCAAAAGGATTCCTGTGTTTGAGTTCAGCCCGGCTGGTAAATCTGGAAATAATATTCACACAGTGCTGTGCCCAAAGCTCTCTCTCTGTAAAAAGGCCTAAGAAGATGACAAAAAGAGACAGCCAAATGGTGTGTACAAGGCCCCTGAGAAAGATCGAGACTTTAAAAGCAACAGTAACAACACAACTATGCAGACAAAATCTGAACCATACACACCAGGCAAGAGTTGGGATACAATTTATACTTTGGAAGGCTTGCAGCTTCAGTTTCTTTCTTGCCCCCTTCTACCAGACATCAAGGCTTTTGTGTGCATGATGTGGTCAAATTAAAAACTGCAAAAGCCCTTTAAAGAAAAGAAAATAGGCCTAAGGACTGAGGATTTTAGAACCAGCCTGAGATTCTGGTCTCTAAAATCCCCAGGGCCACTTTGAAAATCTCAACCTAAATGTTTATCTAAGTTACTATCTGCTTTTCTTTCAAACTGCAAATCCCAGTTGTTCTCAGAATTTCCTAATGCATAACACGCTTATCCATGAAACATAAGCTGTGGTTAGGATGAAACCTTTGCCCTGAGTTCTCTCCATAGGTACAAACTGTCTGTCAATATACTACAGCACTGCTACCATTCAGCTCACATTGCATTTAGGAACCTCTGTACTTAGGCTTCAGCAGGCTTCAGAAACCAGCTTTTAAAGCATTTTCATCAAATTGTAATATAAAAAGCATTGTTGGTCTATTTCAAGTTTTTTAATATGATGTAAAAGAATGTGAGGTGGTTAAAAATACAAAGCACGCTGGAAAGGAAGCAGGCATTCTAGATAAAAGTACTTAAGATTAATTTAACATGCACAGGATTTCCCAATTAAAACTTTCACATTAACACTGCATTTTAAACAGTTAATCTCCTAATGAGACATCCCCAGCAATAAGAAGTGAATTGCAGGACTGAATATGGCCCTGAGGCCTGCATCTGGAAAAGGCTGTACTTTGTAAATGCCGGATTTATGCCGCGGTCTGAAATTCTGCACAAAAAGAGCTGCACTGCCACCTACTGTCAAGATATCTTCTCCCACCAGGAGCTGCCACTAAAAACGAGAAATCATGCTCTGGCACACACAAAAGAAAATGGTGTAACTTAATTCTTCACGCATACACATTTCAGATTTTTTCTTTTACTCTGCTAGCTGGAAAGGCTAATTGTTCTTTTTCTCTGTCTTTTCTTCCTAATGCAATAAAAGCAAATTAATTTTGTGCTGGACAATGTGGGAGAGTCTATGCAAAAGTCTGCTTTTTCCTCTTTCTCTTATTCCCAGATCTCCACTGTCATACCTTTGAATGCTGGCTGACCTGCAGTCATCTCAGCTAATGATACACTGACTGACTCATCCAAGAGAGGTATGTTGTGGTTGACTTCTTCCCCTCCCTTAGGTGCCAAAGGCATTACTTCTGTGATGTGCCTGATCTCCAAGAGTCTAGATGTGAAGGAGTCTTGCATAGCAGCCCATGGCACTGCTGTGGAGACACTAGCTTAATTGAAAACAAAGTTTTATTGCAGTTTCCTCTCAGGGTCTTTTTTGACAGATAAGTTTGCAAATTAATTAACATATTGCAAATAGCTACTCCCTTTCTTGGTAGAGATACTCGCTACCAATTGCTCATGAAATGAGTTTTCGTAAGTAAACAAAAAGAAATAGTATTTAAGAATACAAAGAAAGTTAACTAATAGTGAAATAAGGGAAGACAGAAAGAACATCCAGACAAAGTAATATGTCAGCTGTGCTATCTGTAAATTCTAGCCAACTTGAACAACCATTTGTCTAGGATTTAATATACAGTAGCAGACTAATTGTATATCACTTTAATTGTATATGCAAATAGCATTATAGATATATAGGTGAGAAAATCCCCATCCTCACATTTATGATTGTTTGATAATATTAAAGCACAGACCAATCTGAGCTGCTGCCAGGAAAAACACAGTTACATATCATCGGCAAGCACCCTGGGGGGAAAAACATCTCCAATTCAGTGTGTGTCAAGGGTGTCTCAGAAGACTGAAGTTGTGAGCACAGGCTCAAAGAAACATACGCCTTTCCTACATTACCATCAAAATAAGTCCAAAACAAGCAAGATAGCTTAATTGCATTTTCTAAAAACCAGATTTATTTATTTTTAAGTTTGTAATAAATGGGAGCTGCTGCAGCTACAGAAGGGGTGAGATTCTCCTGTTTAATAACAGGGGAAAAAAATTCCAGACATCCTGACACTATCTCTTCTCATCTGCCTTCAGGCCTAGCAGCACTCCACATTTCAAGTACAATACAAGACAGCTTCTAAATGTGTGTGTCTCCATTCTGTGTCTTTTTAGAGACATATGGTCATGGCACCAAAAGGTTTATGTGTTTGGACCCTGGAAAAGAACTGTTTCTCTTTAAAAGCATAAATATAGTACATGATCTTTGAAAACATAAAATTCCAGACATTTGCACTTGAAGAGTCTCCTTTCACTTTTCATTCATCAAGAGAACAGTTCTGAAGAATTAATTCTGATAGAAATTCTATTCTACCTGTTGCTCTGACATTAAAATCTTGTATTTATCTGCTCTTCATCTCATATGCTGTAGGGCTTTTACTGCAAATAAATTCAGAATTTTTGTCTACATTATAGAACTGTGGCAACAAAGCTAATAAAAACAATTTCTTTGTTTTGTCTTTACAGAAATACTACCATTTCTTCCCACTGGAAATTCTTAAAACGTCTTCCTTCCAGCAACAACCCAACATAATAAGTTTTATATGGCATATTATGTTACATTAAGAAAAGAAAGTTGTACTTCACCTATTCCTTATATCCACTGTGTTTAAATTCAGATAATGGAGCTGTTTCCATCAGGAACATTAGACTTTTAAAGCCATGTCTACAAAAGCCCTTCAGGCAACAAAGTCAGTCTAATTAATTATACGTTTTCATCTTGTCTTTAGACAAAATCATCTGACAAGACAAACACATCGCAGAGAAGACCAGAAACAGATTTTAGGAAGACTAATCTGCCCCTCTACACTTTCTGTAGCTGCTGTGTTGGGTTTAATCCTCAGCTGTCCACACCATCTCCATACTTGGCCCAAGTCAATTGTGACTTTTACCTGTGTTAGCAAAAGCTTTGTCTAGGAGACACATCTGAGCAGAGGTGTAAACGCTTAATGTTCTGTAACACAACAGGTATTTAAGAAGTCCTGCATCCAAAAGCATTTTGGATTGCTACTGTTAACCAAAAAAGTTGAAATTCTGTATTAAGTTCCATAGCACTGTCTCTCTTCTCTCTTCTATTTCCTCTCCCCAAACTGACTCTCTTAGTATCCTTTCTCTTTACACAAAAAAAAAACCAAACAAAAAAAACCACCACCAAAACCCTGTATTTATATGTAATGAAGTTTATCATTATTTCAGATTTGCTCTCAAGTGAGTCAATTCATTTCTGAGTCACTTTCTCCCACAGCTCTATGAAGCTACATGCGACAATTAGGCTGGCTTTCTGTTAAGGCTGTGCAATTGATGGCACAGGACTCCATAGCTACTGCAGAAATATAGCTGCAGAAGGCTTTTCCAAGCATTTTCTCTATGAAGGGAAGCTACGGCTCTGATTACTTGCCAGCTGAATTATTAAGCTCCTGGCTGAAGTCAAGTGAAGAGGAACTCTAAGAACAATGCAAACTG